>JAPMOR010029174.1:0-10559 GCA_026543865.1 Argiope aurantia
AAAATTTTTGTCAATCATTTGGTGTTTTGTAAAATATGTGCTAAAAACAAATTTATTGTGCATTTCTTTTTATAAACCAAGAAATTGATGTCTTTGCTTATACCATTTTGCTAGCATATGTCAAAAATTTTAGAACTTTTTAAAAGTTAAATTATGGTGATCAGTATATATATAAGCATTATTTTATGTGAAGCAGTGTGCAGTTTCGAAGACAGTGAAAAGACTTGATTTCATGAGGTCGTTTTATTTCATCTTGGAGACGCAGGCACGTCCGCCACAGTGCAGCACAAAAGCAGAAGTGGGGAAGAAGAGCGAAATAAATTATCCCTTGTCTTATATAACAGGAAATATGGATAGAGAAAAAATTTTTTTACAGTGCTGATATATTGTTAAGATTCTGATAGGGATTTCTGATGCATGTCAATCACAAATTAGGGAAACACAGGGATCTTTTAAAAAGAATGTGCTTACTGGACATTTTTCTGTCCCTTCACGCGGAGTGTGATAATGTGTCTGTATTTAACAGATTCAGCAATTTTATAAAGCTTAAGAGAATGAACTTACTATGGGCTAAATTAAGACAAAACTTTGTAAATTAATTAGAATTGAAATCAGTTTAAAATATCATTACATATATATGTATATATATGGATCCATTTATCTTGTTAACGAGTACTTTTACGGTCAGGTGTAAGCAATAATCACCAAACATAACTTTTTATTTCTATTATATATTAAAGAATTGTTTAAAAAAAATAAATTAGTTAATCAAGTGTTGTGAAAATAAGTTATCCTATATTGGAAATTATTTATTATTGCTAGTTTATTGTGTCATTGCCAAAATGATTTGCAAAGTTTACTTTTCATTGATGGAAAAAATGTTATGGCCTGTGGTGAATAGCATATAAGCCAGTTAACAACTATGCTACACGAGCGTATGCTTTTGTATCCTGGTTTAGTTACTGGACTGCTAACCGAAAGGTCCCAGGTTCTATCCTTGCGCATTCGCATACCACCTCATTGGTGACCTCGGACAATGAACCTTCAACCTTCGTACAGCTGTTGTGGCGCCATCTACCCGCAACCAAAGCCGTCAGACTCACTTGACGCAGCAACCCAAAGTCGCCAGACACACTTGGCGCATTAGCACCCACACTCGCTTGCCGTAACACTTGGCGCTATTCAACTGGGTATCGGCCCATTAAGCCAACAGCTAATATTACATCACCACTCAACATCCATATCATTCGCCTCACCTCCGTCTCACTGGAGGGAGAGTACTGTGGTGAATAGCATATAAGCCAGTTAACAACTACGCTACATGAGCGTATGCTTTTGTATCCTGGTTTAGTTACTGGACTGCTAACCGAAAGGTCCCAGGTTCTATCCTTGCGCATTTGCATACCGTCTCAGGCCATATTGATATAATTTCCTGTAAATATGCTCACGTATAGCTTGAAATTTTCTGTGTAGGAATTTCTCTTTCCACTTATCTTTCAAACAATAAATAAATAAAGTGACACAGAAATAAGACTAGCATAGATACAATAAATCATTTAAAAGACAGAAAACAAATTTGGTAAGTTTATCAGAGTTGAAATTGTCATTAGCATTTAAAATGATTCCTTGTGTAGTGTTATAATCACGTGCCAAATTGAATAAATTATCAAATTTGATTTCAATGTCTAACACAATTCCTAGAAAAAGTCACCTAACTTTACGGATATAACTGAAATTGGAGGTTAAAATTTCTAACATTTAGAATAGATTTTGATTAAATTTTGAAATAATTTGTTGGATTTATTTAATAACTGAAAATAAGCTTCCAATACTTATCAAAGGAAGTAGTGATATTCAGATAAATCTATCACTCATGTACTATAAAATTTGGCTCGCATCTAGTGTTTAATGGTTATTCAGTGCTGTGAAATTCAAACTTTATGATGTAGTGTATAAAAGTTGTATAATGTTTGTGCATATTTGCCTTTAATATTACTTATGATGATTGAAGGAGAAAAATGAATATGCCATTGGATAGAACAAACTGTTAAAACAAATGAAATTTGTTTTGAACATCTAATTTACTGAATTTTGAGAAATTTTCAAAATATAGTCAGTATTCTTAAAGAAGCTTAAGAAATAAAACTGAAATTTCTGCATGTAATCTAATTTTTTACCTTTTAAAAATTTTCCAAAGTAATAATTGGAGCATTTCAATTTTAAACAAGAATGTTTAAAATCTTTTTTATATATATATCACTTTATTCTTCTGGTAAATTTAAAGATTTTCTTTGAGGATAAATATTTCTCTTTTACTAAGTTATTATTGGCTTAACTTTTTAACTAGCTAAATGAATATAAATTTTCTAAAATTGATATATTCAGCAACATTGTATGAATTATGAAATTATAGAATCTAAATTTAAAAATAATTCTGCTGCAAGAATCTGTATATCTAAAACACTTTTGTACGTGGTGCAGAAATCACTCTTATTACTTATTCTTGACTTTTAAAGTCAAACTTAAATAAAATGTACGAATTTTAGACTGCTTCATTGAATATATTTACAGCTGCATTGAACTGACACTTCATTTAGTTAATTGATGGAGCTGCAAAATATTATTAAATGTTTTGGAAAAGATTTGCCATGTCATAAAAATAATCCATTTAATTACAGGAAAGAAGCCAAGAAATAAGCTTCCGACAGAAAATTTAATCGAGCGCAAAATTAGGCTTAACTATCATCGGATGTATAATAACTTTCTTGCCTATTGAAATCGATGTTCATATTTTCCAAAATAATTATCTTTCAAAAATTGACTTCAAATCATTTTGATTTTAAAAAAATTATGGAAATGAAATTGATTTCATTAAATGGGTATAATTTTTACCTCTTAATTTTAATAATATTGTTTAATTCAATTTGATACACGATATTTTAAAATGTTATACTGGCATTCAAACTCTTTCATCAAAACATTCAATCACATATATACTGCCAGTCATTAACTCTGCAATAGGATTTTTACTTTTGATTTTATTCCATAATATATAACTTTTTAATTTGCAATGCATTAATTCAAATGAGTTCATGTTTTCAGTTCATATCAAATAACAAGCGAATTAAAAAATTACATTCTATTACAGATTAAAATGTCAATCTAGGTGAATAAGTTGGTTGCCAAAGGCAGCTAGTTTTATAGAATTAGAATAACCATTAAGAATTTTGTTTTGAAAGAATATAAAGTATATTTTCCTCTTCAGATTCAAAGGTCATAACTATTTCAAAAATAGAAAGTTTTTTAAGATTGAATTGTATTTGTAATTTAAATGAAATCTTGATTTAATCATGTACAGATATTTTTCCCTTTGACTCTATTAAATGCTCTAACTTTACATTCCTTCATAGGCAATATTGTGCTTCATATATTTTTAGAAGAAACCAGAGCTTTTTATGACATTGAATCTCTATGGCTATTTGACCAAGATTTTGACACAGGCGGAACTTTGAAGTCTGATCCTGTTTATGATACCCTTGAAGAACAGATGGCTTTTTTCAATTCTTTACAGAATTCAGCTTCAACAAAAGCTGTTAAAGAAATTTCTTAATTTTTGAAATTAATGTAATGTTATTCTGTTAGTTAAAAATTTAAAACAACATCTGTAAGGTAGCTTATTTATTAAGGTGTAAAAATTTTGAATAAATGTTTTTAGTACTTTCTTGTACATCTAATGATTTGGATTGTTTCACAGAATTATCATACTATAGTAAACACTAAACACTCACTAATACTCAGTACAAACCTTTTGTTATCTTTCATTCAGAACTTGTTTAAGAGTGCAACTGTGAAATCACTTTTTTATGTGAAAAGTATTGTATTTTTTTACATATTTCAAGAACTGTTGAGTATTTCCTTTATATTCCAGTTTAAGCATTATAATTTGGTAAATAAAACTACATTTTATTTATAAATTTAAACAAACTTTAAAGATTTTATATGTTAGAACAGTAAACTGTCTTTTTTTTTTTTTTTTGTCAGTTTTTATTCTCGGAAGATCACAAACACATCCTATAATAGGAATCACTTATTTGAAAAACAGGGTGTTAATTATAATGGTGTTTTTCAGATATTATGATATCACAGAACAAGTTAGGGGAGGGGCATGAAAATATTAATATGATATAAAAATTGCAACTGAAGTTACATGTGCAGAAAATTTTCTATTACAGTGGTGTAAAGTGTATAACATTAAATTTTCAACATTTGGCAGTTTCTAAGAAGTCCAGGAAAGAGAAATTCAAATATGATATTTTATATGACGTTAGGAAAGTATTTTGTAAAATTGAAGAGTTCTGTTTGAAAGAAGAAAAAACAGCTGGAGGAGAATGATTGAAATTATATATGTCTAGGTACGTTACAAAGTTACTCATTTGAATCCCAGAGAAAGAGCATGTTTGTCAAAGGCAACAGTTTTTCCAAACCTGCTAGCATTGAAGCCTTTTTCAAAAACCTCAATTTGCATAGTTTTTTCCTAGATTAGGTCTTTTTCCTCTCTACATCTGGAATCGGGAGCAGGACTAAAAACAAACATGATTCAAAACCACCTTTCACAATGAATCTGTGTGGATTTATTCATAATATGTTTATCTTACTATTTATAAATAGAGAGAATTAAAACTGAATAGATGTTGCCTAAAATATGATCCCAATACAACTGTTTCTCCTATACATTAAATAATTAAATGAAACAAATTTTGCTGATATTTATTTACCTGTTGTAGAACATAATTTTAAGACTGAATTATTAAATAAATTTTTGTCACAGATTAAATCTATTACTAAATTTTAAAAAGTGAGCATGTCTCGTTTATTGAAATAACCATGATAAAAATGCTTAATCATTATCTAATAAATAACTATAATTTCATTAAAACAACCATATCCATGAAAAAAAAAGTTAACATTCCATGTATAACTTACAAAATTATGATGATTATGAACTTAAATTCCAAACTTGCAAAATATATTCATTTTCTTTCAGAATAAAAATTGCATTTAAAGATTAATTATATGATAAAATGTAAAATCCTGGAATAGTTTTGATTTTAAGTATTATGCAGAGTATGAATTATTTATTTTTATTGAAAAAAAAAATGGATGTGAAGCTATTGTGACAGATTCCATTTTGCAGACCAACTGAGAGATTTTCACATGATTGATAATTTAGGTCAGGTTAATCAATTTCTAACATATCATGAGCCATTTTCTTACAACTTTCCCTATTTGTAAAATATACTTAGAAATTGAAGAACAAAATGAAAACACAAAAATAGTAATTCCCAAAACTTAATGCAGCCTTTCGGAAAAGAGCAAGATAAAAATTTTAAGTTTTGAAAACCAAAGTGAGTCACTATATAAAACTGCAAAGAAAAATTTTTACTAATTAATAGTTTGAAGATTTGTTTGTACATATTTATGTGGATAACATTTATATCTAAAACTATTTAAATTAGGTTCATGATAATTATACAAATTTTTAAAGTAGAATCGCAATCACTTTTTATAATTTTCTATAAACAATAGCCTATATTTTATGGCAGAAATTGAATGAAAATAGTATGCTATAAGACTCAAACAGAAGTAGGGTCTTGTAAAACTAAATAAATTTAAAGCTTTTTTCAAAAAAATTTTGATTATTTTTAACATGCAGCAATAACTTAACAGTATTTCAGAATACATAATATGCATTCAAAATTTTGTTGAACTACTAGGACCATCAAAGTTTTTTTTTTTTAAGCCTTTAAAAAAATTAGAAAAGTCCTGAATATAATTGGATGATGGATATTCGTTTTCAATGTCAGTACCCGAAACAAGAAAATTCCCTTAAGGTACCATCCTATGAAATAAATTTTCCTGCTTCTTGCTTACTTTATATCACAACAAAGGTTTGATGATAGACTATGTAGATAATGTGATAGGATCTTTATCTGGCATGACCTATTGTTTGGCAGCATCATCACACTTTTGTGCAGTTTCATCACACTTTTCACAACATAATAAGTCATTGAAATCTCAAAAATATCTACATTATTTAAAGAAAAATTTTGGAACCCTAGCAATAAAATGCTGAAAACCATAAATATTCTGCAAGCATTTTTTCACTTTATTTAAATAAAACTGGATATGATACATTGTTACCTGTATCAACTAAAAATTGAGTTTCAGAAATTCTCTCATGCATGTATAACCTCCAACTATAAACTAGTGTTTTAGAAAAAGCCATTATTTCTAAATACTTATTCCACTTTTCTGAAAACCACATGGCATTTGTTAACCATACCTCCTTAATTTATAATGATAGAAACAAAGCCAACCTTTACATTCTCTCTTTCGAGAACAAGAACACAAACTGTTATACTTTTTAACAGCATTAAAGAATAAAAAAATGCAAATTCAAGGTCTCAATCAGTCTTGATAGTTCTTAAATTTGGGGGGTTTTCTAGCATACTATTTCTGAACTTCCTACATTCTGGTTTAATCACTTTCACACTTGCAAATACCCCTAAATTATATTTGTGCATATAATCTGCTACCTTAGCTAATTTATAGTTAGATTGTGAAAAAATTCTTAAAATTGTTTGAATATTCACAGGAAATTTGTTAAGTCACAAGTTCTTTAGAAATGCATCGTCCACTAATTCTTCACTTAACTTTTGCAGGTGACACTGTAATAAGTGTGGCATCCTATCTCCCAAATCTCAAGTAATGCTTTAACCTTTTTGTTTTATAAAAACTTAAGTTCTGCCAAAAATTTAAGTGCAGTATATATATTACCTGAAGAAGGATTATAGAGTAAATTGCTGAAGAGTCAAAGTTTGTGAATCAAGAGCTAAATTGTCAAATTTAATTTGTTCATTTACTATTCCCACATTCCTAAAATTTGTGAACAATACAGTCTTACATTATTCCCCCAGAATGCAGTAATTTTAAATGTGAGCCTGTTACAATTAAAAGATTTATTTATCTTGAGAAAACTTCTAAGTTAACAGGGTTTCCCAATTTATTCTTCTTTTCCTTTGAATTTGATGTTTAATTTATTGCAACATTACTCTTTTTATATCATTTCAAATAGTCAGAATACAAGGTTTCTTACTACAGTAGTAGTCTGTATAATACAGAAAAGATTAAATCGAACCAAATCTTCAAGGATGTCACATACAAACAAGAAATAGAGTACTTCAACTGGTCCTGTTTGTAAATAGATAAGGCTCCCATAAACATATTGTAGCAGCCATTTTCGTTCTCATTTAAGTAACCACTATGGCTGCACATGTGATCCGACTCCAAATTAGAAGGCACTGCTGGACAACTTAAGAATTTATTTACAACTATCAACAATTTAAATTAAAACATAAAAAATAAATCCTGCAGTTCATAAGCGAGAGAAGCTATAGTTCCTCTTCCACCTTCACAATATATACATCTTGCTAGAGCTCGATAATTTTGCCAACAGAAGATCGAAATTCAAAAAAGCAGAATGGCTGGCAATATACAGGTTAACAATCCAGAGTGCATCATGAAACCACCCAATATTCTTTCAATACATTATCAAAGGATGACATCAGACCTTTCTCAACAAAATGCATCGATGAAATCTGAAGGACATTTACATGATTTAAAGATAAGAGATTTTGGAATTGTAAGCAAAAAAAGTGCTAATAATCATAAACATTTTGGAATGACCAAGGTAAAAAAGTTATAGATTATGGGGGGGGGGGGGGGGGAGTTCTGCATCTCATTTTCAGAACTTATATTTAAACACTGATGAACAACATGCAGGCATCTAACCCAACTGCTGGAGTCTTCCAAGGACAGATGAAGTATACAGGTGGCTTATGAAAGTGACAAATATCACCTGAACAGGCCTTTTACGAAGTAAAAATTAATAAATTAGCGTTTGGAATTCAAAGTTCTCAAGTGCAATAATTTACTTAGTTTGTCAAATAAATTTTCATGATTGTCTTTAAAAGCATAGCCATTTCATTTTAAAATACTTTTTGTTAAACGTAATTACTACTTTATTGAGTTAATTAATATTCTTTTATTATACACAGATTTTGTTGTTGTCATTGTTAGGGTCATTAGCCAGAACCTGCACCAAAATAGAAAATGATCTTCTAAGAAAGAATATTTCAGATAATTAACATTGGGACGAAAACAGTGATAGTCCATTATCTTATATTTCTGACTAAATATAACATCAAGGACAACGCAAACAAACCCTGTTCTATACATATATCTAATATATAAGAAATTAAAATTTAGTTTCCATAACATTTCAACTATTTAGAATAATCAAATAAATATTAATCAGAACTCAAATCAGTCTGAACTTGAAAGTAGATAGAATATGACTGTGAACACTGACAAACATATAGTCATTTTTTGCCTAATGTAAGTGCACTTCATAAGTAATTTAAAAAGAAGCCACAATTTAATTTTTATAATATTCATTATATCTTGAAAGAATTAGTATCATATATTTTTACAGTAAAATTTATAACTGTATCTATATAATGATGCAAATTTTCAAGGAACCCAAATTATGATTTTTTTAAAACAGAATTTTATAAATTTTTCTATTGACAGAATAGCAAAAAATATTAATCATTTTTTTTTATTTATTACAAATTCATGGAAAAAAATTATATACACAGAACAATAACTTCTTTTTCTGCTTCTGCTATTTTTTGCGCTTTTGAGGTGCTTCTGTAAGAGAAAAAAAAATAATAATAATAATTTTTAGTGAATTTCTTATGTTTATTTCAAAACAGCTAACTAAAAACTTTAGAACAACAAGACTAAAAAAATATTCACATTTCAAAATTAAAATTACAAGATTATTTCCTTATGAAATGTAAAAACTTGGATAATGGTTTCTCAGATAGTGTACATGATGTACTTGCTCAGTAGGATGAAAGTTATTGCATGTGTTTTTAAACAACAGATATGTAGTGTCCACTCTAATTGTGACTCTATAGCTAATTTCTAAATTTTCTGAGATATGCATATATTCTGATTGGGAATATTCTTTAAAGGATTGGGCAAAAAATAAAACACACACACACATTTGTTTTAATCAATAAAAAATCTGAAAAACCGCATCATCTTAAATTTTTAGTCCTCTGATCCTATTAGTTATATTTGTGAAATATTCTTGACAAGTGTTTAAACAAACAAATGAAAACATTCCTTGATAACTGACAGAGTTATGAAGCTCTTATTATTACTGCTTTAGACAATTTTAATGGCAGCAAAAGAGAAGACCATTCAATCAGTCAGCAGAAAGTCTTATTACTTTTTATTGACCTAAAATAGTGACATTGAAAACTTCCAAGTTTTAGCAATTCTGATGTTGTAAGAATTTATATTCTCCCCTTAATATGTGTAGAATATTTTGCAAAATATAATTGACAGTATTGAAGGAATGCATCCACATGTAGATTTTGTAATTGTTTTGAAGTACATTATTGACTAATATAACATAAGCCATTAGTAAATTTAAAGCATTTTTTTTTCCTCAAAAGAATTATATGCCTATTTTTAACAATTCAGAAATCAGCTTTTCAGTATATTTTCTTTGAAATTTTGATTGCTTCATCTTAAACTTCATGATCTATTTTAATTTGATTAACAAACAGTTTAAAATTACATAAGAATTATCTTGGGCAGAACATCAGAACAATAAACAGATAACAAAAGTAACATCTCAGATAGCATTCTACTCTCCAACTACAACACCAACATGAAAATGTTTTTGCTTTCAATAGCAGATATATTATGCTTCACACTCATACATAAAGTAAATGGTATCAAGAATCAACTCCACAATCCTTTGAATAAATCCAAGACTACTATACTTATAAAATATTGCTAGAAAATTTTTACTTCACAATACAATGGCAGATTTTCATATATTTACAGTGGTATTCAAATAGTTTATTTACAGAAATTCATCATTTGATCTGATGATTTTTTGAAAATACTAGGTTTTAATTAATCATCAGATAGCTCTTATTTTTCTTCAACACTGAACATAACAAATAACAAAGTACACCAATATCAGGTCAGAAATCCACAATATTGTTATTTAAAACAAAAGTACAAGTATCCAAGAAATTAAAATGATTTGAGGTAATGAGTGTCATAGCTTTAAAAATAAAACTTACTTCGTTTTTTCCTAGAATCATTTTTTTGTGAATCTGAATCGGAGTCAGAAGATGAGCTGGATGATGAAGAAGATGAAGATGAGGATGATGAAGATGAAGAAGATGCTGGACTTGAAACACCTGATGATGAAGAAGAAGCAAGTCCCAGTGGAGCTGGATTTTTAGGTAAGTTCTTGAGATGTTCTCGAAGTTCATCCCTATGTAAGAAAAGCAACCCCCAAAATAAAATGATGAATCATATGAAAAGTAATAAAAATTAGAAGATCATATTTTTACAAGTAAGAATCTTAAAGTTTGTTTAGTAAATAATACTTGCTTTAGTAGCTT
>JAPMOR010029175.1:0-13934 GCA_026543865.1 Argiope aurantia
CATGATTTCTAATTCAAGAGCATGAGAGGTTATCAATCTCTCCACCCCCCCCCCTAATATATAAATTTTGTCTTGCTAAATTATAGACAATAAATGAAAAGTTATTATATATATATAAATATAAAATTTCTTTTAATATACTATTATTTCAAATAATGTTGAATTATTGCTTCCTTTCCTACCTTTTCACATTCTTTGAAACTATAGGTATTGTTAATCCATTATAACTATTGAATGAGTGCTGTTCACACATTTCCTGTTATATTGCATATATGTACATGGAAAATACAGGTAATTTATTTCTAGATTTGAATGGCAACTCTGATAAATACATTCTGATTGATCTGTAATAAATACCAATTTAAAAAGAAATTAAGAACATTTATTATAACAAATAACATTTGTGGGCAATAAAGTAACATGAAAGAAACTTCTTTATGTCATTGCTATATGACATAATTCTAATTGTGCTGTATGACAAGAAATTGTATTTATCAGGAAAAGTCTTCTTTTTATATTAGAGTTTTGCTTGCATGTGCATACATAAAAAACCTTACATGTATGTATCTTGGTATGACAGAAGTTATATTCATCTTTCTATTTGGAGTTAGAAATAATACTGTGTTCATGTAGGAAAAGAAAACAATGCTTATTTTTTTCTTATGAAAAAGATTGTTTGAATAAATTTTTTGAAAAATAAAAAAATTATGAGGATTTAATTTATTTTTAGAGTTGAATAACAATATTCACTTAGATATACTTTTTTACTTGAATGGCTTATATTAAATATAATCTTCATAAATTTATTTATAGCAGTTAAACCATGTTGATCTGGTAACTTCAAGATTGTAATGTTAAGGTGCCACCAAAGATCTGCAATTTATATGCAATTACTCCTGTGTGTATGCTTCTTGTTAAATTTGTCATGATTAATAATCTGCTCTTTATTTGATTTCTATTTAAAATTTGAGGCTTATATCTACAAATAGTTTCAAAAGTAGAAGTTTTCTAGATTCTTCATATTTTAAATATTTTTATTTTTATTTTCTAACAGCTATTTTGGAATTCAATATCAGAAATCAGGCAAATGTGATTTTAGTTCTATTTTTAATCTGCTATTTCAATGTTTAGAAAAATTTCATTTCATTACCTGTTTATAAATATAATATACATTCATTGTTTCAGTAACTTTTGATGGTATGTAGCTGATACTTTTTAGTTTGCGGATTTATAAGCATTACAATATGCAAGATATTTACATTACTTTTGTAATCTGGAACTGAATTGTATGTTAGAAATCATTGTCAGAAATTTTGAATTGAGTGGTAATTATTATAAATTTTTTGTTCCAATTATTTTTTCATAAATTATATGCTCTAACATATTTATATGTAACTCTGCTTAATGACCATTGTAAAAATGGGCTGAAATTTACTCTTATAATATTTCTTCTTATCGTGAAAATGCCATTGTAATATAGTTTCATAATATCAACATGTTGCTTTAATTCTTGATTGTGTTTCAGTTGTTATGGCTGAAAATGGACGTTTGAAATCATTAATGTCAGTTCTTGATTGTTTTAATGGTATTATGAGCAACATTAGAGGTGAAATTGCTTGCCAGATTGTTACTGCTAAAGTAAGTTGTTTTTGCTTTTAAACTTTTTTAATGATTCAGTTTGAGTTTTTTTCTTCTGGTTTGTATAAGAATTCACTCACTTCTTTGATTTATAAGTATCATTTTCAATTAATACTTGTTTCAGTTAATACAATTATTTTCAGGATTATTTTCATCGGATCACATTGAATCTTGTATTTCAAATGATGTATTAGGATTTTTTTTAGGCAATTTTTATTTTTATATTCTTTTATATGTGTTGAAAAGTAAAATAGTAATAAATAAACTAATTGTCATGCTTCTGGGATGCTTAGTTCTTAGTTTTATAAGATTTCAAATAAAATTTCTAAAAATAGTTAATGTATGTGGAAATTTACAATTTCCATTCCAGCTTTGTCGAATCTCATTTGTTGTTAAAAGTCAAATATGAACTATTACATCCATGGCTATGCTACTACATCAATGCTTACATTTTTGGAAATGTATCCATCTAAATAAACTGATAGTTTGTTAATTTTAAAAAATTCTGGAAAAGCTTACAGACCTGTATTGCTAATCTTATTAAAAAAAAAAAAAAAAATCTTAATTTTTTTTTATCTTGATAATTTTTCCCATTTTTTGATTTAAAAAATTTTTTTGTTTGCTTTTGTCAAAGCCAGAAAGATGTTATTTGTTCTACAATAGAAGACATGTGCAAAAACAGAAATAAATATTGAAATTTAAATAACTCATTTAAAATTAATTTTAAAATAGTTTATAAAAACTATGCTTTTATACTACAGAAAATATCCTTTACTTAGAAAATATGCAAGTTTACATATGTGTTCATCTATAAATATATTTTTATTTATTTCTTTTGGCTAAGGTGTTTAAAGAATTTAATTTTTGCAGCAATATTTTATTACGCACACATTTAAAACTTCTGAAAGTTCATTGTATTACAAATAAATTTTATTTCATAACTAAGCAGTAGTGAAATTTTTTTTAATTTTGCCCATTTTTAAACTCTGTTTCTTGTAACATAATTGGATGTATAAAGCTATAGACAAAAGGTTACAAAAATGCACAATGAGCAGAATGGTATAATGATTTTAAAATAGTATTAGGCTTTTGTCTAAAAAAATTTGAAGTTTAAAGAAATATTTTTCTAAAGAAGCCTTTAAGACTATGTTATGCAAATTATGTAACCACCATTAACCTGGTAATTAGATAGCCCTTTAAGGCATCTTGCTAATAATTAAAAAAAATCTTTATGTGTTAATAAGAGTGTTCTTTTTTTAATTATGTTTTTCCACAGACATTTGATAAAATTTAGATCAATGTTAATATATATATATATATATATATATATATATATATATATATATATATAATACTAGCGGCACCCATACAGCATTGCCTGTGGCATAACATCTAAGAGAAAAAATGAGCTGTAGACTTAAGTCTTGCCTCCACACGATATGACATGGGAATGTCATCAAAAAGATATTTAGAAGTCATAAAAAATAATTACAAAACAATTTTTTATAGCACATATTCAGAAATATTTAGGGCTAAGCTTTGAGAGCCAGTCATTTGGCACCTTGTGAAGTAGGCAATTTTTTGGTGGCACTTTGTTTGGGGTTACAAGGCTGCCTTTTTTTTTATGTTACTGTATGCTACTGTATTTTGATCTTTCCTGTTCATTTCCCTTGATTTTTTCTTGCTGCAGATACTTCTTCTGCTTACTTTCATTATTTTTGATTAAATTTTTTTGCTTACATTTCATTTTACTGCATTTATTGACTTTTTTTTTCTATATTTCTGTTAACTTGCTGCATCGTACCTCGGAACCTTTAAATTTGAAATGCCACATTCAGCCATTTCGCTAAAATTTGGTGATAAACGTTTTGGGTGAAAATGGCTGTATGAAAGAAATGTATCGCATATGAATACCACAGCTCTTGCTATTTGCAGGTGCGAAATTTGGGATTCCCGCTTATGCATGGATAAGTGCAAAGCATAGGTACTGCTGCTTTATGCATGCGCAAATCGTAGTAGGAAAATAATTAAAATCGCAACTATAAAACTCCATTTTTTAATATGACTTCAAATACTAAAACCTTCCCCAATAAATTCCCTACAAAATGATACAAATATCTCCAAAATTAGTTAAATATTTCTCGAGTTTTTAGTGTTTCAACATACAGACGCTTTCAGGAGACTTCATTTTATACTATGTATAGATATATATATCACAATGCTGAGTTAATCCACTTGACAAATGTAACTGCTCAGGGAATTAACATTCAGTTGCATATTTTCAATGCTGATCTTTTTACTATATATCGTAACAGCACTAAAGTCTGACTTCATAATTCTAATAAATGCCTGCATCTCATTCAAAGAAGAAAAAGTTTACCTTATGTAAATAACATAAATAAAATAAAAGCATCAAGTTACAAAGAGTAAAATTCCACATGTGAACTTTGAAAAAGATATTAGTATGGAAATGTACAGGAATAAAAGGGAAAATGCTGCTGATTTTATTTTAAAATTTGTAATGCTTTGTTAATTCAAGCAATTATGTCTTCCACTGGTACATATACTTCACTATAATCTTCTATTGCATTATATTACTATCCATTTCTCTTATATGCTTGTCTTTTTTAAAGTATGAATAAGATTATTTGAAATTTCTGTAATTTGATGAATGTACTGAGTGTATTTGTTTAATTGATCTTATTTAGAATAAATTTTTGAGATAGGTATTTTAAACAAATTTTACTGGCAATTAAATAAAGAAAAAAAAATTCGTATCTGTTCATCATTACAGAGCTCATTTTTTTATTACTTCAGAAGTTGCTTAATAAAGTTTCATTTTATTTACAAGTCAAGTAAAAAGATATGAAAACAAGATAAATTATGCTTAATTTCTTTTTCTATTGATGGATATATCAATTGAAGAATTTTTGGTCACTATAATTTAAGTGTGCTTTCACATTTTATTGCAGCCTCTTGATGCCCCCACATTGGCAGAATTTGAAAAAACTTTGAAATCTTTTGTGAAGAAAAATGAAAAAGTTTTATTAGAAACAAAGGTAAGTTGGAATTTTAAAAAAATCCATAAAAATTAAAATTTTTAGATTAAAATTCTTTTATTTTATTTCTGTGACTATACAACAAATATTCTGTTATAGTATATAAAACATATCTAAACCTATTCTTTTTTGCGGGGCTTTTTTTTTTTCAGTTTAAAACTTTTATTATTGAAATTTCTAATGTTTCATAAATTTATCATGTATTGCATATTAATGCATTAGATGCCATTGTATTCAGATTAATACAAGTGCAACATCTTGATTTGTTTCCTCCTTATTACAATTAGAGAAATTTGTCAATTCTAACTTTACTTTTAATACCTCTACTAATTACTTTTTTATACCTCTTTTTTTGCTTAGTAAATTTGTGGTCTTTGTATGTAAATCTTGGAACGAAGCAGGAGCTTAAACACTTTTTTTATTCTTTAGAATTTTATGTCCAATTTTTAATTTTTGTCAAAATTTCTTTATCCAAGCCATGGTGTGAACAAACTGAGGAATTGAATAGGGAAGCAGAAAAGGTGAAAGAGAGCATAAGAAAGAATTTCAATCTTATATTGTTTTAGAAGGGATTTGCAAGTCTCAGTACTTACTGTTTCTGTCCCACCCTGGTTATAATACTGTCTGTAATTTAGCAACTGTTTACTCAAAATTATGAAACGTTATATGTATTCATGCTATTTTAATCTGAAGAATTTGTAATTGAGCATTCTTTTTTAAAATTGAATATTTGTAAATCTAAATATGTGGATGAACCTTTACTTGAAAGAATACTTCATACACTGAAAGAAAATAAGTTCTTACAGTGAAAAGCATTTATAGTTCTGTTGTTAATAATTAGCTTTAAAATAAGGAGCATTGTCTGGATGTCTTTTTTAACAGACATGCAGCATGTAAGCAAAGGTAATAATTACATTGCAACTGCAACTATAAAGTAAAGTTAACTTTGAAATTTTCACATATAAGCAAACACATTTTCTTATATAGTTATAAATGCTTAATAAATCTTCTTATTCTTTTTTAGGTTGATCCTTCCATCATTGGTGGTGCTATTGTTACTATAGGAGACAAATATGTGGATATGTCCATTGCTTCGAAAATCAAAGCCTACAATTCTGTTTTGAGAGAAGTAGTTTAATAGGATTTCTGTGTAGTATTGGAATGCTATATATATAATAGTTAACAGCAGGAAATATTAAGCATGTATTCATATAAGTGAATAAATTTATTATAATTGATTGATGCTTTATTTTATCTGACAAAAATAAATTTAACTTTTTTTTTTTTCTCTTTTTATGTCTACATATGAAAATGACAAGAGCCCTTAAGTATATTCTACTTGCTAACTTTTTCTGGTTCATAATATTACTAGCTGCCTTTGGAGACCAGCCGGTTTGCCAATCTTAATGTTCATTAAAATTTTAATAATTAAATATTTTATGCAATTCAATTCTTATTTTAATAGCTTCATCAAAATATTTTAAAACTTCAAATTTTGATAGTCATATAATTCACTCATAATGTTATATAGGCCTTCAGTCATAACGTAATATGCATTGCTCTAATTTTCCATTAGCTCCCGTAGAATTTATGCTTTAAATGAAAGTGGAAAGGATTAATCTGCAATTAATGCAATAATATTTTTTACTGAAACAAAGCATTTTTTTTATATCATGATTACTGAAAACAGAGTTGCTGAGCGTTTAAACCTTATGGGCACTAAAGAATGTCTTTCTTAATTTATGTAATATCTCAAGAATTTGTCAACAAAATTTTCTCAGATTCATCATGAGCAATTAATTAACAATGTTTATTTTTAAATGCATCAAAAACTAAGAAAATAAACAGAATTGTTTAAAATAATCAGTCGAAAACAGGTTAAAAAAAACTGCTTTAAAAACGATGTACTTAAACCTATAAGCATATACAAAAATATATAACTAACATAAATACAATTTAATTACAAAAGCATACAACTAACCTAAAAATAATTTAAATTAAGTCTGCATCCGTTGGTAATAGTTCTCAGCAATCAGAACACAATGCGCATACATGAATTTTCAACGCCAGTTGGTAATGCAAATGCGTGAATTTTCAAACGCCTGTTGGGGTAATGCTACACGGATTAGAAATTTTTAATTTCCTTTATTCTGTTTTATTTTATTTCAAAAGTACCTCAGAATGAATCTGAAAGGTCAAATAATTAACAATGTTTAATTTTGAATGCATCAAGCATTAAGAAAATAAACAGAATGGTTTCAAATAATCGGCCGAAAAATTTTAAGCTTAGACTCATTAGCGTGGGGAAAAAAAACTGAAGCCGTACTCATTTGGCAGTGGGGAAAATGAAAATTTTTTTGGTAGGAAAGATAGTTTTTAATTAATAATTAAAATTCTAATTAAAAATTCAAGAAAAGGGACCCCAGGTGCACATTCCCGATCTTCAAGGTATATATGTACCAAATTTGGAACTGTAGGTCAAACGGTTTGGCCTGTAGAGCACCAACACACACACATTGAGCTTTATATAAGTAATAGATAGATTATTTGTTTGTTAAAAAAACAAGAATATAGAAATACATTTTAACTTTAAACCTGCACATCTGTAATAGTGGATTAAATATTTTCATAGTTTTATTCTTTTGTATCCAGATCACATTGCTATCTAGGTCACATGAAACTCTCCATTGCTCAAATGAAATTAGAAAATGTTTAGAAAAGCATGTTACTCTGTTGATGACATCTTAAAAGGAGTTGTGTGTTTCAATTTGGCTTATCATTGAATTTTGAATTTTTAGGAAACATATTTTTTTATTTCCATGCAAATAATTGGGTATATGCTATATTTATGTATTATATGTTGTAAGAAATTAGTTCAGACTACTTTGGAACTCACAGTGAGTCTCGTGACTCTACTCATTTTATGCCTCAAGTTGACCGGTGACTCCATGAAGTATTTCTATTCTTTGTGTTTTCATTTATTTTGTTTTTAAATTGATGAAATCTGTTCCCAATCACTATACATTTTAAGACATAATTCAATAAGAACTCTTTGTTTATAGCAAAAATTATACTTCCATTCAAATTAAATGATAAATGAAGATTAAATAATTAGATGCATTTAAAAAAATTAGGACAAATAAACAATTTAACACTTATGAAATATTTAGTAACACTTTAATAAATTTTATTAATTTCTTGACAATAAAAGTGCTCTAATTGCATTTAAATGGGATGTTTTTAAACTTTAATTAAAAGAAATTTAAAAATATCTTTGTGTAATTGAAGAAAATCCAAAATATATTGTTTGAGCAGTCTACTGGAATGATTAGAACGAAGAATTTTCATTTCTTTTCTTAAAAAAACAAAACACATTTTATAAAAAGATGCTTTATTGGAAAATTGTTTACTCTTTTATAAATCTAAGAAAATAAGAACATATGAATTGGACAGAATACTTGCAACTTCTGTTGACTTGTAAATTCATGTAGATGATGAATGTTATATTCAGCCAGAAATTCTTCTGACATGACTTAGTGATTGTTAAATAAAAATCCATGACATTAATTTCTCAAATATAAAAAAAGATTTTAAAGCAAACTTTTTTCAAAGTTTCATATATTTTTTTTTCCTGTACGCCTGCATACTGTAACTATTGATTGCTAAAATATTTTGCCTAGACTTCTGAGGCCTTATAGAAGTTTACAGAAGTGTAAAGTTCTTTTGTACAATGTAACAAAATAATCAAACATTTATCGATGAGATGATGATTATATATACAGTTTTATTTAATCTTTCGAGATTCATTTCTAATTTCCAGATTTGGGTTCATAGACAACAGAATTTATAATATTAGTATAATAACTTGATATCTTTTATGCCTTTCTAACTGAATTATTGTGAGACCTTTTTATATTACTGTTACTCTACTTAGACTTAAATAGAGCAACTGGATGGAAAGTATTGAACTGTAACTGAAATTGCGAAGTTTAACATTTTTCTCATTAATATTTTTAATTTAGAATAATATCTGGGTTGTTTATATATATATATATATATCGTTACATTTATTCTAGGAACGTCCTGGAGAATATTAATCATTTCAATTCTTTTTATATAAGGTGCATGACGAAACTTTCATGTTAAATAATATAAATCAAGGTCTGAAAGTAAATTTTTCTCCAACTGGAATGGGTTTCTTATACTTTTCTTCGGTGAAGGATTCAGGCACATTATATGGTCGACGTTCTTCTTGAGATGATACGTATCTGTAGTCGTAAGTTTTTTCTCTGTACTTCTGATTGTGGGATTCTGGAATATTATTGTAGGTTCTTCGCCCGCGAAATTTTAAGGGAAATTTTCTTCTCGGCTTATCCGAATAAACGTTGTATGGTCTCTGAAATATGGAAGGGTACTTAATGCTAAAAGATGAATCTAAATCGCCGAAATTGTTCATTCCACTCGCACCGCGGATTAATCCACTTCCACCCAAGCCTAAAGTATTCATGCTTCCTGCACCTAACTGAATGTTCGAAGAGCCAATATCGTTCAGTCTGATGACAGATGGGCCACTCCCTGACACCAGCGAATTCAAAGCATTTCCAGAGCTTTGTCCTCCCAACACTATGATGCGAGGGGATTCGCCATTGGTGCTCCCACCCAATCCAGATGCCAGACTGACCACGTTGCTGTCACTCGCTTTCATGGAAGACAAGTTGATGACATTAGGAGTACTAATGCCTGGCATCGCATAGCCATACGACGAGGACCCGGTGAAGTCGATGGGTGGCGCTCCACTTCCGAGAATTTGGGATATCCCCTTATTGTCTCCCTTGTTACCATCTAGAATCATTGTTTTTCCTCCTCCTGCTATTCTGGAAACGGAATAACATTTTGGTTAGTTCCATTAGATAGTTGCTTGATGGTATGGTAGTCCCTCGGTAATTTGATAAATATCATTGAAAATATTTTAATAGATCTTTTAATTCCCATGTTTATTGCTCAACATCTGAGCAAATCCTTTAACACGAGATATTGTTACAACATTGTCGAACATTTTGTTACATCACACCAAGATAACTTCAGTGTCTTCCATTAACCTTTCTGAAAATGCCAAAAGGACCACCACAGCATCTTTTACAAAACTGAAAACTTATTTAAATAATTCGTTTCATTAACTCAAATTGTGAGTCTTAAAAATTGCACGCATCGTTTAAGCATAAACGAAGAAATGGGATAAATGATTATGTTAAATAAGTTAATAATACTAAACTAATAAAGTTAAATTTTTTAAAAAGTGGTGTAAAATATCAAATAAATCAGCGAGAGCAATAATATGAAATAATTTAAAGATAAAATTGAAAATAGATTATCTTAAAGAAGTATTAAAATCGTTATAAAAGTCCCTTTCTTTCGTTCATTGGCCGAGGTGACACTCTTAACTGGCCATAGACCCTATCGCTTGGCCTATAACAAGCTCAGCCAATAAAAAAAATCATCATTTTTATCTTTTTTAGATTACTTTGGAAGAATATTACGCAGTTGCCAAGGCACTGGTCAAATACAAGGAGTTTAAAAGTCATCCAAAAAAACAAGGAAACTTGAAAATTTCATTGAAAAAAACCCGAGAAAAAACAAGAAATTTTAAATTCCTCAAATCTTTGTTTTTCATCTAAAAAATGCCGGTCTCTGAACATTGCAGAAATAAAAGATTGTAGACATAGCACCAAAAATGGAGCAGCTGTGTAATCGCGAAAAGCTTTTCTGTTCGCCTCCTTTTTTTTCTTTCTAATAATCGAATTTTAGATCTAAGTACCTGTGAACTACACATAATCTACTAAATGGAAAGCAGATGTTATTCTAAGAGCAATATATAGAATATTTAAAGACAGTCCCTCTGGACGTGTTGATTTCCTGAAGTTACTGATTCTTCTGAATTTTCATTGAAGTTTTGTCCTTTCCACTGCGTAGAAAATATGTCTTAGCGAAAATAGTCTAAAGGTTTTCAACAACATAAAGAATTACATAGTTTTCAATTAAAAAAACTTTTTTGGGGGTTTGTTACGAGATATAATATTATAAATGTTTGACAGGATAAATTGATTTTAAAATTAACTTTTCTTATATTGTTAATATTTATCAGCCTTTCTTTAAAAAATTCAATTTTGAACCAATGGTGTCTTTCTCATATGAAAAAATTTAATTTTATTAACAGTTAAAGAAAAACATTATAAAAGGAAGCATAATCGAAGAAGCAGAAACATTAAACACTTATTTTTGATAGAGCTTGATGACCCTGAAAATCTAAAGCTGAGAAAAAACACCGATATTGGAATAATGACTACGAGTTACTTGATTACTAGTGGAGCTACTGAAGCTTGGAAAAAAGAAAAGTAGTAAATGATTTGACTCCCACTTTTAGGAAAAGTATAGTGTTTGCTTTCTCAACTGCTATCGTCCATGAATAGCTAGCTCATCGGTGGCCAGATGTCCTTGCTAAACCGGAAGTACCTGCGACCGAAGTTGGGTATTGTTCCAGAATCTCCCAAATGATATTTGGAGACTGGATTGATTCTTTAGTTTCATTTCAGACAAAAGCATGGCGTCACGATATTCGACCGTAAAATTTTCTCTGTATTGTGGTCTTTAAACATGATCGTCTCGTATCTTTGAACTTCAAATAGTATATATTTCTGTATCTTTCGTTATTAACGAAGATGTCGATGTATCGGAGTATTATCATGATATCTGAATTGACAGCCAACTGAAATGTACTTACGGGATTCTGATGACTTCGTTTTGTGCTATAGGAATGGGTATTGGCACAGGGATGGGCAGGATGGTCGGCCTCTTGCCAAGAGCTCTTGCAAATGCCACCGCCGTCAGAAATTTTTTCAGATGCAAGTAATGAAGCATGTGAGAATCGGCGTGTATATTGGTCAGCAACAGCAGCGTAATGATCCATCTTGGAATCCAGATCAGGAGTCTCATTTCGTTCTGTCGGGACAGAAAATTTGGAGTATGTTACTACAAATGCAATTATTCACTGTGACTGTCAGTTGTGGAAGAATCTTAATTGCTTGTAATTGTCTACATAAAAAGGAGGAGTATTTTGAGATTTTTTAAAAACAAAATTTGTGGGAAAAAGTTTGGTAGAAAATTGTTATAAATAAAGTTAAATTGAAGGGAAAAAAAAATCATCTGGTATGTTTGGATGTTGTGGTGCATCTTATGTTGCTAGAAATTTTTTAATCAAACGCTAGAGTATCTTCTAAAAACTTTTAAAGATGCACTAATGTCGGTTTCGAAATTTTTATACATACAAGGGATTGTCAAAATCTTTTTAACCCCTTTAAAATCAAAACAGCTTCTAATATAGTCAAGGAAGTAACGAACACTTATAGTAAAGTGACTGTTCTGATTTTATTGAGACAGGTTACTGTGCCCCCAGCGGCTAAATAAAAGATAACCCCAAAAATAAAGAAGTTAGAACAAAAAGCCCAATGAGAAAAACGTATAGTCATCAATAAAAAAATATGGATCACTTCTGTAGCTTTATTATTTATTATCGAAATAACACGAATTTTGAGTCGATGGAAATGATTCAAGGGGACAGGTTTATTAAAAGAGACAAGCTGATTAACCGAATTAATTAATATAGTTAATTAACGCCTATCTCGAATTTTTTCCATTACGGCTATCTTTTAACTTTACTGATTTGTCGTAATAAAATTAATCTCTCAATAAAATTTTATGGAATACTAATGATAATTTGGAGTTTTAGGGTTTTGTAAAATGGCGTTTTCAATGTTAAACGAATCTAATGAAATTTCGGTGATCTCTCAGTAACTATTATATGTTTTTTTAAAAATTTTTTTCACTTACCTAACAAAAATTATCAAATTTCATAAAATCACGAAATTAATGCATAAATGACAAAAATTAAATATTTTTTATGAATTTTTTTTAAATATGGGAGAAAAGAGAATAGTAACATAATAAAATTTTTACATTGAAGCAAAGCTGACATACTAAAATGTCGAAATCCAAAAAAGTTGTGCGCATACCCCAAATAGTTTTTCACGAAAATTGTAAAATTCTCACAGTAGATTTTCAACGCCTTTTTTAAAGGATTGTGCATTAAATTTATTTGTATTTATTGATCTAATTTTTATGAAACATGAGCTTTAATGACCATTATAATATCGCAGTTATTCAAGTATTACATTTATTTTCAGACCAGAGGATTTTAACTTAACATAAATTCTGCTTTCTTTAAAAAAAAAAAAAATGAATGTTTTTTTCCCCCGCTGAGACAATATAAAAGTAGATTGAAGAACAGATTAACTGTTGGAATATTTAATTAATTTTTACTCTTTATAGGCAATTATCGTTTGCAAGTAAATGAAATAGAGATTTAAGGAAATCCGTACCATTTCTTACCATTCAGAAAATTAATTAATGCTGAAATGAGGAAATTAACTAACAACTATTATTTATATACTTAATGTTGAGCACTCATTCATAAGTTTCCTTAATTAAGTAGAGAATATTTTTAAAATATCTGTAAAATGATTCCCTCAGAGTTGTAAAATCTCCTCTTTACAATTGCGTTTACGAAATAACGCTGTTTTCGAACTTCTATTTCGAGATATTGTTGCATGATTATGTGCTTGGGTCAATTCGTTTGTATTTGTTTTGACTGCATCAGACGTTGCATAACTGAAATAATGTCCATCACTCAGTCATTCCTACAGTATCTTATAATAATAAACTTAATAATCTTATTTTCTATCCGATTAACAATTGTTTCTGCCTGAAAATAAAAGTCAATTTTTTTAATAAATACCGATAATTTCTTGGCTTTCAATTCATTCGGTATTTACATTTCCCCAATCAGCGACTTTTTAAGGGAAAGAAAATGAGTTAAACTGTGCATTTCATTCGTCATAAAAATTACGATGTATGTTAATTCTTACGGCGTGATTTACTGAACAAAGATTGAATGAGGAATTAGTTTTAAAGGCAACAGAAGTTCTTCAATATTTAAATTAAAAAAAAAAATCTTTATTTTCCTTGGTTAAAAAAAACATACTCATATTGAGAATAAATCCGAGTCGTGTTGTTTGCTTCTCCGAAATTCCTGGGATGAAAACACTAAAAAAGTCTATTTTTCTGTTAACAGCTGATGCGTACTTATACGATCTCCGTGTGGGTTAACTCTTTTTTCAAAGGGAA
>JAPMOR010029193.1:32854-45661 GCA_026543865.1 Argiope aurantia
ATGAACGGGAATTTTTTGTTTAAGTGAATGTATATTTATGCAGATATTATCAAAATGAAACTTTGGGATCGAAACACCTCATTATTTATTTTGGACTCACCAAAATTATTGTTTGAGTTATGCACCTGGGAAAATTATATTCTCAAAAAAATAAATCATTGCTTTAAATTAAAAAGCTAGTCATAAAAAATAGCTTGTTAATTATATATTACTTTGTACATTTACAAAAATAAAATGGTTTTACTGCCATAATTGAAGTAGAATTATTAACTCTAGAGTTTTTCAGTAAAGATATTATTGAAACAGTTTCTCTCAAACTTGCAAATAAATTATTCATTGACTTTTTTCAGAATGTGGAAAACTCAAAGAAAACTGAAATTCATTTTTATTTATTTATCATTTGATTACATTCATAGCGCTTGAACTGTGATAATCGTCAAAGGATCATCATAAAAAAGGTTTTTTAAATTTACAAAAGAATAGATTAATTTTTTTAATAGATTAAATATTTGGATAAACATTTTTTTTTTTATTAAATTCAAATTAATTTGTATTTTTGTATTTTTTTGTATTTTTTGAATTTTGTATTGTATTCAAGTATCTAAGTATTTTAATATTCTTATAGACGGATATTTTTATATCCTAATACAATTTCTTGAAATTTCCTGATATCAAAACAATTTAATTAAAGAAAGAAAGTCCTTCTGAAATATCAAATTTATAATATCAGCAAGTGACAATATTTATTTCCTTTCGTAATTTGTAATATGATTTTGAAACTAAATAATAGTCTGAAAGTAGACTATGAAGTCTCGTATCGCATCAAAAAATTAATGCATATCTAATATCTAGTATCATATCATATCTAGCATTAGAATGACCCGAAAAGCAATTAATATAAGGAATGAGAAGCCACTGAAAAAGGAAAGCAGGTTCTCACTTCTCTTGGGGGAAAAGCAAAGACTGTATGATTATGGTGAACAAATCAGATGATGGCTCTTAATTCTTACGTGAGGGATTGGCGCATGGAGGGGGAATCACTATTTTTTTACTCCTTTGTTACCTATTCATGCATATAAATCAAATATGCATATAAATCGACTGCCATCTGCCCCAGGTACGGCGATTTTGTTTTAAAATGCCTGATAGTGAAGGATTGTTCATTACTTCTAATCCTTTATTACATTAAGGGAAATTTGAATGGTATTAAAAAATGTGTATACAAAATATTGGAATTTTTTTTGGTACTCTTTCTATAGAAAAGGATAACTTAACTTATTCAATAATTTGAAGCATTTACATTGGAACTAAAAATATTTAAAAGGTATGAGAATAAAAATAATTCATGCAGGATGAATGATGATTTGCATATATTGTTCATTGGAATATTTGAACTTAGTAGTAAATTCTACCATCTCTGACATATGAACATCTGAACATAGTCAAAAAAAATATACAAAGACATTCTAATATTTCCGACATATGAATATCTGAATTTAGACCTAAAATATGCAAATATATTCTGACACATGAGCATCTGAACCTATATAAATACCACTAAACATAGAAATATATTCGCTAGATCTTACATCTGTATCTGGATCTATGATAATGATGATGTGTTTCCACGTCACACTGAAAGGGGCACGCAGGGGCTTCTGATGGTAAATACCCCTGAGCACCTGAGGGCATAGGTCTGACTTCTATTTCATATGAAGATGGCACTCGTACTCTCGTTTACCCAACCCCTTTTAACAGGGGGCTTGTGAGGGCGTGGCGGATGATGAGAATCAGCAAGAGAACTGAAGGGAAGAGAGTTGAAGAGTAGAACGACGAGAGATTTTCTGTGGATTGATAGAAGACAATTTACTATCAATCCGCAGATTGAAATTATCAAGTCCTTGCTGAAATTTGACGGAAATGAATGTGGCATTGTCTTATATATGTCATTGTTTGAGAGACAAGTTAAGAGGTTGAAAATTGATAGGGCAAACTGGGTGTCATGTTAATACCTCTTATGCCAGCAGAAACAATGAAACTGATCTCAAGAATTCCAGACGAAGAATTTTTTAAATTTTTAACATGTGAAAGGAATCTTGATGAAGAAATTTAAATTGAATGCTGAAGACTTTCGTCAGAAATTTGTTCAGCACCAAAAAAATCCAGAGAAGTGTTGGAAAGATTTCGTTTATGAAGTTACAAATTACTTTCAAGGCTGGATAAGTGCTTTGAATGTCACGGATTTGGAGGGACTGAAAGATTTAATTATTACGGATCAAGTAAAGAAGGGAGTTCCGCAAGAGGTTCGAGACCATTTTGTTGACGTTTGGGGGACATTAATCAAATCCCGAGATTTATCAGACAAGCTAGACGAGTACGAGTGTGTTCGAAAAACTTATCGGAGACTATCGAATCCAAATCTCAAGACTCATCAACAAGTAAAGCCTTTTAGCCGGGATAACAGGGACTATAATGGTAACCCTAAACCGATGGATCAAGGTAAGGGTTTAACACGGAATCAATACGAATCGAAAACTCCTTCCAAAGTTTACCTGCTACTTCTATGGAGCGGATGGTAGTGTAAAGAATTTCTGTCCCAAACTTTTAAAGACGAACTCTGATCAAGATAGTAGAAGAAAAGCAAATGTTCATTGAACAGTTGTGGATCCAGGACCGGTCACTAAGGAAACGGCAGTAGTGGCTAAAGTGATGTCTCACAGACGACCTTCTCATAATAAAGGTCTTTGTAATCTAGAAAATATACGTATAAGTGTGAATGGAAAGCCTAAAAGAGCTTTAATTGATTCTGGCACTGAAATAACTGTAGTCAGAAGAGATCTATCGACTGATTTTCCTATTGAAGATAATGCTTCAATTTATATAAAAGGCATTTTTGGTCCAGCCGAAAAATGTTCTCTTATCAATGTTACATTGCGTATCATCGTTTGCAAAGACGGGAATATGATTCATCAAGAAGTATTGTGTGCAGTTGCTCCTACTCTGGTGGATGATGTGCTGTTGTCCCCAGAAATAAGGGACATTTTGCAAGGTTTTCAAGAAAAATATTTTGTTGATATTTCCGAAGAGAACACATAACCGAAGAAAATTAAAAATAGAGAAATCGTCGACGAAACAAGTAATGGCAACCCAGCCTTGGGTAGAAATAAAGGCATTATATGTGGAAAATTCAGAAAAAGATGCTAAAGAATTATCAAGGTCGGATGAATTTCTTAAAAATCAAATGGATTGTCCAGATTTAGAATATTCTAGAAAGTATGCAAATAAAAAGTCCGGAGGATTTTATTTCCATAATAAATTTCTGTTTCAAAAAGAAAAATTCTTAGGGGAGTCCGTTGCTTAGCTAGTTTTGTCTAAGAAGAGTAGATTTGAAGTTCTAAAGTTTGCTCCATGTGCAGTATTCGGAGGACACATGGGCACAAGAAAAACTGCTGAAAGAATAAGGTGTTCCTTTTATTGGCATGGAATATCCAAAGATGTCAGAGCTTTTAGTCAACAGTGCAAAGAGTGTCAGTTGACAAGGCGAATAAATCAAAAGGACAGAGTACCAATTACTCCTGTGGCAAGACCAGAATTGTTTTTCCAAGTTGTAAACATCGATATCATTGGAACTATAGATCCGCCAAAAGATCCGCCGCGGATATATATTATGTCTAGTTGATCAACACACGAGATGGGCTTAGGCAGTACCACTGACCAGTTTAACTGCCAAAGTTACATGTGAAGCACTGTTAACCATCTTCATGCTGACAGGTGTTCCTAATAGGTGCGCCATCCTGAATCTAATGGGCTGGTAGAAAGATTTAATCAGACATTAAAGCACATGATACATCATATCATTTTAGAAGAACCACGTTCGTTTTGTGGGCCTATCGAGAAGTCCCCAACAGCACGACCGGCCTAGCACCTTTTCAGTTATTATATGGGCGAAAACCAGAGGGACCCTTATCTATTCTGAGGGACACTTGGGTGGCAGATCAAGAAGATTTGCAGTTGGATACTACTCCAGTACCTCTTTACATGCAAAAGCTTAAGAAACAGTTAGAAGAGCAGCTGAAAAAGCAAAATTTATTTCAACAGTACAGCAAGAAAGAATGGCCCGTTATTACAATTTGAGATCTACGAAGGAAATCCTTAAGCCACGAGACAAGGTAATTGTTCTATTACCTGATTCAAGAAACAAGCTTTTAGCCAGATGACAAGAACCCTTACCATCGAATCACGAAAGAAGGAATATTCATTTTTAGTTAAGATGCCGAATCATAGAATGAGGCATGTACATCAAAATAAAATGTGAGAATTTATTACTTGCTCCGGAAGTGTGAATGTCATATTGGAAAGGAAGGAAGAATTTGGGGACATTGAAAGAAGACTTCTTTTGTCAGGAAGTAAATTCCATAGCCTCACCTGACTTATCAGGTGAGGCTATGGAATGACGCAGCAAGAGAATTGGAGATATTATTAAAAGAATTTGAACCCATATTCAAAAGAC
This sequence comes from Argiope aurantia, assembly GCA_026543865.1. Classification (NCBI taxonomy): domain Eukaryota; kingdom Metazoa; phylum Arthropoda; class Arachnida; order Araneae; family Araneidae; genus Argiope; species Argiope aurantia. Next base: position 37,365 of record JAPMOR010029193.1, read on the forward strand.
AAGTGATACCAGTTGCAATCGGGGAACATGTGATTGAACGTTTGCCTAATATTACTAGATGGAAACCGCATTATTACAGTGTTCTAATGTCTTATAGAACAGAGGTGGACAGACAAGTGAAAGAACTGTTGGACTTAGACTTGATTGAACCTTCGAATGTAGACATTACATATCCTATAGTATGTGTGGAAAAGAAGGACGCGTCCATTCGAATGTGTATTGACCATAGAGCCCTTAATGCTGTAACAAAAGTTCCTAATTACCCCATGAAAGATACACAAAAATAAGTTTTTACAGCGGGGATGGCTCAATGATTATTTAAAGATTTGCTAAAGGGATATTACCAAATTAAAATAAAGGATGAGAAAAAAAATTTTACAGCTTTTTTTACTCATAACGGAGTATATAAGTGGAAGGTTATGCCTTTTGGTTTATCGGGAGCATCGGGTACATTCCAAAAATAATGAATAGTGCTCTTCGAAACCATTCTAGTTATGTTCAAGCTTACATGACGATATAATAGTATACTCCAAAACATGGAACGAGCATTTAATTCATCTGAGAAATGTATTGCAAGAATTAGAAAACGCGGGGTTTTCTGTAAAATTTAAAAAATGCACTTTCCAGAGAACTACAATTTTTAGGCCATAAAATAGGATGTGGTAAGCATGCCCCAGGCGAGGAAAAAATTGCGGGCTATAATAAAACGGCTAGAAAGGCCAAAGACAAAAACTGAAGCAAGATCTATGTTAGGATTGATAGGATTTTATCGATCATACATTCCTAATTATGCGAAAATCGCAACCCCTCTAACTGAACTAGCCAAAGGAAAAAAAATCATGAAATGTAAATGGGAGAAGACGCGAAGAAGAATCGTTTTTTAGGTTGAAAAATGTTTAATGCGAGGCAATAGCGTTAAATGCCCCTGATTTTGGTAAACCTTTCGAAATTCTCCCAGATGCTTCTGATTAAGTAGTTGGTTGTTGTCTAACCCAAAAAGATGGAAAAGAGATTGTAAACCAATCGCATTTGTAAGCCAGAAATTTAATAAAACAAAAAACAAAAAATTGGTCAACCATTGAAAAGGAAGCTTATGCCATCTTGTTTGGTTTTTAAAAAAATGATAAATAGTTGCATGAAACTACGTAGAAATCGTAATTGATCATAATTCATTAAAATAATTAAAAAAATCTAAAAAGCCCTAAATTAACTTGGTGGGCATTGGCTTTGCAACGATGAGGTTACAAAATTACTCATCGTTCTGGAATCTTAAACAAAGACGTTGATACTTATCTCGTTTACAAACTAAACATTAGTTTTTTTTCTTGTTAAAATTAGTTCTCAACATCTATTGTGTTAATGTTTGTTTTGTTCATTTTTTTTATTTCAACGTATGTACGCTATATTCTTATTGCGCTTAGTTATTTTAATATATGTATTCGAAACTTTCATTGTTATTTCAATACATGTATGACATGTTCTTATTTCGTCTAGTTATTTTTCCACATATGTTCAGAACTTTGCCCAAAGGAATCAGAGAAAATCTTTTGTCGTTTGAAGACCAGTTTTTCTCTTAGGGGTGGCGTGTCAGGGCACTGAGGGTGATAAGAATCAGCAAGCGAACTGAAGGGAAGAGAGTTGAATAGTTGAAAGGCGGGAGAGACGGTGCACGGAGAGAGGGTTGATGTTAGGAGCTCGATGAAGTTGATCGCGTATTACATTTTATTATATTGTTCTTGCCTGTTATGCGTTGTCCTATGTGGATGTCAATTAAATTTGGTGTCATACTAATTATTCTAATTTATATTTGTTAACGAAAAGGGCAGTCTCTGCCTTACTTATTTCTCCCTATGAGAAATCGAAACTGCAGTGTCGACAGGGCTCTTTCACACACCTCACAGATAGAACACAGGAGGAAAAATAACTACACCCGAACTAGGACTGGAACCTGAGACGCCCAGATCATGGGAAAGGCGCACTACCCCTTGACCAGGACGTCGACATCAGAACTTATACAATATACAAATATATTCTTCGGCACATGAACGTATCGCTAATGATAAACTGTTACAGATAAAAGAGTGTAGATATATAAATATCTATATATCTGTATCTGAATCTATACAATATACAATTATATTCTCCGGTACATGAACGTCTGAATCTAGTTGTGGAAGTGTACAAATGCATTCTAACATTTCCGTAAGCAGGAACCAAATCAAAAGATTATATCACTAGACATTACCTTCTATGTTACTTCTACAATATTCGAAAAGAACAAACTAGAAAAAAAAAGAATTCTTGAACTAATAATCAATTATTACTGAAACCACTCCGAAATGAATTTCCGCGTACGTATTATATTTTCAAAGCATTACAATCGTTGTTTTCGCCTGGTCAAGAGATAAGAAGAATTGTTGTTTTTCTTCCAACCATTTCTCTTCGATTCAGGTATTTTTCGTTCTCTCTTATGTCTCGGATAACATTCCGATAGTGAATGGAATTCCAAGTGGAAATTGAAGTTCTTTCTTTAAAAGAATTTGACCTTTTGATCGTTTTCACGTTTGCCGGTAGACACGTTTTCTTCTTACAATATTTTGCGACATTTCGAAGGCAAATACAAATGGAAAAAATTATCTGAAGAGGAAATTTAACATAATTTTGAACAGAAAGTATAAAACTCAGAAGCATAATTAATTCTAATTATGAGCATTATAAAAGAAAGACATTTTTTTTTGTCAATTATCAGTGCCTGGTTCTGTTGAATAACTCATTTAGAAAGAACATTGTCTCTTAATCTGAAAATAGAACGAAGTTACTGAACTTTGGAGTAAATATAAAGAAGTCACCTTTATTTATCATCACATAAAAATAAATAAGCAGTTACGAGCTTGACTACTGCATGTGTAGTTATAAATATTATACATGCACAAAAAATAAATGCATAATAAAATCATAATTGCTGCCACTCCTAATAAGTTTTATATTTCTTGTTTATTTTAATTTTAGAGTTTGTGTTGCATTTTATTCTAGCTTGGAATCTGGCAATCTAATTTTAAGTACAATGTGTTGTGTTTGCTTCAAGGAAAGAATTTTTACGTTACCTTATTTCATCTCTTTGATGCACGGATCATTTTATCAATTTAAGTCTACTTCATCTGTAAACACTCTGATAAGTTTCTAACATAATTATATAAATAGCCTCACGAAACTGTTGCTTGTGTTGTGCAAAAACAAACTGACTTCAAAATGAAATTAGAGTTCGAATCATAACAATAATTATCATGTGCAATTTACAGATTCGATATTCAGCAGTAATAAAGATTGTTTAAGTTAACGTAAATCAGAAATCACAAGACTATAGGAATGCTAAGTTTGTAGTAGGTATTTTAAGGTCAGAGAAGAACACATAGTATAAATATAAAAACCTGATATAAAAAGAAAATATAAATTTTTATATTAAATCATTTCCAAAGGATGAATTATTTAGAAAAATATTTAACAAATACAAGGATGTTTAAATTTATCCATCAAACGAAAAAACGTGATCGAGAAACGCGAACTTGAATTTTGGAAATCGAAAAATTTACATTTTAAAAGTAGAGTGAGATTGAAAATTTTTTAAGAAAATATAAGTAATAAAATAAAATCGTGTTCTGTACGAAATTTTCATTAAAAATTGCAAATTGGCAATTTTTAATATAGAATGCCATAATTCATAGTTTTCAGGAAAATAATTATAAAAAATATAAATCAAATATTTAAATAAGTATTAATAGCAGATAGAGATCTTTATCCATCATACTAAAATATTAATAGATGTAAATAAATCATACTAAGATATTAAAAGTCATTTGCACATTTTTAAACAAGGGGCCCCAAAAAGCGTGTATTTCCTCAATGATTGCAATTAGACATATATTTCCAATTAGATTTAAAGCAAGAAACTGGGGATCACTTCATTCTTCTTCATTGTTTTGTGTATACGTGTATTTAAGCCATGTAAATGGTATAAAACATTAAGTATTTTCAATATATTTGGGTAAAGCCATTTTTTTCCCTTTTTGTAAGCATGGCATTTGTGGCATTAAGATTCAGAAATTTTCACAGGACAGTTTTAATATAATTATTTTCTATGGTATGTATAATTCAAAAAATTTCCAGAAATTACAGAATATTAGCAAAAAGGGATTTTTTTTTGTTTAGTTTTACAGAATAGAATCTTCTCCCTGAACATTTGATAAGAGATAGTTGAAAATAGAATAAAGTCATGCAATTAAAATCAATGTGAATTAATGGTTTATCTTATTTAGTTTTAAAAATTTTACTAATCACATTTCTACATTAATTCAGCATATTAAACAGCACTTTTGCCAATTAAGAAAAATTTCTTAAAATGGAATAGACAGAAAAAAAACTGGCGAAGAATCGTCTTTCAAATCGTGATGATAAAAAAATCATTTATGTTTCCCTGAAGAACCGTGGAATTATCATTTAATAAATCAAAATATAAATTTCCAACTTCCGAATAAGCGAGAAAATAATTCATTTCTGTCAACACGCCTAAGAGTGAAGAATTTTTTTTTCACTCACATTTCAATATTTTTTGTCACAAATCTTTTTCTTTTTCGAAATATTATCTGTTTTTCTAGACAACATTTCAATAAAAAAAATAGTAACTAGAGCAAAAGAAGCCATATTTTTTCTGATTACAGTTATATGAAGAAAAAAAAAATTACTAAGTTTTATCTTCTAGCCGAAGGGCAACATTTCTTGCTTTTTCTTGTCTCTCTCTTTTTTAATCTTCTGCTATTTAAATTGATTCTGCAGATAGGATACAGAAAGAGAAAATAGTTTTAAAAAATGCAAAAAATTATAGAAATATTTAGCATCATGGCTTAAAATAATATATGTAAAGATTGATAATTTTTTTCATTGCCTTTCGATATACTAAGCCTTCATAATATATTGGATTTTTCAACGCTTATTAAGTTTTAAATGAGTCTGAATTTTCTATAAATATTGATATAATCATTTAATATATTTTTTGTATTAAATATAATATAGTTAAGAATTTTGGATTAAATCGGTTCAATGTACTGCAGTAAGATATGTCTAATTCCTTTCTTGAAAGAATTACTCATCTTTGAATAAAGAAATAAGAAAAGTGACGAGAAGTAACATAAAATTATTTACAGAATTTTTAATCTAATTATTTTGTTTAGGAAAATCTAAGATAAAATTGCATTGTTAACATAGCTATAATTCTGAGCTAAATCGTCAATCAATACTGATAAGAGAAAATGTAAAAAAGTTATATCTATGTTGAAAATAAGACTTATAAACAGGAAATAATTATCATCATTTAAAGTGAGTATTCTAGACGCAACGTCAGTAGTCACGTGCCTATTAATTAGAAAAAAATAAAATATCCCTTAAAGTTGTGAGAAAAAATTCAGATAGAAATTGAATATAACTTGTATTTTCTTATGACTATCAAAAGGAAAGTCGATGAAATATTTTCTTCAATTTAGGCTGTTCTTGTATTTTTTGATACACTTATGTAACATGCATATAATAATAAAAAGCAAATTATCTTGAACAATTTTTAAATATTATAAACTATAAATTATAAAACTATTTATAAGTTAAACACATATTTTAAATAATAAAATATTTAATAGTATTTAATAAATTCTAATAAGTATCAATATATCAACAACATTTGAGTACGTTTTCCGGTTAGTTTGGTGAATAAGATGGTTTCATATTTTTATAAATAAAATTTTATTGATATTCATTTACTTATAGTTCTATGAGAGTCCATAAATAAAAAATTTTAAAACACAAAACCAGGGTGATTTCTCATGTTTGAATTTGGTCATACTGATTATGAATTTAGTTGTGGATCAAAATGAAAGTTTTGATAACTTTGTGCATGAATGATTATGTTATTATAATTAACAAAAATATCAAGTGTGTATACCACATGTTGAGAAACATTATTAAGAAAATTCGAAAATTATTTTCAAGTGTTTAATCACTTATGTATATTTTATCATCACTTTAAATGATGAATTTCGGGATTTCGTTATTATAATTGTCAAAAGAAGATACAATAGTAATTTAACATAAATGCCGAGTACATTTCAAGTTTTTCAAATAACCTGCGTTCTTGGTATTATAATCTATCTGCATCAACATTTAATTGATGTTAAAATTTTATAAACATGCGATATTCCTTCTAATCCTAATTAACTATAAGTGAATTGCGTAAAAATATAAAAATGAAACAGATGATTTGTTTTAACCTCAAAAATGTTGGAAATGATAATTTCTATTAAAACAGACGAATTTTCACGCACCGAGATTTGTAGTAGTATAATTGTTAAATTTGAATTCTGTTTCAGCTCTACCTTATCCAAATGTGCAAGTAGGTAAAATAATTTTATATAATAATTACAATCAAAAATTCTATAAAAATCACCATTTATTAGAAACAATTTTTATTTGCAAGATATTTTATAGGGGTGAGAAATGTATAGTCATCAACTTTAAAAACAATCTGTTATTATGAGCTCGCCAAATGCAATAAGAGAAAAATCTAATTGATTACTTTCTAAGAAATGCATATTGTTTGCTTTCAATTTCAGAAATTCTATTCCCGATGAAATAGTGAGAAATAAAGATATATCAGCCATATAAGAAACATAAAACAAAATCCGTTGATGTAGTGATGAAGAATTATTGCAATTTTCTTTTCCTTGTTGTATCGCAAAGCCTCAAATTTTGATTTATTTTTTTATCATTGTTTATGTTAAGAATGCTGAAATGATTTAAAATTGAAATTCTTATGAAAGAATGTTAATGAAAAGGAAGGAAGGACTTTTATAAATAGGAAGAGGTACTCTAAATCTGATCATCATTTATCAAAAACATTTTTTGTACCCTCTAACATTTAAGGAAAAAGCGAGGGTACTAATGTAATTAAAATGAACTCTCCACTTTATATGCTCACTAAGTACTGCAGAATGAGAAGAAAATAAAAATTTATTACTTAGTAAGAAATCCATTAAGATCCTGCCTCCTAACACAATGCACTAATTAATGAATTGGTTGTTTCCTTTTCAAAAGGGTTAGTTTAAAAACTCTCAATGAATAGTTTTATATTTTCAATAATACATCTTCAGCAGAATTCTTAGAGATGGGCTTAGACAATGAAGAAAATTGGGGAAATTTCTCCAAGAAAAAGATAAATAATTAAATAGATTGTGTTTTCTTAAATGGTACATATTTAGGAGAAAAATTAATAAATGAGTCATTCCCATTTCTGTTTTCTGGACATAACAGCATTTATTTTAAAGAAATTAAAAATATGAAGTCGTATGTCGAAAGAGTGAATTAATTTTGAAAAGAGAATAAAAGGTTCCAATAAAAACCTTGGTAGTGAAACGGGTGAGCAGTCTTGTAAAACCACAATTCGCTTGTTGAATACTTACATTAAAAACTTGATGTCTGATCTTGCCTGTTAAATTCTTTCCGACAATTCTATTTTTAAAGGTTATATATATATATATATATATATATATATATATATATATATATATATACACATACATACATATATATATATACACACATACATACATATATATATAAATACACATACATACATATATATATAAATACACATACATACATATTGTTACGAATCCGTAATGCTGCTTCCCAGCATAGTTGGTTCCATCGTCGGAAAGAATGTTTTACAGTCATCTGTACTGGACGGAGTCTGGGTGTCGCGTCGGAGGTATCGGAGCTTGGAGACAAACTTGGCGACAATTTGGCGACTTAGCGACAAAATATATTATACCCGAAACATCGCGAATTTTCCCGATCCTTCCAGTAGGAACCGAGATACGCCTCGAATGTTCCTGATTGGTTGAGAGGCCTCTAGCCCCGCCTCCTGAGACCTCTGCAGCTGCCAGAGAGGGTGGTGGGAATCGACGGAGCTGAGTAGCCGGAAGCGACGGTGAAGAACTGGTCTTCCAGGGATTAGCAGAGCAGCGACGCAGTCAAGCTAGTGCTGAACTAAGCTGTGCGCTACTGTCTGCAGTAGATTCTTGTTATATACTGCTGTTGTATGCTGTTGCACATCTCGCGGCTGAAGATAATTGTCTTCTCTGTGCTGTATATAGTTGTCGTCTTTGTGCTGTCCTGTGCGTCTTCGTGTAAATAAACGTCGTTGTTTTATTTTCTACTGCCGCCTGCTGATTGAGCGTTCTCCACACCATATAACT
>JAPMOR010029202.1:5723-24556 GCA_026543865.1 Argiope aurantia
ATTAAAACTTTTCATTGGGGTTTTAATTATTTAAAAATGTATCCCTATTTTGATATTTTTATCAGAAATATTTATTATCACTAAACTATTCTATGACTGATTTGATTTTTAAATTTTCTTAAAATTCAAAATATCATCTTTATAATAATACAAATTTAACTATAGTACATTTTTTTTTTGCAAATTGTTTTTATTTTTTAATAAATATTTTTTAATGTATTTTGAAAAATATTTCATTGTCCTGACAAAATAGTTATAATTTTTCTCGATAATTGTATTCCAAACGTTCTAACTGATTTTTTACTCTCGAAGTTTTTTCTCTAGTTCTCATAATAAAAAAATTAAGATACTACTGATTTTTTTATGAAGAGCTTATTCATTTAAAATCTGAAATGTCATGTAAGGTCAGATAATGGAAAATTAGTAAAGCAAAAATCTGAAAAGTGGGGAATTATTAACATTTTAATTCGATTTTTTTTCTTCACATTTAAAAGACGTTCTCTTTCTTTTTTACTTCATGCATGAGAAAATAAAAATGGAAGGTTCTTACACGTGCAGTCAAAATGCTTACAAAATCAATTAGATGCAATGTCCCCTACTAGGATTTCATGTGTGTAACACAATATAGCGATTTTTTTTATTTCAGAGAGGAAAATGTGCTATTCATCTTACAATTTCAATTAAAAGAGCTGCAGTGGCATTGTGTTAAGATCAGCGCTTAGTGATTTTAAGACTTATAGTTCAAAACTATGTCCCAGTAAAGATGCATTATGTGCGTGAGTCAGAGGATGCCAGCTCAGTAGTTGTCTTCATCAATTCACCGCGGCACAAAATTTCAAGGTCACTTCTAAAAGAGATCGAATCGGTGGGTTAATATAAATAATTTACTAACTTGAAATTTATTTGACAATTTGGTACCGAATCATCATAATATGATTTCGGACCATATTTATTTTAGAAATTCTTAATGTTTTTAAGTTTTCAGCTCACATATATGGGAATCAACGGACCGATAAATGTTCAATGCATAAATAGATTTAACTCTAATTTTTATGCAGATATACCAAGTTAATTATAAAACAATATGCTAAATTTCATTCTTCAAGCAAAATACTTCCATCGCTCCCAAGGTATTCAGATAGTTTTTCCACTGAACAGTTTAGCCAAAATTTGACGAAAATAAACAATTTTTGGCAGAAATATCCCTTTCAAAATTTCCTTATTCTTTCTGTCTTTCAATGATTAGATTGACAATCATATCTATAAACTGACGAAAGATTTAAAATGTAGAGATTCATAGAAAGCTGCAGATCGATTTTTTTTTAACTATTTCATTACTTTATATGCAACGTGTGGGAGAAAACAAAAAGAAATTGCAAACGATTACATTGTAAACTGCTTGAGAATGGTGCATAAATAAAAATTAAATATTAAACATTCTTTTCAACAAAAAATATTTTTATTTTTAAGTTTTGAATAAGTATTTCAGTATTCCAATTTGAAATACATATTCGCTTTATCAGCGCTATAAATTATGTGGCAAATGTCATGAAACTGCATACAAAAACAATTATTCAGTGAATATTACATCGCCTATCCAATTGCAGTCAATGATTTCCTAAAGGCAGAAGCCTATCGAATCATGCTACAGTACCTCCCTCTGGCTGAAACTCTGAAGATTTGATGATTAACTGTAATTGTACCCTCTGCATCGCGGTGAACTTGTTTGGATTACACGGAGTCCGCTGACGACGTCATTAATTTGGTCTGCATTTTCTGGGTCAGAGGATAATTGGATGGGAAGATTATTTCAGATGGCAATAGGAAAGTGGCGAAGCATCTTCACTCGCTTACAAAAAATGACTCTTGGCTTTTTAAATAAATTTTAGAACAATTGAAAACTTTAAATTTTCACAATAAATCTACACATGGATTAAAATAAATTAACAAATATATGTGAAGAAGATTTAAAATAGCTAAATTTGTTAAAAACTATAAATTGCCTTTCAAATTCCAAGAGAGATGAACTTAATTTTATAATAGGCAACTAGAAAATTTTATTGGATATCATAGTTTTAGTTTACCTAAACCTAACATTGACACAAAAGAGTCCCTTTGAAATTTTAAGAATGCTTATTTCAGTTGTTATTTGTACTATTAAAACGAGGTTAGATGAATATATTCCTGGCTAGCCGACGTTGGCAAACTGTCTGCGCACTTAGATAATTGAAATTTTAGGTTGTTAAGGTACGTAATTACGTTCGGAAATAATTATGTTTTTCAATATTTGGATAAAAGAGATTGAAAAAACATCTATGAAACCAAAATATACCAATACATTGGCAAACTTTTCTTAAAAATTGGAATAAAGTGATTTTATTTTTTGGCTAAAAATACGTATAAAGAAAACATATTCTAGTTTAGAGCTTTAAATGATTTACTTAAAATTTTGTTGATAGCTTAAGAAATCTATTATCTAGTTCCTGAACTAAAAAATAAGCAGAATTTCTTTCCATATTTGGTTTAGAATGATAAAGCATGAAATTTTCAATTTTTTTTTTTTGGCATTGTGAAGCAGTAAAACGATTATAAAAAGTTTTTCTAAGCGAATAAATTATTTTCTAGTTTGGGAACTGCAGAACTTTTTGAGAAACTATTACACCAAATTTGAATAAAAAATATAAATCAGATTTTAATGTATGAAGTTTTTCTTAAGAAAATTCTGTCGAATATTTAAATTTGAGAAAATACCATTTAAAAACGCAAAATAATATTAAAAGATATGTAAGTGCAAATATAAAAATCAATGCAACTTCCCAAAAATAGACTTAGGAACAGAATTCTATTGGTTTGATAAAAAATCCTGCTCAAACATTAAAAAAATTATTCAAAAAATCATAATTTCTTAAAAAATTATTTTTTTACATAGTTCACCTAATTTGCGCAATTAATATGGAGTAATTTTTTTAATATTTCGCCTCGTTATTTAATTCGATTTAAAAATGTGAATTGTGTCTGTTGTGACTTATGGCACATGCCCGCTGAGAGTTGCCTGTCAGCGATTTAAGCCGAGTAAGCTTCACTTGCTTTGCAAGTTTCACTTGCTTTTTCTAGGGTCAAGGGTACGACTTAGCTACTTCATATGTCATATTCGCTTGCACAACTTCTTTTGATAGGGAGGTACATTCACGCGCTTCACAGATAGAACACAGAAGAAGACAATCATACCCGAACCGGGACTCAAACCCGAGGTGTCCAGATCACGGGGAAGACGTGCTACCTATATGCCAGGACGCCGGCCATTGTATGTATTTTCTTCAAATTACTGTGGAGGTAAATTGTGTGTTAAAAAATATCAAAACGGAGGTAAGAAGCCTATTAAGGCGTTTATGTCATAAGAAAACTAATTTTAATTTTAATATTGGAAAAAGTCAGGGTAAAATTTTCTCATAAATGAATCGAAATTTCATTTTCATTTTTAAAATATTACAAATTGTGTACTTGTATTTAAAAAAAAATTATTAAAAATAATGGGAAAATATTATAGAAATGAATTTATTTATTTATTTGAAATAAATAAAAGATTACACAGTAGAGAGATTGATTCCATTTACATAAGGCATTAATCAAAAACTCAGTAGGAAAGCAAGCCATAAAGTAAATTAAACATACATGAAAAAGGAATAGTACCGAATAAGCATGTTACAAAGTTTGTTAATTACAAGTTACAGAGAAACTAAAACATATATCAATAAAAATGTGTACAGTTAGCAAGGGATAAAATGTAAAATATGCACAAGCACAATACCAAAGCAAAAGCATGAGTACACATAAACATTATAATAAGTCCAATTAAAAATGTGTAGTCAAGTATTAAAAAATAATAAAATATTTATTATCTTTATGATGAATACAATTTTTATCAATAAACTTGTCATTTTTTTCTGTTTTAATATAATTCAAAAACCATTTTTCTGTGATGATGAGCTTGGAAAATCAGTTTCAAATGGTAAGTAAGGGTTCTCGATTTACGCTTAACATTATTAAATGTGGGATTTCAAAAGTTTGAATGGGCAATTCTAGAAATGGAATCATTTTGAAAATATTCGAAACTGTCCATAACTTTTAAGATAACAGTTTAGTTGTAATTCATTATTTGGTTTGCAGAATCGAACCAAATCGAGAAAAGGGAGGTCCTTGTGAGCGAAAATTCCAGGCTTCTAATGAACGTTATTATTAATGAGTTATCTTGAATTCTGAAAGCCCCATTTCCCGTATTGCCATTTCCACAAATAACCATATTAAATCTTATCTTTAATAGAAAAATAAGTAACTTTTATGTTCAGTACGTAAAGACTAATTATTATTATTGCAATATTCAGTGTTTGCTTCCTCCGAATCTATGCCACTTATATTATGTAATTAGGCAATGGTAATTGCAGATGATTGTGAAATGAGTATTAAATTGCATTATCTGCTTCTAATGCAGATAATTTTATCTTTTATTGTAAGACTATAATTTATTTACGTCTGTTAATAATTATCATTCTTTGAAAAAAGCTATATATTCAAATAAAGGTACTGCAAAGGTTTTTCTGCAATATTTATTTTGTTGCATTAACACCCTTCCATTCAACAAATAAGCATTAAGAAGTATGGATAATGTTCTATTCGATATTGTACATTTACTACAATTATTTAGTTGCTGCCTTTGTGAAAAAAAAACCCCTCTTCTCTGAAAAATAAATTAAAAGATAAAGTAGCCATTAAAAGTATGGTTATAATTACCAAAATTACAAATCTTATCTAGAAATTTATTTCGTAAAAATAACGTTTATGTGGATTAAAAATAAAATAAAAACTTCGTTATTTTTAATTTTTCTCATAATGAAGAATGACTGATATACATATATCGCAATTAATGATTTGTATTTTCGGTTTGTTACATTTCTTCATGCTATTAATTTAATATTTACTAGCCGTTTTTGACAAGTAGATTGTTCATCGAGATTAATAGTTGCTAAGAATTCCAGTTAAAAATATTTTGTTTAGTAAATTTGTGTTAATGCTGCTCATTTACTAAGAAATTAGGAAATTACATATTGTTACGAAATTTCTGTACCGGGGTTCGTTTGGATAGTGGGAGTGATATGGTGTAAAGAACGCTCAATCAGCAGGCAGAAGTAGAATAAAAACAACGACGTTTATTTACACGAAGACACACAGGACAGCACAAAGCGACAAATATATACAGCACAGAAGACGATTATCTTCACCCGAGACGTGTAGCATACAACAACACACACAGCAGCATACAACCAGAATCTACTGCAGACAGTAGCGCACAGCTCAGTTCAGCACTAGCTTGACTCAGTCGCTTCCGATTCCTCCGTCTTCTACTTCTCCGACTCTGGCTCGGAATACTGACCTAACTTCGCTGCTCTCGAACTCCGACTACTGGCTTTTCCGCTCCGTCTTCGGACTACTCCGTCGTCTCTTCTTTGGCAGCGGCGGCCGCAGCCCCTTTTATAGGTCTCAGGAGGCGGGGCTAGAAGCCTCTCAACCAATCAGGAACGTTCGACGCGTATCTCGGTTCCTACTGGACGGATCGGGAAAATTCTCGAAGTTTCGGGTATTATCTATTTTGGCGCCAAAGTCGCCAAATTCGTCGCCAAGTTTGTCGCCAAGCTCTGGGACCTCCGACGCGCTAGTCCCATTCAGATGACTGTAAAACTTTCTTTCTATTGATGGAACAAACTATGCTGGGAAGCCGAATTGCAGGTTTGTAACAATATTTATGTATTTTCCTAATTTTCGTTTTATATCTTTATACATCAGATAATATGTAAGAAAAGAGGAAAGATGTACAAAATGTGCATGAAATAAAAAGTTTATCGAAGTCTTGCTTTATATTGAAATCTAATCAACGCAGAAAATAGGACGAATCTTCAAATCTTGATAATCATCATTGGAAAAATAAGAAAATTTAAATATTAATTTCAATGAAAAAATGAATTCGAATTTCACTTCAATTATGAAATATATTTTTGTATAAAATATGTCCTAAAATTTAATAAAAATGTAAAAAAAAAGTTTCTGCTAAAAAGTTTCAATTTTGCCACACATGATTTTTGCAATTTTAAAATGTTGTAAAAATCATATTTGGGCTGCAATAACTACGGAAGTCGCCGTGGACAAGATTTTATTCAATATCTAATATATTAAAATTCTAAAGATTTTTTAAAGTGTTTTGAAATTCACATTCACCTACTCGAAATTATATAGATATTCTTGTATTGGAGCATCTACATGAAATGATCTGGTCCGTAGAGGGCCAAAACACACACACAGACGTACATTTATCATTATTATTAATAGGGATAAAGATGAAACAACATTGATAGTCAATGTTTAATTTATACCATCCCTGTAATGTCTCATCATAAGAAAGAAAAAATTGGATCGCACCTTAAAGAAATTAAATGGAAGTAAAATTATCGAAATTATACTTATCATACAGTAATATGCTTTAAACCCACATGAAAAACGACCAAGAAAAATGTACAATAACTTTAATTCTTTGTTTCACGGAATCATAAATAATTCTTTGTATTTTTATACTGAACGTTTATATTTATATTTTTTGAGTTTATATTAAACGTTTATATTGGTGTTTAGTAAGATTTTTAAAATCTTAACCTTATTAAATTTAAATGTTATTACTCATCCTTTTATCTGACAAAAAGTATTTTATTTTGATTGTGACGTCAAAACTATTAGAAATAAATTTGTTAAGATTTTTACAGACAACATTCTGATAATCGAAACAGCAAACGATTGAAACATCACAGCAGCTGAATAAGAAAACTTCTGAATGGTAAAGAAAAAGAAAGAACATTCTACAGCGCCATCTAGTTGATTGTCTTCGAAAATATTGTGTGTTGGTCGGTTTTCATTATGTGGGTTTAAAAGAAGTAAATTTTAATCAACATAGTCTTTCTGTTATGCATTATCAAGGAAGATGTTGAAATAAAACAACATTTTTAATTTAAGTTAAAGCTTAATTTTAATTAAAGTTTTATAAATGAGTATTAAAAATTTAAACACGTCATGAGTGACATTCTACAGTATTTTTTTCTATTTAGAGTACAGTAAATTAAAGCGAGACGGAACTAAAACCGCAGCAATTTAAAGGATTAATTCATGTGAAGTCAGTTCAATTTTGCGTTTTTCAGTTTTAATTTAACATGATCTAATAAGGAATAATTGTTCAAGGTTTGCTGCTTAGTTTTTCTGGTTTTAAAGAAGGAATGGCAACATTCGGTTATAAGCACAAGAATACATCTAAAATACACTCAGAGTGATGAAATATATTTCAAAAATGTTTGTGTAGGTTATACGTTCGACAGAAAATTCAACAATGACATTTTATCACATCTTTAACATTTGATGATGTTTTAATATTTCCTTAGTGTTAAAAGATTTGAACGGGGGGGGACAAAAGATTCTTTTTACATTATGTATAAATTTCTTCGTAACTTCTGATTTTAAGTGACTAAAAAAGCCTTATCTTTTGAAAATCGTTTCCAAAACTGTAGTTGGAAAGGTTAAAAATTACAAAAGTCAAAAATAATCGATGACTATTCGTCAGGAGAAAAAATGCTGAACCATGCCCAGTCACATTATGCATCATTAATGATTATAGTAAGTACAGGGAAAAGGATAAAATTTATGCAAGATAATATATTCTCTGGATCCTCATATGTATATGTTGAAGAAGATCATTTTGGCATTTGAATTTCAGTGTAAAAACTCATATCAGATTTCACATCATTTAATTCTAGATATTAATATTTGATGACAGATGTACTGAGAAATAATGCATTAAAGTTATTACTTTGTTAGAATTCTGAATAATTTGGATATTTGTTTAATATAATTTGGATATTTCAGTTGATATTGAACGAATGTTTGGTGTATATTTATTTGGTCGGATAACTGACACAATAAATTCATACATTTACAAAATACCCCTATAACACCAAATATAGTAAATGTAGCGTAGTAGAGTAAATGTAATTTTTGCAGGTGAAATATGCTTAGAATGATGACGAAACAAAAAGACTCAAATCGTATTATGAATTTCTACAGTTTTACATTTTTTTTATGAGAAGTATTATTGAATTTAACATGCTCCGTAAAGTAAAAAGTAAAGTATTTTTAAATATGCGCAACACTATGCTTGAATTTTTTTAAAGGAATAAATATATTCAAAAGTATCAATTAAATTTCAGTAAGTACAATAGACATTAAAGTTTCTGCTGTGAGATTTTTCCAAAAGCAGATTTTAAAGTCTCTCGTTTTTTTTAATTCTTATATAATCCTTAATTTTAATTTTTTTAATTTTTAATTTTCCTTTTCATTTTATATAATGATTTATTTTATGATTGTTTTAATATATATAGAAATTTATGAATTTTTGAAAAGAAACGTAAAATAATTTAGTGCTTTTTGATCATGTTTTAAAAGAATATGTTAAAAATTATCTATGCAAATAGGCAATGTATTGAATTTTTTGTATGTTGTATAATGAAAATCAAAAAAACCTACAAAAAATAAAATATATACACACAAAATTATTAGCTGATTTACTGCATAAATGTTTACTAAATCATGCAAAGTTTATTGAAACGAATACATTCTTTTTTATTTTAATGTATCTTAACATTGAACAATTCATCTGAAGTAAAAATTTTGTGATTTAAAAAGATTGCATTTTATGAAGGAAATAATTCCTTTCTTTAAAATAAAATATAGTCTGAGACGAAATTTGTTCAAATCACGCATTTTGTTTTGAATTTTTTCTATTCTATTATTTCTTTAATCTGTATAAAACATGAAAGTTACGCTTAATGTTAATGAAAATTAATGAGCTGTCACACAAATGCAATATGAAAAAAATATTTTTGTCATAATATAATATTTTTACTGAATTATTAAAAAATCTTACTTCCATAAAAAATATTTTGTTTCTTAAAATTAAATTATAATTCTCATTAATGTTGCATTTTTAATAAAAGATTTTTCCAAATGATTCTACAGCATAAATATTTGTTTCACTTTAGGATAAAATTTGTCTAAAAGGCAGGTAAAATTATAAATTGGCATTGATAAAACAGGAAATATGTCGTATTTTTAATTAATTTTTTCTAATTTTTTGAAGGGAATAAAATATTTTATAAATTCATGAATGACTAATTTACAGATATTTCCAATTATATGATATATGTCGCTAGATCCTGTTTTCAGTTGAAATATCTTAACAATGTGTTGAATTTAGATCTGTTAAATTGCTTGAATCTTTCATCTTTTCTAGTTGATACGCATGGAATAATGACGAATTGCAATTGCAGTTAATACAATTAAAGAAAATTAAAATCGGCACAGAATGAATTATTTTTGAATTTTCATTGAGACTATAAACTTGATTTCGATTGTTATTCTCAGATTGAGTATTCACGGAGGTTTCAATTTATTTCCAAATACAAATATTTGTGAAGAAAATTAAATGATATGGGCTATGTTACATTACTATTTTAGTTTAAACTAATTATATATAAAATTTCATTTTTCGAATATGTGGTCATAAAGTTTTTAAACTTTTTCTACAGTTTTTAGAAGAAAATATTTGGAAAAAAATCCTTTCATTATGCATGATGAAATATTTAAACTTTATTCATTATGTAAAGCAATGGATTTCAAAAAATAGATATCTTAGATCAAATTATGGAAAGCAATCACGTTTATACCCTTTAGGACACACAAAGACGATGATTTAAAAGAAAATGGAATAATTGTTACCACTGGATTAGCTCCTGCCATTTCAAATTTGTAAAAGAAGCAGAAGGTATTGGAAATTAAATAAAAGTTATACCATGTTAAAAACAATTTCCATTAGGTTTTTGGTATTTTAAATTTAAGTATATAGAAGAACTAGATGCAAAATCATGAATAGAGTCATGGTCAGACATAAATAAATGATTCACTCACCTCATTCCGATCTCCATAATTATTTACGGCTGCGATTGAACCTTCGAAATATTAGTTGGCTAAAGATTCCTCATTGTTGGCTAAAGGCAGACCTCATTGTTGGCTAAAGACTCAAACATTCCTCATTGTTGGCTAAAGGCTCACCTCATTGTTGGCTAAAGGCTCAAACATTCCTCATTGTTGGCTAAAGGCTCATCTCATTCCACTCTCCATAATTATTTAGGGCTTCGCTTGAACCTTCGAAATATTAGTTGGCTGAAGATTTAAATTATACAGATTAGATTTTGGATATATGATACATAATATCATACATACCCTGATATCATACATAATCAAAAGTGTATTCAGAGTGCGATTGCTTACATTGAAAACAGCCCAAAATATTCCGTTGTTTCTAATGTGCAATACAGTGTGCCATCTCTTGGCGTTCAGACAAGTTACCAGTTTTATCATTTCGAATTCTTTATCTGGCAGTAAATCATGCAGACTGATTTCTAATTCGTCAGATATTATTTTAATAACTCTTATCAATGCTTAAACTCTCAACGACTTATTTAAAGTATTTTTCATTACATACATTTAATGAAGTATTATTTTTAGGATGCGTCATTGAATTTATTATTAAATATTAATATATTTCATTACGTATTAAGATCAGGGTTATTAACAGTCAATTTTAACTGCCACATTAACTGCAAAGAACTAATTTTTAAAATCAATGTCAGTTATAGTAGATGCTTCGTCTTGGTGAAATGCTTATGGTTCTCTGTCTAATTCTGAGGCATAAATGATGTGCTCAGATTCCAATATCTGATGTCATTCGTGCCTGCTTCTCAGCAATGCCAGATTTACTTATCTCCAAAGCCAACTACTAATCAGGCCATTAAACTACTACTTCCGTTGGTAAAGTTTAGTAAAATTCTTCTTCAGTCTTTAAAGACTAACAAGGCAGAGGAATAAGTTAACATTCTAAATTAAATTTTTCTCATTTGAAAATATAACAGAAATCCTTATATGACATATTATTTCACGGCATTCACTGTTTCAATTAAGGCAGTAATATTACTATGTATTCCTATTCGGCGGTGCTTTCGCATTTTGAAAAAAAAATGAACTCGATTTTACTCAAACACAGAACTGTTTGGCCTGACGCATAACAAAATCATTTTTTTTAGGGAATTTCAAATATTCATTTTTTCGATTTTTGTTATTTTCTTGATTACCTGAATTCTTAAGACAGTTAAAAATCCCAAAAGTGGCGCAGGAGCTGGCTTGGATTATATGAGTCATCCCTCGAACATCTCTGCCATCATATTTATATGCTAGGATTTCGCGTTTTATAAAACCAGTTTCATATATTATTCTAGACATTTTAATTTCAATTAATTAAGATGTTTTACTAATTATTTTCCAGAAAAGCAGAAAAGATAATGAAAGATTTTTTTAACTGTTTTATAACTCAAAATATTTAGTGTCCTCCCAAAGTTTTTGAATACTAAAAATTGGAGATATTTATTTTCTTAATATTATTAGTAACATTTATTTAAATTTGGTACCATATGAAATAGTTTTAAACATTATATGCATAGGAACTTAATATCTGTAGGGAATAAAAATGAATTGCATGAACGAAAAAAAAATTATCCTGCAGCTTTATCTACAGAATGAACTTTTAAAATAAAACATGCTCAAGAACGTATTCGTTCCTTTTAAGTTTATAAATAGTGATACGGTAAAAGGCAACAATCCTGAAATTTAATTTTTGTAAATAATTTCTGACAATTATTTTTGTTACAACAGCATCTTTCTTGATTCGTGATTGAATTTTGAAGGAAAAATTTAAATCATTCACATTTATCAAAATGATTTCTCTAAACAGTTCTTGATTTGCTTAGAATTATTATTGTTTCTTTTTAATCTTACAGATTTTGAAAGGTTTTTAAAATGATACTATGTAATACCTTTTGAAATGATAAAATGAAAGGTGCCTACTGTAAATTATGTGTATTGTGTCCTTCAATAATAAATACCAATCCTCTTTTTTGAATAAATGCTTGAAAAAAAAGCCCTTGAAAGAATTCTTTTTATATATTAATTTAGAAAACACATTTAAGGTAGGGCTATATCTTTTCCCAAGAACATATGCGTTCAAAATCCATGTAGATTCCTTATTTAAAATTATTCTGTCAATGATTTAAAAATACAAATTTCTCACACGATTGAAAAATAGAATGGTTACCTTTCTATACATTGGTAACATGGCGATATAACATGGCGAACGGAAACAATCTTTCTTTTGAATTTTAAATTCTTTATAATTAAATCTAGAGTTAGAAGAAAATGCTTCAGCTCTTTTTTAGCCTTATTAAATCTATAGTTTAATTTCTGAATCAAATAAAAAAAGAATATAGACATTCGAAATATTTTTTTTGTATGTCACACATCTAAGATAAAGGACTGAAATTAAAATAATCATTATATGCGAAACACTTTAAAAATTGGGAAATTGTCGATGCTGTATAAAAAAAATTAAATTAATTTTAATTGTAAAATTCTGTTATATTCAATCATACAATTTTAGAATTACAATAAAAAAATGTAATTTACGTTAAGAAATGATAATTCAGTTTCTTACAAGCAGCATCATTTTTTTCTGTCATATCTGTTGTCATTGGCCGAAATTAAATTAACGCAGAAAATGAGGAAAATTGAAAATGTGCTTTAAATTTCCAAAGAGTTTATTATTTCCTATCCAATAATTATGGTTCGATGCCATTTCACGCCGAGTGGCAACATAACACAAAAGGCAAGGGAGGCACTTCAGTTTGCTACAGGTGCCATTCTGAAACAGAAGTGAACATATCGTTCCATATTACGTTAATACGGAGCAGCGTGAAACAAGTTATATGATCTCAGGATCCGGACAGGTTTTATAAATTACATTAAACCAAGGTAAAGTGTACGAGTCTATTCTTTGAAATAGCACTTCGGCAAAGGATAGAAACAAGATTTATCAAAGGTAAGAAGTTCTAAAAAAATAAATTCTTGAATTGATGTAAGTTCCAATGTCAAAGTTGTGCCAAATTCTCTATTTCACTCTTCAGATTAGTTTTAACCTTTGGAACATTTTGTGTAGTTTGTAGATTTTATTAAATTGTGAAATATTTTGCACTATCTTCTTTAAATGAAAAAGATAAAGAAAATTCTTTTGGGTTTTTATTTTTCCGAAACACTTTACCTCATACGAGTGTGGAAGTATGAAGCAATCAGATTAAAATGATTAGCGAATGAATATTTCACGAAAAGAAGTATTATTCTAATGCTGAATGAACAGTTAAGTGGAGATGATTGGTATCTAAAACTTGCAGTAAATTATTAACTGTTTTTCTTATGCATGATCAAGTATCTCAGCTCACACAGTTTTGGAAACTTTTCACAGAGCAAAGAGTTTTTCTTTTGCTTTCGTGTCTAAAAGTGAAATTCTCAACTGAACAATTTTTTACTTATTTTACTTTATGCATGATTTTTAATATTTAATTTTGTGAATAAAAGGCACTATCTTTCTAATAGAAGATTCACTCTGGAAATAATATTATTCAAAACTGCTTTTTTGTAATATATATGTAATTACAGAAATTATATTTAAAAATATATTTTACCATTTCCCAAGAAATTTTTATGAAATTTCAACTCCAATTTTATTATTTATTCTTTAAAAAAGATTTTAAAAAAACATAATCCTGTCTGCTTTGCTCAAACATTTCTGTGTAAATACTGGTTCTTAAATTCGGTATTTATTGCGAACTACAGCTAATCTCAAATCATTAACTTTAAAAGAAGACAAGCGATAGGAAATCTTTTCTCGTTTGCAAGCAATTATCCAAGATGTAAGTACAAATCAATGAATTTGCTTAGTTAAAAGAGATTGATGTACACTAAAGAATTAGGAAAACAATTATGCTATCTACTATTGTGTAAAGCCCTACGAGCATGCGGAAGTGCCACAAAATGACATGGCTTGAACTCGACTAAAGTTTGAAGGTATACTGGAGTCAATTTGCATCATGAATTCCATAGGGCAGTCCACAAATCTAAAAAGAGTGCAATGTGTTCGCGATCTCTTCTTAACAACACGTTGTAAGGCATCACATATATGCTTATTAATATTCATGTATGAGGATTTAGGTGACCAAAGTCAAAAGAGTGTTCTTGGAGCCGAGCCACTCGATAGCAATTTCTGACACTTGGGTTGCCCCATTGCGCTGTTGGAATCGCCGAAATGCACAATGGTCATGGATGTGCGGTGGGTACAGGGTAACGACAAAATGTTTATATACCTGTAACGTGCCAGAATCCTCTCTTGATTTTTGTATCACACCAAATGTAGAATCCTCATGTCATTTCAGAGGTTCCTCCAGATCGAACAGTCACTTGTTGATGCAAATAGATTCATGAAAAGGTTGCCTTATCCATATACGTCCATCAAGCGGTATTGGAGCTCCCAAATAAAATGGTACAAGAGTGGACTTTTGGTTTAGAAAGCACATAACAGTGATGGTTCCGTTGAATAGTTCGCATTGTGGATACCCTATCAATGAATTTCAAGGCATTTTGAAGACGCGTTGCTTGCCTATCAATTATGCATCGACAATGATAAAAAAATTTTATTTGGTTATAAATTTTTCAAAGGAAAAGCAATAAATGTAATAAAAGCTATTTCAGGAAATAACAAAAATTTGTATTTTGGAAGCTTATAGAATTCCATAGAAGGATTATATTAAAGAAAATAATTACAAAAGTGTAAAAAAAATCAAATTCAAAAAAATATAAAAAAATCAATTTGGAGCTTTTTTTTCTGTCTGTAGTTCGTATCCTAGTTCTGCAAATGCACGATAGTTGCAAAAATTCATATATTTGAAAAGAGTGACCATTAGCAAATTACTAAAAAAGTGTTGACATAAAAAGAAAGCCATTGCAAATTTTGATTTCTCAAGATTTACCGATTTTTTTTATTTATTTTTATCTCTAAACAGAGAAAGAAAAAAAATAATAACCTTAATTCTTCCTAATTGGCTCTGATATATTAAGCAAAATTTATTTAGTAAAATAATTTTTTTAATTATTTGCTCCGCCGAAATGAAGTGGTTATTTTAATTAGAACGTATAGATGTCTGCTCAAAAGTCTTTAGTGTTAAGGAAATTTAAATTATAAAATTTCAAATTACTTTTCCTTTATTATTTCTTGTACTTAAAAAATATGATATTACTTATATGTTTTTAGATTATTTCGGCAATGTAAAAATTGCTGAAACAAATAAATTAAAAAGGAAAAAAGGTTTCTTCCTGTAAAAATAGAGACCATGTTGGCCCCGACTGTAAAGTCCCGGTTTCGGGATTGAAGAGTACTAGGACAGAATAATGATTTATATAACAGACGACAAAGGGGGCCCGACGCAGCCAAACTCAACGGAGCTAAAAGCGCCAGCTCTGGAGATCTGACGCCAACAAAGGGACCGTCCCCGTCATCTGCCCATAATTCATGATTGTGAGAATTTTCAGTTTAGTTTTTTTTTAGTTTAGTTATATTAACGTCCCGTTTAAAGCAACACTAGGGCTACTTTGGGACGGACCTCGTAATTTTGAATCGCGGTCAGATGACGAGGACGACACCTGAGCTGGCACCCCCTCTCCACACCACACCAACGGGAGGACGTTTGGTTAGGACAGATTTAACGTGTAACAGACCCCCTTACACGACGGTTCTTCGGTGGAATCGGGTCTCGAACCTGAAACCCTCCGGTTCCGAAGCCGAGACCTTACCACCAGGCCACCGCTGCAAATGAGAATCTTAAAAAAATAGCCCTAGTGTTAATTATTTTGTTTTGTTTATTTAAATCGAAATATTAAACTGAAAATAAATCCAATAAAAAAGCTTTGCTAAACGCTATTTCAATAGTGAAGTATGTTTCAATGTATGTTTAAATCCTGTATAAGTAAAATTATTATCTTATTAGTGAGGTAAATTATATCATTAATTAATGCATTACCAAAGTAAAATAATATTTTTTAAACTTTTTAATTCAAATTCAGTCTGCAAAACCTATTCATGAAACAGATAATTCAGATAATACGTGCAAGCAATGATAACTTAATTTATTCGATAAAATAGGAAAGACGTTCAAGAAATATTACAATAGTATATTGTTATCACAAAAAGAATGTCAACAGAATTTCAGATCTACAAATGAGAAAAAAAAATGAATTTAAATTAGATTACAAGTTATACTTTTAGAAATATGAAAGAAGTTAAATAAGAAAACTCATGTTAAAATTGTATTTTAAAGTAGCACAATGGAAGACAAAAGCAAGGAATCTTAAAAGAAAAGAAAAAGATGTAAAATGTTCTTATGAATTATTTTACTTTTAAAAAAATATTTTCCTATTTTATTTTCAAATTTATATGATTTTATTCTGATTATGTTTTTTTCTTCTCTTTTAGCAAAATTCTTTTTTCATATATAATGCATTTTGACAGGGTTAAATTGCACTGTCATGTTATACAACTCTAATACTTGTCTATTTTAAAGTCTTAATAATTTGTGTCATAAAATAATACCTTCAAAGGAATTCTTTAGCAAAAGAAAACGTAATTATTCTTTGCATTGGATTAGAAAAGATCTTGAAGCATCAAACATAACAGCATTAGACGTCGACTAATTATTGTGTTCCCGCTCAGTCACTATAAGTTATATCATCTGCTTATGACATCATATCTCATAGAATAAGGGAATTAAAGAACTTGGGGAACAAATTATTTTCAAGAAAGTGACAGAATTAAATTTGAAGTGAAAAATCGAACTTCAGATTTTGCATATACTATAACTGCGAACCAAAATATTTATTATTTATTATTCCTCAAAATATTTATTATTTATTATTCTTTTCGATGTCCTTATTTATATGCGGTGTTATTGTTGTGAAGGATGAAGTATTAACAATAATATTTATTTGGGATTATATAATTAAAGTAAAGCGAAATGGAAAAAAAATCATAATATGATAAAACTGATCATAAATACATTGATTTTTGAGTTAGGAAATATGATTCTGCTGGAGGTTATTTCTCCCCAACTTATTTTTAAAAGAAAAGGATTTTCTTCAGGTTTTTACTTAATTCGATTTATTTCTGCTTTTAAATGCGAAACTTTTTAATAGTTTATTTTGTAACAATGTGGAATGGAAATGAAAATATAATTTTTTTAACATTTTCAAAGGCTTAAATATAATCTCAAAAGTTAATTAGAATTAAATCTTAATTCTTCATATCTGGCGTTATCTGTTATATAATTAAGAAAGTAGACTTAAACACTCCAATATTTTTTCATATTAAATTAAAAGGAAAGTTGCTAAAGGCTTTCTAATTAAAAGTTGTTAATGCTTTGATGGAAAACTGTTTTTTCTTTCTTAAATATGGTCCCCAAAATAAAATTGAAATTCTCGAGTCATTGAAAATAATAAGAAAAAAAAATCTCTACTTGAAAAAAAAAATATATCCTTAAACTTCCATTAAAATTCCAAATATCTTAAAATGTGCATTTCACGTTTTTACTATTTTATTTTCATTTCATATTTTCGAAAAAAAGTTCTTATATTTATAAATTTCATAAAAAATTGTGTTTCAAAAACTTTTTTTCCTATTTTTTTTTATACTCACTTTTATTTTCACTTAGAAAGATATGATTGTGTTTTCCTTTCTTAATTCAATCGTCCTATTATTTTTCTGTTGATCCAGTTGTCCTACAATCCATGTGGAAGGTTTTTTTTTCCAGGCCTTTTGTGTTTCTCCCTGTATGTTACATAATTGTAAAACTAATAATCAAATACCAGAGCTGGTAGTTTTATTGTTAGTCGAAACCGAAAGCATAGTTAGTGTTCCTAAGACTTAAGTCACTTTCTTTTACCCTGACAACAACTTCAGTTTAAATAACTATTTTGAAATTTCATTCTGCTCAATATAAAGTATAAATATAAATTTAAGCGAACAATTCCAGTGAAAAAAGTGAGTTTTTTCTTCTGTAGTAAACTTCATAATATGAAATGAAGTAAAATAGGAATGGATTCTTGAGAATATAAATTGGTACTTTTGTGACAATGGAAACTTGCTTTAATTTTAATGTGCCGAACAAATGTATCTCTAAGATATATAGAAATGAACTATTCCCTCCAAATTTAGAAAGACATCGCCAAGTCATAATCATTATTTGTCTACGATTTTCCTCTAGAAATTGGCAGTTTCTGTCTAAGGTCCTGGTAATGGTAACATATTTATTAATTTATAATTTATAATAGCATAATAAATTATTAGTATGCATTAAAACATTTGCTATATAAATTTTATTTTATGCCACCCACCTATGAAAGTTGAAAAATGTAGTTCCAATTTTTCAAGACAGCTTTTTGTAATATTCGTGCTATTTTTAGCACGATAAAAAATTTTTTAAAAAAAGAAAAAAATATAATAAAAAAACAATGACTACATTTTTAATATACGGTTTAAATAATGGTGTATCTTTTCTGAAGAACAATAATCAAGATTAATAAAATTGTGAGGCCTTATACCCTTGTGTTTAAGATAGAAAATCCTTCTTTTCCGTTGTTTCCATATATTAGATGGTCTTATAGAATTCGAAATAAATATATTTCTAGAATTCTTCGCGTATTTCAGTAAAATCTAGGGAATTCCAGAAGGAAATATTTCTAATAGCAAAAGGAACCATTGCGGC
>JAPMOR010029203.1:9469-22540 GCA_026543865.1 Argiope aurantia
ATTATTATTGTATATTACCAAGTATTATATTATTATTGTATATTACCTAGTGAAAAATAATTAAATAGATAAATGTATAAAGATTTCAAAAAAATCTTTAAAAAGTACGATATAATTGGAAAAGTAATGTTTTAATGATGTAGACTCAACCTGTAATTGAAATTCTCCACTGTTGGAGATAATTATTGTTATTAATATATTTCTTACGATTGTTGCATCATTATATTGATATTTTAATTAAATCTTAGGAAGAAATATTTATATTATTCTGAAAATGGTAATTCGCAATAGATCTGATAAATGTCTTATAAATAATTTAATATCAGAAAACAGACCTTTTACTATTAATTTATCGAGAGAAATGAACGAAAATGTTTCTTAAATATAAAGAAATGTAGAATTTTTTAAACTTAAGTATCTGCACCACAGCTTATGAATTAATTATGAATGTTGTTACAATTAAACAAATTGGTTTTATTCTGTTTTCTTTCTAGTTTTTGATGATATGAATTCGTATTAGATAAATTATTTTAAAATATTATAAGTTCATTTCTTTTTTTTTTAGCATAGCGTTCAACTTTAAATAATGCAACTTTTTGTTTCACTTATCTTAGTTCAATCACTTGATATAAATGAATTTTTTTTAAATTATTAAATCAGCAATAACTTATTCTTGCTCTCAAGATAAGGCTGTTTTTCATTCTTATAAAAAAAATAGCGCCACTAATTTCATAAACTTTTTCTACAATTTTGCATTCATGAGAAGCCCACCATTCAAAAATAGTAATGATCTAGAACTCTCCAGATTCGTATTTGAATGTTTAAAAAAATCTTATGGATGGATTTTCTTATATATTGTAATATTTTTTTTTTATTTTAGAATAGTAATACTTAACAGTTAGTGTTACAGTTATTAATTAGAAAAAGCGTGTTATTTTAAAATTAGAGAACAATATTTTTATTTCCAACTTACACATCAGCATTTCTTTGAGAAACATCACCAATGTCATTATATTCTTCTACGCTGATGCAATAAATGGGCTGATTTTAAGCTTTTTAAAAGG
The DNA here is from genome assembly GCA_026543865.1 of Argiope aurantia. Taxonomy (NCBI): domain Eukaryota; kingdom Metazoa; phylum Arthropoda; class Arachnida; order Araneae; family Araneidae; genus Argiope; species Argiope aurantia. Next base: position 10,534 of record JAPMOR010029203.1, read on the forward strand.
AATTATCTGACATTTATATTTCAGCTTTTCTTGGTAGTTAATACATATTTATATATCACACATATGAAATAATACATATTATACATAGAGTTTTTTTCTCGAAAATTGAAGTATATACATGTGCATATTACATATTTATATATCACACATATGAATTAATACATATTGCATATGCACATGTATATACTTCAATTTTCGAGAAAAAAACTCTAATAACATTATATTCTTCTACACTGATGCAATAAATGAGCTGATATTATACTTTATGAAAGAAATTATCTGATATTTATATTTCAGCTTTAAATGATAATTAATAGATATTTATATATCACACATATGAATCGATACGTAATGTAACACATGTATATGGTAATCGGTAGTGAGATTGAGGTTGGAAAACCCTTGTGATTGGTTCCTATAGAGAATATACCGTGAAATAATGGTTTTATGAATTTTCTTGGAAATGGAGGGAAGGGCAACAAGTGACTGATATATTTAAGGGTCATGAACTTTAATATAAGGCAAAAATTTCTGGAATCGGACCTCTGATTGAGGCTATGAACTATTTTTTCCAATTATTTTAAGCATAGAGATTATCAAATTGAAATAAACTTCAACAGAAAAAATGTAATTTCTTTTACTAGATTAAAAGATTTCACAGTAAACGACCATCCATTTCTCAAAGCTATTATGAATGTAATTAATGACCAGTCTAATATACTGAGCCACAACATAAATCGACCTGGATGGACCTTTCGCTTAGCCATCTTACCTTTTGAAAAATTAAAATAACAGTCGATTTACTTCTCACGTTCCACATCGTGATTCCAGGGAACACCTTGCATTAATAGACTGTTTTGCCTAATTTAATAAACACAAACAAATCTAAAAAAATCACAGCCTTTTCTGCGGAAGTACCACAAAGAGGAAGACCAGAGGGCACTAAGTGGACCTCGAACGCTTCCACATAATAGGCATGCCTTCTAAAAAGTCGTTTTCATTTTTGAGCCCAGCCCCTTCGAGTTCCAACTCTTTCTCATTCCATGTTCTTTTTCAATAGGCAGAGGTCAAAATAGCAATCACTGCGGCACGTTTTGAACAAATTTTGTTTTTTTATTGTTATAATGTAATATTCGCTTACACTCCTTTTTTCAGCCCTATAGGTCCGGTTCCACAATGTCTGCGTTTCTATTGTAACACAGCTGCCGTATGTCTTGTGGTTAAAGATACCTCCCTCAAACCACTGCTCGCCTGCTATGTTTAGAATTTCCCTAATTTATTTTCCCTATAAATGACCTTGAATAAGTAAACGAATCCCAAAAATGTTTATTATTAAAAATTCGCGGTTTATAATTGATCGATAAGGTTTTTTTTAATAAATTTGATTTTGCATGCAAATGATTGTGTTGCGTATATATTTAAGATTTTATCTTAAAATTTCTTCCTGATTTTTGTTGAAACTAATCGTTAAAAGATCAATGTGATCGTTAGAAGAAAAGAAATGTTAATCATGTTTAAACGTTTCAGTATGCTTATTTTTTAAATTTGAATTTAAGTTTTCCTTGACACTCTTTCTTTACATCCTAATGGATCCAGATTTACCAAATGTAATTCATAGATATTTGCTGAGTATAACAAATTCGTTAAGGAAGAATCTTTCAAATTTTTATTTAAAAACTGGTCAAAAGTTAAAAGTTTTTCAACTATTAATTTTTAGCACACTGTTTTACATCATTTGAAATTTAAAAAAATCGAGTGGTATTTATTATTAATTTTAATAAATATTTAAGAATATTTGTAAGCATATTTTAAATCATTCTTTTCAGTAATTCAGTTTCTGTATTTACTCAAGTATGCGTTAATCCTTATTTTTTCTAATTCCAGTAACTTTTACCAAATTTTAAAGTTAGTAGCAAATTTTAAAGATGAAAAGCAAATAAGGGAATCAAACCTTATTATGCCATGCTGTTCCTGACTAGAGTTTCAAATTTTCCTTTATTTTTTATTTAATTTAATTCCTTTACAGTTTAGAAGATAGGTAGATGAGTATGTAAGGTTTATTGGAACAAGGGCCGTGTGAGGCCATACTGCGCCAGTCATATGATTTAATTTAAGAACCCATTCATTAAATTATAAATAAACGCCATCTGCTATAAAATGCTTAAAATATACGAAATGCAGCAAAGAATTGATAAAATTTTAAATTTTCGAATCACAGAGGGAAAACAATTTTGAAACAAAGTGTGAGGTTAATGATACAACTCCATAATGAAACATTGACAGACAGCTAGATGTAAGTTAAATGGTAGATAGCTTTTAAAAAGTTAAAAATATTTCGGTGGTATTTCTCACCCCCACAGTTAAGAAATATGTATTGAAAAAACTAACACGATGGGAATTGTAAGAAGGGTTTCAATTAAAATATGCTTAATGCTTAGATCAACGTGACACGTTTGACATATTGGGACCCTTTCACAAGATGTTTACGAGTACGATTTAGAAAGAATAGTAATAGATCTTGTAAATTATTAACGAGTCAATAAATATTAGGGAAATATATCTGCATCTCCGTGAAATTGCATAAGAAAATCAAGGCTGGGTGTTTTTGAAAAAATGTAACATTTAAAAAATAATTTTTCCTTTTATATGTCTACAATTCTTTTTTTATATAAATTTTGTAGAAGGAAGTTCAGTTCTTGAATATTATAATGAATTTATTTTTGTGTAATGTTTTAATAACTTTGACAACTATGATCTGACACTTTTACTTGACGAAAATATATATAGTATTCAGAATAAATAATGAATAGTTTATATGTAATTTTTATTTTGTATAAAATATCAAATTTTCCAAATGCAACGTTTAAACTAAATATTTTTTTATATATTTTTTTTTCGTACTATGATATGTTACTGAATCTATAATAATCCAACCATATCAGGAGTGACGCTATATGTTAGGCTATTCATTTATATTTGTACAAATAATCAGAAATCATAAAATCTGTTTTAAAAAAACAGAAAATTGAATTAAACGCTTGCTAAAGTTCCAATTTCAAAAATCAGACCTCTTAAAAAAGTAAATGTTAATTACAATGAAGTTCCGAGGCATTTCTAAAATTAATAACTGTTCTCAGTCAAACATTCTCCCACTGTTCTGGTGCAGAAGTTTGGTGAGGGAGTTGCCAGTTCAGATGTCGTCCTCGTTATATGACCGAGGTTCAAAATTACGACGTGAGTTCGAAAAAGTTCTACTGTTGCTTTAAAACGGACGTTAATATAACTAAACTAACTAATAATTGTTCTCTAAAATTTATTAATTTTAAAATTTATTAATTAATTAATTTTTTTTTTAATTTATAATTGCTTAATTTTAAATTTGTCAGCAAAAATTAAAGAATTATAATTTAATTTAATTTAATTATAAGCAGTAACATGTGTAATTAAAATGTTTCCCAATACATAAGTTATTATATATCAAAATTAATGAAAGATTCTAAAATATTGCTATGATATCTTAACGACAGTGCAAAGCATTTAAGATTTTAGAAAGCATTCTAGAGATTTCAAACAATATCATGTGCTATAATAGATAGAGAAATTATAAGATCTAATTAGGAATGTAATAGGTTTAAATAACTTTGCTTTGTAACAGAATATAGTTAAAGGTGAAATTGTGACATAAATTTTTAACTTTGTTATTTTTTAAAGACTAATATACACTTATAAGGTGCGAAGTGTTATTATTATAAGATTAAGAGTATTTAACACTTGTCTACTAATTTGCTATACTAATTGTATTCATGAGAATATTGTCTTTACAATTCTGGTTCTCATTTCACTTCGAGGTGCCGATTGGCGGTTTGGGTGTACTGATCACATCTCTGATAAATTGACGTATATCTTAAAGAAGAGTTGCCAGATAGATTAGCGATGCTCATTTCATAACTGACTATAACACTTGTATTGCTATTTCAATAATCCGGTCATTCCTTAACTTACGCTAAATTTTTCCATATCAATTCAAATATGTTTTACTTTTCTTTTAAATTCAAATATTTAAATTTCATAAAATAGAACTCTTGCTTCTATCTTCTGGCGATAATTATTTCGATATGTTTAATATAAACAAACCAAAATGAAGCTGATTCTCCACGATTCTAAACTATCAAAAAATTGTAAATTTTAAAGATATTTAAAAGTTTTTCGCTCTTCTTATTTTCATATTTAAAATTTTGATCATTGTGACAGCAATTCAGTATATATAACTAAAATCACTTCTCTCTCTCTTACCCAAAGATTATTAAATTCTCCTGAGTCGTCTTTAAACTGTATAATCCTTTTTTAAAGTCTGAACATTAAATTAAAAGGCAGAACCATCGAAATAGTTTTGAAAGTTCGACTAACCAATCTCTTCCATAGCTACCAAGTCAACTAAGCTTCAGACAGGGACGTTCTCAATAAATTTTCCTAAATGTTCAAGGACTTTTTACCATTTTGGCATAAATATATTGAGAAATCTATAAATGTCTCAGCTTAGTAAAATTCATAGGAATAATGATTTTTAACTGCCATTAATCGTTTAAATTGGTAAATTATTTTCAAAACGTAATCATAGTCGAAAAATTTAATAGGTAAAATAAAGGGCCCTATTTGGGTTCTGAGCCCTCGATATTTTCTTGTAGTACTGTAAAGGTTATTTAATTTTGTGTTTTCAGTTAATTATAAAAGTCGTGCATTTAAATTTATTTAAACTAAAATCATCTATCGCTTTAATTAATTCTGGAATATTATCTTAGTACTATTTCTGATTAATTACAATTTGTAATTATTATATTACGTTATTTCATGATTCAAAAAATGTAGGCTTTATATTTTAAAAAAATTGATCCTATTATAAAATATCGCTAGAATTGTATTTAGAAAAGTTTTGTGAATTTTTTTAACTCTTTTAAATTTCAACTTATTATTTTTTTTATATGTGATATAATGAAATCGTCTTTTAAAAAGCTGTCTACGATAAAGCATTTTGCTAAAAATGTTTCTTAAAATTTGCTTTTTAAAATTATTTGTTTAAACATTTAATTAAAATTATTTGTTTTTAGACATTTGTAAGAGGGAAAGGGGTCCCACGCTTTTTCACTGATTAAGAATCCCTAGAAGGCTTAATCCTGGCGTAATATAATTGAATTGAAAATTATTGCAGAAGTTAATTATTAAAGATAAATTCAATTAATCTTTATAAATTAGATTCAATTTACATAACGTTTTAATGTTTTAATTGATTTCCCATTCATTTTTTGGAGTACTTGAATATTAAAATTTTAACACCTTGCTTTTAACTAACACACTTGCCTGATTTCAGTATATATTTCATATTTTCAGAGCTTTGCTATCACCTAATCGGTTATTTTTTTATTTAATCTCGATACAAAAAAAAAACCACCTGGTAATAAATTTGGGAAATATTCATTACAATATTACAAAATATTTACCCTAAAGAATTCTGAATTCAGGAGTAATAATTAAAATAAAATGAAGTTTTATTTTTTTAGCATATTAACAAAGGTGTGTTCTTGAACAAATTTTTAACGGAATGATTATTATTGGTAATTTTTTAATTAATAGTCTAGGCTACACAAAATATTTTATCTAAAATCGGGATAATTTTTCATACCGATTCAAATATCCATTGATTAATCTCATCTTTGATTTTCTTCTCTAAAAACACTATTGTGATAAAATCGCATGCGGCGAGCAGAGTGTGATGATAAATCACTCAGAAACCGAGATTATCCCCTTTAATCTGGAGTTATTTATTTCTAATATTATTCATATTACCTTTCTACTGTCTTTGTGTTGGCGGACTTGAAGAGTCAACATTCTACCACTAACTCAAACAAAAATCCCTTCAAAAGGGAAAAACCATCCAATTTTTCTCTCTACAGCAATGTTTTCAGATGGTGGCAGACCTGTTGCCCTCTAACAAGCAGGAAAGTGTTCAACCCATGTAGGTAGGGGTCAGAGCCGTTTCTTTTTACCGCTTTAAATCGTGTTTGGCCTGCTAACCCTTTGGGTAGTGATATACCAGCCTTTTTCTTGTAGTTCCTATTTCAAACATCTGTTACTATTTACAGCCTATAGAGTCAAAAAATGACACTGAATGCATTTGCAAATGATATGGCTTGATTTGTCTAGATGAAAACTTTTATATAATATGAGTTGCTTTTGATTTGTGATGAAGGGCTTTATATTATTCAGTAATTTATGAAAAAAATTTAAATAATGTATTCAAAGTTGCTGCATGCTTAGGAATTTAAAAGAAGGTAGGTCATACCTGGAGTGGAATAGTTTTTTTTTCCTGATATTTTTTGATTGATTTGAAGCCCGTTTAAAAGGCGTTAATAATAATTCTTTCAGAATAATGGATCCGCCTTCAGAAAAATATGAAACCATGAATTATTTTAATGTTAAAGATGACAAATGGGGATTATTATTACTTATGAGCTCACCATTTACATGTTTAAGTGGAATTCATCCGTTCATTCATTAGTACCAACGAAATAATCAAATTTTTCTTAGATGAAAATCATTAATCAGTAAAAAAAAAAATTTCCAGACTCCTGATTGCTTTTAATTTACTGCACGAATAAGTCAAAATTTTTAATAAAATAAGAAATGATAAAACATGTAACTAAGTTTAGTGATTTGTTAGAATACTTTGTGTTATGTAATCCTTCATTCTTGAGAAATATTATGGCCTTTCGGAATATTTAAATCTAATTTAGTCGCATCTCTATGCAACGCTTTAATAGCGAAGTCACTCAAACTAAATGGAATAACTGAGATATGATTACTATGTTGCAAAAAGATTTATATAGATCAAAAAAATTTTGAGGGAATTTAGGATTTTAAACATTTTAATAATTAAGCTGCTACTTCCATTTTTTTTTTTTCATGATGTTGCATTATTTCGAAAGATTTTTCTTTTCTTCCTGTGTATTCGTTCTTGTCAAAAAATATATCAGCACTAAATTATTTAATGTTTATTCCTGTAACTATACTTATTATAAATCTAACATAAAAATCGAATGAACAGATTATGTTAATGCGGAATTAAACATTTTCTTATTTTACTAAGATTCATCAGACAATTCTAGTTTCTTTTTTGTAATGGTGATTTATGAGTGTATGCAATAAATCTATTCGTTAATAATTTCCTTTCATATGTATAGTCATCATGCCAGTAAGTTTTTTTTTATCACTAATTTAATTATTTTCCGGTGATGAAATATGCTGAGATAAAGTATTATAAATATAAAGAAATTCGATTTCGGAAATTTGATGAGTCTCTAGTTTTAAATCTCCCTGGATCCGAAATATGGGTCTTGGTAATTATATCAATGATTAAAATAACCAAATGAAGAAGCCTACGAAAAAAAAGGAAGCTTTACAATAAGTTTAAAATTGTATCACATTTTCAGCAAATGTTATTAACAAGAAGTCTGTCAATTTCTGGAAAGGATTGGTAGATCGTTGATATTAAATATATTATTTATCACCCAATTATATAACTGATTTACAAAATTGAGATTGTTTTAGATGTAGGATGTTTTGAAAATACAATCAACATCGATTTACTATTTATTTCGAATAAAATACCCTTTTTTTCGGAAAGCGTACCAGAAGGGAAAATAAGATTATATATTAAATTGGGAACCATAATTCTTTATTTGGTTCAACAGCTTATTTCCTGTTGTAAAATAAAATACAAATATTCCGAATTCAATTATTTTTCTAATACGAAAAGCTATTTTCCATTATTCGATGCACAGCTATATCAAATTTTAGCCAAAATCTTTCAAAGGATTAATTCAGTTGTTCTTTCAATTTATGTGTATATGAAAATAATGACTGAAAAACACTTATTAAGTTAACCTCTTCGTCACCTGTAACGCGTCTAGCACATTCAAGTGAAACTTCGGCAGGGTGGCCATAACGCGCTTCTACATTTTAAAACTTTTAAACGTTTAAAACGCTTTGTAAATGTTTACTTATTTGAATTTCTATTCTGTTTGTTCTAATGCAAAGAAAAGCAGAGGACCTCTGGGGAGAAATTTTCGTGGACAGGAGATGACGGCAAAAGGGTTAAATAGAAGCTCGTAATTTTTTGTAAATAAAAATTGTAGCAATTTAAAAAAAAAATTTGTATTATTTTGTCAGAAGATGGATTGTCTATTTGTCCGTCCTTAATTATATGTATATGATCTCTCAAATATACAACAAACTATATAAATAAATTTCTGCATGAATAAAGAAAAAAGTCTAAAATTCACATACTGGTGTTTCTTTATTAATAAAATGAAAACAAAATAACAAAAGGCGAAAGGAAATTATTCCATTTTGTTTCTTACTTATGGATCAAGATATAACTGTCGCTATACTTGACATTGAAATTTCACTAAATCACAATAGCTTATAAACAGGATCAATTTTAATATATTTAGAGTTAATTTCTATTTTTAATAAATTCACATGAATAGTTTCTAAATTTATTGTTAATATTTAAAAACAAAAATAGCAACATAGATTGCATTATACAGTGCCCGAAAAAATTATAAGGACACGCGAAAAATCGCCAAATCTAGAAGCCTTGTTTACAGAATCGAATGCAAATTTTTGTAGAAAAAATAGAAGTAAAACTTAAATATTTTATGCGTAAAGTAATTAAAATTTTCAATTTTAAATCTGCTAAAATTTAAATTTTGATTTTTAAACCTAAATGAAAACGGAAAAAAGTATAAGGACATTGCTCTTTCTCCAGTAATTATTTAAAAATTTGCATATTTGAAAACATAAAATTACAATTCTGAGTTAAAAGATTCATTTGCGAAAAGAATTTCCCACTCGGCGACTTTCAGCGTTAATTTTTAAACGATGCCCAAAGGAACTCAACTTTCTGACTCTGAAAAAGGAAAAATTGTTGCTTTTCGAGAATGTGGATTGAGTGGATGGGAAATTTCAAAAAGAATCAAGAGATCTAAAACGGTGGTTTATAATTTTCTAAAAAATCCTGGGATGTATGGTATGAAAAAGTGAACTGGGAGACCAGAAATTCTCACTCGTCGACAAAAAAGAATGATAGTAAGGAGAGCTTGCGAGAAAAGAGAAACCGCAAATGAAATTAGACAAAATTTGAGTTTACCATGCTCAACAAGGACTGTTCAAAATGTTTTGAGTAAACATCTTCAAGTTTCTTATGGGAAATTAGTGTCACGCCCCCCTCTTACAAATCATCATAAGAAAAGAAGAGTTTACTTTGCCAAAAAATATATTTCTCTTGGTCAAAAGTGGGCTGATGTAATTTTTTCGGACGAAAAAAAGTTCAATCTTGATGGACCTGATGGTTTTCGTTATTTTTGGTATGATCTGCGAAAGTCCAAGGAAGTGTTTTCCAGGCGCCAATATGGTGGTGGCTCGGTTATGGTATGGGGCGCTTTTGCGGCAAATGGAACCACTCCAATTGTATTTATCAACCGTAAAATGAATTCGGACAGGTATGGTGATATGTTAGGAGAAAGTTTGTTACCTGAAGCACCACTAATTACTTCAGGGGACTATATTTTTCAGCAGGATAATGCTTCGATACACGTTTCTACGAGTACAAAACTCTGGTTTGAAGCTAATTCTGCAAATTTACTTGATTGGCCTGCGAGAAGTCCCGATCTTAATCCAATCGAAAACTTATGGGGACTTCTAGCCCGAGAAGTTTATAAAATCGGCACACAGTATCAATGTACACAAGATCTTGTCGTCGCTATCAAAGACGCTTGGGAAAAAATATCTGTGGACATTTTAAAAGATCTTTCAGGATCTATGACCTCTCGGCTCATTCAAGTGATTGAAAAAAAAGGTAGTTTTCTTGATTATTGAAACATTTTTTAAGTATTTTACAACATGTCCTTATAATTTTTTCCGTATTTCCTTTAATGTTAAATTTTGTAAAATCAATATTTTGAAGCTAAATTATGCTTTTTATGTGGTTTATGTGTTATCACAAAATTATGCAGCAGAAGTAAGAAATATAAAAAGTTCAGTTAGGTGAAATGGAAATAAACCATATTTTCATGCAATTACATGTTGTCCTTATACTTTTTTCGCGCACTGTAGATTTTATTGTTGCGTGGAAAAATATTAATTGGATATTCTTCCATGTGCTTTTTTATATGAGCAATGGAATGGCAGAAAGAACCACATATAATAATATATAAGCTAAAAATATGCTTTGTTTTCCGAGGACTTGAAAAGAGGAAAACATATCCGATCTCTGAATCTAAAGAACTTTCTTTAAAAAATTGGATATCCAAGCGTATTTCATATTATGTGGAATTAACAGTCCTGCATAGCGAAACCATTTAATATTCATCTGAAAAGTGATAAGTCTTGGATTCCATAACGATTACAAGGTCCCGAAATTTTAACTTGCTTATCAAAAATCATTTGTTATAACTTTAACCTGCACAGAATCCAAACATTTTAAGGTTCGTGGTTACCCTGCAGCATTACTTATATTCCTAGTAAACCCAGTTTCAGAAAAGAAGCACTTCTTGGAATGCAGACGAATAAAAAGAAGGAGTGTGGGTGGACAGGTTGGACGAAAGATATTGGCTGGTCAAGAGGAAGATCTAGAACGGGTCTGTCTGTGTAGGAAAAATGTGCCTTTGAGCACCCTTTAGCGCGTGTTTCTGCAATAGGATTAAGAAACAAGTAAACATTTCTTATATGTATGTAACAGATTTGGCAGTATTAAATTTATAAAGTAAATCGTAAAAGAACAAAAACTAGAGAGAGTAATGAGTAAAGGATTTATATTCTAGAATATTAATTATTATTAAATGACAAATTTCTAAAACATCATGAATAATTTTAAATTTAATTCTGAAATAATACTAAGTAACTTTGAATTAAGTAAATAATATTTCTTATTCCTTTACTTAAATTTTTGTTATAAATTTACCATATGAGCATTAAATGGATGATTACATTATGCATATTAATTTATTTACATTCTTTTACCTAAGCTTCAACATCTTCAGAGATTTATACTTTTGTTCCTTAATGTTTTGCCTGAGTAATCACGATTAAAAATCAAGGGATCTCATTTCAAATTATTTTTTTTCTGGCAAACAAGGAATTATAATAAAATATTCCTATGAAACAGAATTTTGATGTAAGCACATTTTAATAATTAAACAATTTGTAATCTATTAGAAATAATTTCTATTGAGGCATAACTTGCATGTTTCAAAAGCACTTTGATGATTTCAAAATGAATTTTTATTGTCAGGCAACAAAGTTATTCTTTTAGTATTGCTTAAGTAATAAAAACTGCCGTCAGATAACTAATTGTAATTATTTTCTTAACACTATGTCTTTAACTAAAGCGATCTAGGAAGGATTTCATTCAGTTATTCGTAAAACTTTAAAATGACAAATACCGTTCTACAATCATAATATTTCTTGAAGATGAATGATTTGATGAAGAACTTGAATGAATGATTCAAAAATTTTCTAGACCTTGAAGAATATACTACAACAATAGAAAGCACAGGCATGGTCATTTTTGACTGTTTATAATGCGACTATGAAACTGAAAAATAAATTGAATAAATTTTTTTTAAATGGCAGGAGATTTTTGGTATTTACTTTTTTTCGAAGAAACTTTCATAGCGAAAAATGGACATTTTCCCTCTTTTTCAGAAGAAAACTGCGAGAATATCTTCAGCATTTATCTTGCAGAAATGGTAACGAGTTTTAATGCTCTATTGCGATATTTAATGAGCCGCCTTCCTATCTGGTTTTAATGTCAAGTCTAATGTATTTTTACTGTTTAAGGTACTTGGTTACAAATACCAGCATTAGTCATTTTTCATATTCTGTTTCAGAAAAAAAAGACATATACTGACATATATATATATATATATATATATGGAAGAGCGTCGGAGTA
>JAPMOR010029203.1:22640-47499 GCA_026543865.1 Argiope aurantia
ATATATAGCGTTCTAGAAGTGTTGAATCCTACCATGGCTTTCATAGTGAGGTAGGATTCATTATCTTATATATTACTTTCGACTTATGGTATTTTATTCTTAGAACCTTGATTTTAGAACGATATTTCCCATTAGAAATCCATCCAACAGTCCTCAATATACATGGGTCTATTGCACGTTATATTCATTGCGATATATTGCCTACTCCATATTGTTGAATGGGGGATTGAAAAGCAATACCACTTCAGATCTCACTCTCATTTCTTGTCTACGATTCAAAATTATAAAATTCGTTCAAAAATAGCCTACTTGTAGCTATATTTAACCATTTAAAAAGTTTTGCCATCCATAACTATCTCATATATTTTATGGTTTTAAAAGGGAATCTAAATGGCAAGATATTCTCAAAACAGAATGTACTTTTAAAATATAAATAATATTTTATAGCTTATATAATTAAACATCTTTATTCGTGTTCAATTTAAACTTTGCATATGCCATTAAAATTTCATTTGTAGTTTGAAAAACATAACAGACGTTTGAATTAAATACACTTCAGAGTTTCTTGCCTCATTGTTCTCTATTCTCTGAAATGTTCGCCGTCAGAAAATCAAATTCTTGTATTGCATTGAAATTCTTGATTTTGATATTTAATCTACTGTACAAAAAATGAAAGAATTTTGGTCTCTATTTTTGAAAAATCGTTCTAATGAAATTACTGTTAAGCGATTCTAATGGCGAAAAATACAATGGTTAGTCGAATTTCGGTTTCATGCATTCAGTCCTTTACAAAATACTTATATTAAACTTATGTTGCAGCTCCTTTAAAGAGAAATTCTCCTCCTCGTTAATTTCTGAATTGAAAAAAATCAAGTTTTCATTTTCTACAATCCTAACTTTTCCTTCTAGCTAAAGATACATTGAAATTACAAATGTAAAATTTTCTGCAACCGAGCATGAAACGAAATTTGCCAACAAAGAATTATTGCTTCCTATATCTGAAAAATAGTTGTAATGAAAACATTGAAGCGATTCAGATAAAATAAATATAATACTTAATCAAATTCTAATCCTATTTATGCCTTCCTTTACAAAGCACATATATTAAAATGTTGATAAATTCCTTTAGAATATTAAATTCTTTTGAAGAAGAATTCTTGATTCTGTTGAAATCTGAATCGAAAACATCAATAAGAATTTCTACCTATGAGTTATTGATATCATAAAATACATAACATGCAATTGAAAACCGAAAATTCTAGAAAATAAATTTGTGTTTTGATCTATCTGAAAGCACTTACATTATTTTTTTTCTCTAGCTTTTTTTCCTTCACCTTCGCCTTCCACTTATAGGCACAAGCAATCGTTTCAAAAGGCAAGTAAATATATATATATGTATTCTTGGGGCAAAATTCTCATCTCAGATAGAAAAATCAAACTGAACTGAATTGAACATGAAGTTAAACAAACACTTTCAAAGTCGGACTTTTTTCCCCGTGTGAAATGCAACTGGAACCATTTACACTTTATCTAACTGTAGAAGATCAAATGCTATTTCAATAGTAAATATTGTTCTGGAAAAGCTTGGGAAAAACATTTCCTTTGAGCTCTTTTTGAAAAAAAAAAAGACACGCTTTAAAGTCAAAACTCAAGCAAAAAAAGCAATATTTTTCATTCTAGAGATAAGTAGAAGAAAAACTGCTTGAGAATTTGTGACTGAATAAATATTTTTAGGATATTTCGTGAAGTAAAAATTATCATCGGAGTTATAATTCGTTCCAATTTATTTACGAGGTAGAAAAAAAAAATATAAATTCTTATTAAAAAATTTTCTGTTTCTGATATTATACATTTTTTAGCAACTTTGGCATGATATAAAACACGTTTTGACATAAAATATTTATCTTGAATATTCTTTATGGTACTTGGTTTATTCAAATTATGCAACATGGACTATAGTTTGAAATTATATTCTGTTATTGAATTTGTTGAAACCTCTTATCTTTTTTCTATATTAAATCGATTTTAAAATATCGTGTAAGATTCGAATTTTTTCATTAATTGTAAAATGAAACTAAAAACTGTATTCTTCTTTTAAAATTTCTCAATTATTTTCAAGTGCGAAATTCATCTCACTTTTTGCGCGATCCTAAATGTGGAATAATTTAAAGATTTTAATTAATTCTTATTCGGACTATATTCTAATTACGCATTGTTTAAACTTGAAAAACCAATTTAAGCACTTTTGGATGAAAAAATCCGAGAGAATTTTTTCGCATATTACCTTACAAAATTGTTATTCCCCTTCCTTCAACATGAAAATTATGGGCTATGAGCAAGGCTGTCAAAGTCACGCGTGCTCAGATTTTTATTTTCAGAATCCCTCACATGTACGTTTTGCGATTTGTAATAAAGAAGATAATAAGTAAAATAAACTATGTAATTTTCTTCTAAAATTTTTCAACTGTTTTCGAATTTTAAATGCATCCAACTTTCCGCCCTATGATAGTAAGCGACAAATCATTGTAACCAACGAAGGAGCTTTTGGATGGAGCAATTTCAGGGAATTTTCTCATATGTTTTCAAATAAAAGAGTTATTTCTCTTCCTCCAATAGGAAAATTATGGATTTTGAGCAAGGCCGGGGAAGTCACGAGTACTCAGATTTTTATTTTCAGAAACCAACACATGTGCGTTTTGTACTTCGTGATAAAGAAAAGCAAACCATAAAAAATAAAGTAAACCATAAGTAAGTAAAGGAAACCAAGTATGCATTTTGGTTGTTTTTATTCCATCTATGAAAATCAAAATTTGACACAAAGCTTACATTTTAGAAAGAAAGTTTCATCGTAGATTTCATTTAAGTAATTGCGTTACTGTATTTGAATGAAATACTGACAAAAGATCAGACGATGAATAAATAATATAAATTTGGTTCAAAATGTGATATTTATTTGTAGTTTAGACTCTAAAACTATATATAAAATATAATTTTATATCTTTTGTATTTATCTTGCTTACTTGCGTTCCAATAAACTTCCTCCGTGTGGATTTCGTTCGAAATTTGATAATAAACTACAAATTTGTTGCAAAGAACATTTATCAAATTTCATCCATGAAGCTCAAATCTTTTTTGAACTATCGTGTTTGTGCATAGATGAACATAATTTCAAAAATGTTTGTTGAACTCGGGGGAGATCTGAAATGCTAAAGTTCATCCACAACTCGAGTTCGAATTTTTCGAAGATTACAATATTCGCTTTCTGTGTAATTGGTGTACAAGAAATATATATATATATATATATATATAACGTAAGATGTGAATTACGCTGCTTATTTCCAATTTATTCATCTTATAAGAATTATTTTTAAAAATTAAGTATAAAAATGAACTTAAAATTTGATTCTGTTTTTAAAAAAAACAATTATTACTTGATACACTTATTTATTTTAAAAATCATTAAAAAATATAAATAAAAATTTTGAAAATAATATATATATTTTATTCTGAATTTTTTTTAAATATAATATATCAAAATATACAAAATGCTTGAAAAAATAATTTTTAAAATGCTTTATAATAGCAATAATTTTAACACAACAAAACATGTTTATTTTTTAACTATTTATTTACACTAACTGAACTATAAAAGAACGTAAAAAAATGGTACCAACAATCCTGAACTCTCTAACAGTTGAATTTTCCAACATCAGAAAATTGTCTTTTTTGTACTAGAAATGATTTATATCAATTGATGAATATTTGACAGATTGGGTCTCCAAAGAACCCTCAAATCTTGCTTATAACTAATAACGACATTGAAGGATTACCCGTTGTCAGCAACTTTTTTTAATCATCATTAAACTTGTCACAACGAAACACATTTGTGACTAATGACCTCCCTGCATAACAGCAATTAAATGAAAATATTTGGAACAGTGTATAGATGTTGTGAAGGTAGATGGAGAAAAAAATTACTTGGAAAAAAAAAGGTTGTGAAAGAAAATGCAGTATAATCTTACTTATAAAAAACGCTGCCTGCATTTCACCGTATAGTTTATTTTCAGAAGAAAATTGGAGTATGAAAAGTAATGAGATATAATTTTTTCTTTATTGATGAGTATATGTTAATTCTACGTAGTATGATTTTTTTACGAAAATTGTATAATAAGAAATGCAGATAAAAAAGTATAAAAATAATTAATTTGTGTTTATTAAAATTATAATTCAATTAATTAAATATTAACATATAAATGCCTTAATATTTTTATTCTTAACAACGATCTTATGCAAATTTTTAAACATTTTAATATTATAATTTAATTTTTACTACTTAATTTTAGTCATATTTAATAATTTAATGTAATAATTAAAATTTATTAATAAGTAAAAATCTAAAATTATTATTTTAAAATTGAACTTACAGACGAAATTCTTAGTACAAGAAATTTTTAAAAAAAATCACTAAAAATATTTTTCTTTATTAAATTAAAAGGCAATAAGCAAATAGTAATGCAGATACCAATTACTTAGTTGTTTAGAAAAGACAAACATGGATAGTTGTGTAACTTTTAATTGAAAGAAAAAAAAGTATTTTTTCAAGTGATAAGAAAGTTTTAAATCGTATTCGGTCTGTTGCCATTTTATTTCATTTTTTTACCATCTGTTTATATTGTCAGTCAAAATATTTTTTCAAGCGATAAATAAGCTTTCAATCGAATTCCGTCGGTTGTAATTGTCCATTGTAATTTTTAATACAAGAAGAAAACAATCATTTGCCACGATAGTCTCAATTTGTTAAAAGAACCTACTCTGAATATAAATAAAGATAATTCTGTCTGTATATAATATATGTCACACATATCCTCCTAAACAATTGGGCCGAATTCAGACGAACTTCGCACACTTATTGTTTGAAACAAGAAGAAGAGTATTAACAACTTTTGAAACAGCAAAATTTAATTAAATATTTAATTACTTAGAAGTCAATCGAAACTTCTTCAATTTTTCACAATAATTTCGGAGTAAATAATTTCACAACAAATATTGTAATACCTTCTTAAAATCCAAATAAAAATCATTTCAATGAAACTAATTTAATTTTTATTTAATTTGTGTCTCAACAAATAATTAAACAAATGCAGGCGATTTCTAAATAAGGAAACATATACTTATTCTTTCATTAGGCAACAGTAAAACTTGAAAATATTCTAACTTTTATGTTTTTGACTATTCCTTTCAATGTTTTTTATTGCTTTTAAAAAGAAAAACATAAGAATTGTCACCAGTACACATTATCAGGATTCTAGAAGAATTCTAAAAGAAAAGTTTAAAAGCAGAAGATTAATCATTTATACCAAGGAAAGCAATTAATATTTAACATTTACACAACTTTTCTCTTCAAAAACT
This sequence comes from Argiope aurantia, assembly GCA_026543865.1. Taxonomy (NCBI): domain Eukaryota; kingdom Metazoa; phylum Arthropoda; class Arachnida; order Araneae; family Araneidae; genus Argiope; species Argiope aurantia. The sequence goes on from JAPMOR010029203.1 coordinate 28,050, forward strand.
GTCTCAAAGACTGTATAAAAATCTTCTTTTTCTTTAATTTATAGTGAAAAAAATTTAACGCAATTATATTGTAAATATCAATATCTTACAGAAGAAATTAGCAATTGGCGGTTTTTGAAATTCGCCTGAATCAATTGACCAATTCGTCTGAATCATTTTAATTAAAAACGCTTCAGACGACAAGAAAAATTTATCTGCTATAATATTTTATTAATAAAGTAGGTATTACATTAAAAATATTAAATATCGAGAATATATTTATTAGCAAGCAATGCCAGGTATATTAACTAACACTTAATAGATAGAAAAGACCTATATATAAGGACTTGATTTCATTTGTGCACGACCCCCCTTCTGAGCATCGACTAAACGTGTGGCACGCATATTGATGTCAGCGGGAGGGTACAAACTTTCTTAGGCTGGGGTGGCTTACTTTATTGCTGACACCAGGAGCAATAGTAGCGGGTGCCTTCACAACCGAAAAATATAAGTGTAAAAATATAATAAAAGAAATATATATATATAAACTGGAAGGGGCAAAGGAAGGTAAGAAAAAATATAAGAAAAAGGAGAGCTAAATCTTGAATCTCAAGTAAAAAAGAGCCAAAAAAGGTGGTGGAGTACCAGTCGGTAAAATACTTGGCAATTTATAGCCCCTCATCTCATGGAAATGAACTGTATAAAATCTCGCTCAGCTCACCAAGAGTGTGAAATACTGCATCGATTTAGGGCAAAAGTGGATTAGGTGAGGAAAAGAGGCCCTGAACACGAGTTCTTCAGACGAAGCGAATCAAAGTTGATAAATTTAGCTTTATATTTCTTTCGAGACGGTGGTTTGGAGTTTTGCCTTGATTAGTTGCTCAATTCAAAAGGTGCCAAGGGGGGAATTTTCCACGTTAGTGATTGCCAAGCTTGTTCTGGTGCTTCACTAATACAGAATATAATTCTGTTTTGATTTATGAATGATTTATTTCGATGGGATGGTAGTTTTAACTATTTCGATAAATTCCAATGAGGTTTTATTATATTTTGAGAGTTGCTTTTCTCTGCTTAATCCCCAGTGATTATTTGATATGATATGTTTGGGGGACTTAACCTTTTGAATTTATCAGAACCAGTTTGAAATTACGTAATCTGTAATATGGTAGTGAATATGAAATGTGGAATTCAATGTCTAACTAATAGTTTTATGTAACAATTTTCAGAGAAAAACAGAAAGATGGTTTTTTTAAAATTTTCCTATAGAAAATATAATAAAAGGAGGAATTAGAAGTATTAAGGAATACGAAAAAAGGCTTAATAATTTTTATTATGCTTAATAATTAAAAAATGGTTAATAATTAAAAAATGCTTAATAAATGCATCCAGCAGATATTGATAAATTGTTATATTTTAGATATCTCCTATTGGGCAAAAATCATTTTTAGAATTTGGAAAGCTATATCTGAATTGAAGTTAGCTTTAATGTCTGTTAACGCAATAGGGTAGATGAGATTTAATACAAGGATTTTACTTCTAAATTAAAATTTTTTACCACATCTTGGACAATATAAAGAAAAAGCACATATGTCTTACTGCGCTCGTCTGAGTATATCTTTGAATACATAAGGTTTTGCAACTCAAATATAAGAAAATGTTTTAAATTTTAAAACCAAAACTTTCAATCTTCCGATTGTTTAGTGCCTATATTCAAAGTAGACTGACTCAAGCCTCTGCCACTACATGAATTTGAACAAGATAGACTTAAAACATAAGATAAATTGTCTAACGTTTATGTTTACGTTATAATATTATTATGTTTATATTATATTATGTATATATTATTATAATATTATTAATAGTATGTTTACATTATAATATATTAATTATATTTACATTATATTTTTTATATTTAAAGGTAAATAATATGAATTTCCACCCAATTTGGTAGGCCAAAAAAAGGAACTGAATTCAATTTTATTCTCGGTTATCATTTCTACATTACGAAACTAATAAAAAAATGCATTCATTTAGAAAAATGCAATTGAGAAAACTATACTATATGTGAGTATAAAAAAAATTGAAGGCAGAATACTTTGTCTAATTTAATCCATAATAATATGTTAGTTGTCATATTTTGTAATCTTATTTATCAACGTATATATCGATCATTTACATGTGCTTTATCCGCCGTTAATAACCAGTTGGACAGCGGTAAATATTTTTTATGTTTAGTTTTATTTTTCTGATAGTATAATAAGTCCTTGATCATATTTAGTAAAATATTCTTAACACTAGGAAATTTTAAACAAAAAAATCCTCATGTTTTTGTAGATAAAACTAAATGCATTATGAAGATTTGAATTTCATTATTTCATGTTAATAAACGACAGGTGAGAACGTGAAACTATACTATATTTACTACACTATATTGACAGATCTATTTCATGTTAACTATTGGAATAATCAAATATCATAATTTTTTAATCGAATCATAATTAATCGAAATTTTATATTTCCTTCAGATTTAGTCGCAAGACAATTCAACTTCTCTTTTATGTTAGCATGTCAAAATTATTTCAGCATACCTAAGAGAATAGTGAGATTACATTCCGATTCAAACTCCGCATTTTCCATCAATGCCTTAATTGACTCAAACCGCATGAAATAAGATTTCGAACATACTTTTAAATGTTTCTTGCGTATGAAAATAATGCCTATCTGGAACGATTTAGAAAATAGTCATTGAACACCATTTCTTCCTGTCCAATACATTTTCATCTAATAAGAAAAAGTTTCAACCAGAAAAAGCACTTAAGCAAGACTTGTTACATAAAATAAATATTACATTTTTTTTATCACGTTAAATTCATGAATTAATCTCACAGCTTCCAGTTCCCTCTTTTGAATATAGTCGATAATCCATAATAATAATAACCGTGATAGAGTACACCGAATGGGAACTCCATTTGTGTCGGATAAATTGACTCATTAGACAAATGACCGTGTTAGAGTCATTGGCAACGGAGGAATCGAGTCGGATGATTAGTCCTATTAGACAAAAAGACATTTGACCAATGAGGTACTCAGCGAATAGGTATATTGAATATAACAAGTAGGACATAACTGTTTGTTAATGGAAAAGTTGTGAAAAGAATAAATAAATATTACTTTGAAAAGAAAAAAAAAAGCGAAATTGAAATTATATATTTCTAATTGAACTCACAATCCTACTTATTATTTCTGCTTTCAGGATATATAATTTTTTTTTATCTATTTCTTTCAATTCAATTTATGTAAAATACATTTTTTACTTAAAATTTAAGATAATAGATAGTTTAAAATATCATAGATTTTTTTAAAAAATATAGTGTTACAGCGAAGTTTCAAGTAAGTAATTTATACATGCTTTACTTTTTATTTACTCATAAGAAACTGGATTTTCAGTAGTCGCATTGAATCCGTCCTTATTTTGATATTAGTTATGAAATATGACAAAAAAGTAAAAATTTATTCGATACGGTAACTTTTATTCAAAAAAGTAATTTGAATTGTAAATACTTTCATATAAATAAGTTGTCTTTGTTATTCAAAACTGTGAGATGGGTTCTAAATGAAAAATCATATCATTAAGATTAAATTAAGTAATAAATTCATTGATTTCGCATGGAATAATATGATTTGGTGGAAGAGTAAAAAATGACTAGTAATCTGATGAAAATTTATTAAAAAGAGAATAATTTCAATGCATTAAAGGTCACAACATCATGCTAGCTCTTAGAGAGAATAATCACTCTAATTGGATTCATATCAGACTTTAGGAATACCTTCTATTATTTACATACCTGCATACTGAAATTCGATGGTATACAGTTTGGAAACATTTTTCCATTAGTTTATCAGGATCGAAAATGTTTAGAATTCACTGCAATAACTTTCAATTCCTTTTCCAATAAATATTCTTTTAAAGCAAGAAAAGAATTAAAAATAATTAATATTGAAAATTTGGTAAAAAGAATAATCTCCCTCTGTCATAAACATGATAACTTATTTTTTTTTTACTACAGTTAAAGACAATTTAATGCTATCAGCGCGAAATAGTATATTTGTCTTGACAAAGAAATTAGTTGTAGAACCATTCGTCGTTAGTAATGTACTGTCAATAAAACTCTGTTTATTGGAGAAATGCAATATAAAAATAGAAAACTATCTGAAAGAACAAAGAATGAGATCAGACGATGACTATGCAAAATTTATTTTACCCCTCTACTGTATCCGGGAAGTTGCTGACATTGCGTCTTGGTTGACTGAAAGTATTTACTGGATGGGTTGATTCAGTTATGGAAATAAACTGCAGATTCCTCATAATTTTTTAATGCAGGCATTCCATTTTTTCCTGTCTTTCCTCAGCCATACTCTTCAGAATTTGATAGTTTATGCAATATTTATCGGCACCTTAATTAGATTTAATTATATGACCAAGAATTTGTTATTGTATGGTAGACTTCTTATTAACTATCGAGAACTTCATACAAATTCAGATAGACTGGCATTCCGAATCAAACCTATTGCACAACAGGCTGATTGGAATGCAATGTTTAATTTCGCAAAAGCTTCACATTATAAATTTTTATAATATTTTTTTAATACAGCTGTAATGCAAAATCGTTTGGGATTAGTTTCTAATTGTGTGCAGCTAGATCCAATTACTTTCTAACATAGAATAAATTTTTAAAAACGGAGGTTTTGCTGGTAAATAATTTTGCTAAAGGAACATTTAAAATTTTTCTTTCAAATTTATCGTAGACATAAGACATTTGATTTTAATCTATTCTTATTTTTCTTTGTACTTCGTAATTAATCTGTGTTTTAGCACTAGTCAATTTTGAATTCTCTTTCCTAATTTATAAATTTTAGATTGATTAATTTTCATGTATAGTGATATGCAATGGTATTTATCTTCATTCTGTGCGATACAATCATTCATTTAGTAACTCGATGGTTCTATTACACGGTATAAAATAATAAAACTATATTTTTGTCTACTTAAATACTTTAAGTACAATAGCTGCTGCTTAAACTTATTCGACATATAAATATCTTTCTGATATTTCAAACTGAATAAAAAATTATGGTAATTTATCATTTATTGGATATTTATTATTCACTATTTTTGTGCTATTATTAATTTTGTTTTTCCATTAAAATTTGTTTCAGCTTAAAGAAAGTTCATAATTATAAGCAAAATACCGAAAACAAATTTAGTTGTTAGTTGTTTTAGTTGTATCTAAAAAAAATCACTTTATGAACAAACATACATTACACTATAAATCTGTCTTATTACATAATATTAACCCAAAATAGCTTTTGAAAATAGCAAGGAAAAATTTATATCATAGCATTGCCCTATTCTGAAAGTTTATTTATTATAAATAATCAGCGTAGTTATTCCATTTAGGAAAAAAATATATATCAAAAGTCTATTTTTAGCGATATAGCATTGATGAAGACAAACGCTCAGATCATATATATTTAAAGGAAATGGTTTAACTAAATTACACAATATTAATTTGGGACCCGAATCCAGTTAATTATCTGTAGAACACATGAGCATGCGGACAGTAAATGCTTAAAGATAGACATCCTACTAGAACGGGACAACAACCAGTTAATAGAGATTTGGATATTGGTTCCTGGCCAAAATATTATTTTTTTCATCAGAATATGACTCAAAATTACTCATATAATATATTCATCATGGATAGTTATTTTTCTTAAGCTACAAAAGGGAGCATACGTAACAATGATTTCTAATTAAACAGTTTAAGCTTGTCTAAATAGAAATCTGGGATTTAAGAGGAAATAACTCTAGGGAAATGAATTTTAATATACTGGATTTGACGAAGAAACAAACATTGATTGCCGCAGTAATCGTAGAAGGCATATTAAGTTATTCGTAGTCAATAATGGCCTCAAGACTTCGTTTTGGTTAACGCTTCATAATTTTCATTATTTATACAGCAGAATTATAATATTTAAAAAATATTTTGGAACCAGAGGGATACATTTCCTTCAATGAGTTTATTGAAATGAAAGATATTTTTTTGTGGTCTACAATAACATCTTAGTCCAGATTATCTTTGACCCCTATAGACGCTGCAATAATGAGATCCCAATCATCATATATCTTTAAAATGCAATTTTGACCTAGTTAACCTGAAAGTTAAATTTAAAAAGCCTTTTATATTTCTTGTTAAAGCTTCATAATTTTCATTATTCGTGCCACAGATTTGTAATATTTTGAAAACATTTAGTAAGCAAATTCATAAATTTCTTATAATGAACTTGTTGGAATGGAAGCTTTGTATTATGAGGTCTACAGTAACGTCATATTCTGATTCATCTTTGACCTCACAGATGCTGGAGCCATAAGATTTCAACAATCATATAACTTTAAAGCGCAATGGTGATTTATTTAACTGTTATTAATAAGAAAAAAACTTTTTTATCGTTCTTGTTAACGCTTCATAATTTTCATTATTCGTGCCACAGATTTTTAATATTTTGAAAATGTGTAATAATCAAACTGATAAATTTCTTATAATGAGCTTATTGAAACGAAAGATTTGTTTGATAATATCGTAATAATATCGTCACTAATATCGTAATTTGAATCATCTTTTCTCTCAAAGACGCTTCAATTAGGAAATCTGAGCCATCATTTATCTTTAAAACGATGTTGACCTATTTAACTGAAAGTTAAATTTAAAAAAATAACTTTTTATCGTTCTTGTTAACGCTCCATAATTTTCATTATTCGTGCCACGGATTTTTAATGTTTAAAAAATGTTTTGGAACCAGATCAATAAATTTCCTACAATGAGCTTGTTAAAATGAAATATTTTTTTAGACCTTTAGTAACATCTTAATCTAGATTTTCTTTGACCTCACAGACACTGCAATCATAAGATTTCAACTATCATATATCTTTAAAACTCAATGTTGACCTAGTTTAACTGAAAGTTAAATTTAAAAAAGACTTTTTAAGCTAATATTCCGGAACCTAGATTCACCGAGTCTCGATAGCATTTCAAAACAATAAACCCACACTTGTCCATATTGTATCGTTCTCTTAGAATTTATTTTATTTCCTTCTATCAATCCGGCGCTATCGAATTTTCTCTATTTTTCGAAGAATTATCATACAATGCTCATTTTGAAGGCAAAGCTGTCCAATTCATTATCTTTGCAGAAATACTTAAGCTCAAGTGCAATTGATTTCAACCGGAATGTGTGTCAAATGTTGAGCCCAACAAAGCAAATCCCCTTCTAGTCCTCTTTAATCATTTAGATAGAGATGTGGAGAGGTATTGATTCCCTTTAAGGGCGAAGTGAATTGATATCTGACAAGGAATTCCAAGGCTCCACAGATGAGAACCTCCGTGATGGAGAAAAAATCTCTAATAATAAATTAGCTCGATTCTTTTGTTTTGGAGAGATTTATCATGATGGTTTTTCAGGAAGGATCTCTATTAATCATTGTTGAGTCAATTTTTCTCTTAATAAACACCAGAGTGACTGCAAAGTTTGTTGTTATTCCAGCGTATTGATTATTCGTTGTCCTCTTAAGACTCCAACGACATATTTCTATTGGAAATCTTTTAAATGGAGCCAAAACAGTGGGAGAGTTTAAATTATTTCTGAATGACTGCGATATAAATAGCTTTGAAATCTAAGCGAGAAAAGATAATACATTTTGAAGGAGTTATTTTTCATCTTCTTTCTTCTTCTTTCGTTATTGATTTGCCGTTTTAAGTAAATTGGTTTAAAGAAGTGCTATCTAAAGGAAATATTAGTCTTGCGGATTAGCTTTTAGTGCGATTACGAACATAAGTTTAGTTGTATTATTTCTTTTATGTTACTATTGTTATTGGCGTTTTTAAGTAGATTCTTTATAGGAAGACTACCTATTTCAATGGTTCTCATGACACGACTTTGAGAAAATTTGTGCAATTCTTCAAAGATCTTGATATTTAGAACTCAAACCACCCTATATATATAATATGCGTATAACACTTGTCCATAATATCTTAAGTCCCAAAAACAGAGTAGCTTTTTTTTTGTCAATTTTGTCTACAAATATGTCACCATCATATTTGTAGATTTCTATCTATACGGCTGGAAGAAGTAGGAATCTGTTTTCTACGGCTATTTGAATACAAATGAAAATAATTACAAAACGCAATGATGTATATAAATAAAATTTTGAACATAGGTATAGCATCTACAATACAGATTCCTATCAAATTCTGATCACATTGAACATAAACTGTCAGGCTGTATACCATATGTCGATTCGTAAACTTTCTAATGCATGAAAATGTGATAATTCATGAAAGCAATGATTTAAATCAAAGAAATTTGATATTTTGTGACGACAATTGTAGTTTCGTGTCAAATTTTGTTGTTAATTGGTCTACAAAAAGGCTCCCAAAAACATATTCTCAAATAAAATCAGTAAACATGTAGATTCATCTCAAATATCTGTATTTTGTTCGATGGATTAAAATCAAGATTTGTCCCTGAAGCTACAAAATTACATGTGAAATTCCATATGTTTTGAGTAATTGCGCTTTTGAGTTATCATGTTTATATATGGAAAAAACAGACCGACAGATAGTCAACCCGTAGATGCATTAAGCTCCAAATTTGATTCAATTCTACATTTTGTATGTTAAATCTGTGTAGCTAAATTTATTTATATAATTCTCTTAGATTTGTAGTTATATTAAGTGATATTCGTATAGCCGAACAAGCGTACTTCCTCTGAATGAATTTCATTAATAATTTGACAGAGATTTATAAATTTCGAACAGAGACCATTTATCGAACTTTATTAGTGTGCATGAAACAAATTATGAATTTCACGTTCATAAATAGATAGCCATAGTAACAAAAATGTGTTTTTTCATCTCAGCAAATTTTGAAACACGGAGATACTGCAAAATTTCAAGTTAGAAATTTTTTGAAGATTACATAAGTTTTTTTCTTTGTATACTGGAAAGCAAAAATGTATTTAATACCTTTTTGTATTCACTATTCGCTATATTGAAAAGCATTGCACATGTTTCATTTTTTTGGGGGGGGGGGGGCAATTAGATTCTTTACTTTTTAAATCTTTAATTACATTAAAAAGAGTCTGCTTAAAAATGTATTCGTTTGTCTATGAATAATTTACTCTTTCTAAAATAAAGGTACAACTCTTCACTAACTTGACGAAATAAAAAAATGAAGTATTTTTCTACAACAAAATATTTCAAGTAAAAACAAAGAAAATGAAACTTAAATTTCCTTATATGATACATTAAAAATATAACTAAGCTATTTGTAAAGCAATTGTACTGTTATTACTTTTTTATTAATATCTACGATATTAATAAATCTATAAATCACAGAAACTGTATGCTTACTAAAGGAGAAATCAATTATTAATCTTTCTTGTTCGTGGAATACTAATGAGAATTTTGTGGGGAAAAAACATACAGAACACAATGGATGAACCTCTAATATATTAATAATCACCAATTTCTCCGCATTAATAAAAATTAAAACCTCAGTGTCAGTTTTCAAAATTTACTGAGCGACTATTCTAGAAAAATATAATCAAGTCAAATCTATTTTAATAACTGCCATGGAAATATAAATATTCATATAAGAAATATAAATATTGAATTCGTAGTTGCGTGATCACATCATTCATGTTGTCCGCTGTCAAAGTTTACCTGACTCTAAGCAAGAATTTATTGGTTATTCATAATAGCATCGTTTTTTCAATCAACTCATGTTTTTGCTTTTTCATATATGGAATATGCAAATGGAAAGTATTTGAAATCGTCAAAAAATTAAATATTGAGATTTTGCTATAAGTTCTTTGAAACTTAATATATCGCTTTAGGAATCATGTCTCTCTATTTGAACATGTGTAAAATATATAACAATGCTTTAATTTTTATGATGAAATTCAAACTAATTTGTCAACTCTTCAATAGTGTGACTTTAGCAGTGCTGAAATTAAGACAGATAGATAGATAACGATTATAAGTCCTTTCTTGGACAAAGAGGAAATATTATTACTTCCGTTTTTGTTTCAAAATGCGTTCCTCTTAAATCGTAAGGGCAGTAATTTGTAGTTGACTCCATTAGATTTATACGAGGGAGAGTTAAAAAGTAAAGAAATATTTGAGAAAAGGTGCATTTATTCTAATGATAGAAAACTGAAACATGCAGTATTTTTCTACATAAGCACCTTGGATTTTAACACATTCTTTCCAATTTTTTTTAGGTATTTGGTTTCCGTCGAAAAAAAAGTTTTTCTGTTGTGTCTGTAACCAATTTTGCACCGCATCAATCGGTTGCAAATGTTCTACTCCTTAGCTCTTTCCATATTTCAGACATGGCTCCAAGCGATTTAAATATAATGACATATGTGGAAATCGCTTGTTGCCATGTATGGACTCTATGGTGGATGTCCCAGCGTACGAATCTGACCTCCTTTATTGTTTCGGCCAGCCGTTGTGCAGAATGTAACCGAATGTTAACATGCTGCAGGATGATACTTTTTCGTAGTTTTCCACGATCTGTGGATCTGATTGCAGGTTTCAGTTTAGCCTAGTTTAATCTGCTTTCCTTAACCATATACTAAAAGACTTTCAAATTGTCCTTACTAGTTGACGTCGATGGCCAGTAAGATTTTTCGTCGTCACATAAAAAAGTTCTTCCATGATTGAAGCTTTATCAGTTCGATGATCTTGCTTCGCGATAAACTGCTATCACCATACATTTCTTATATTCGACGAATAATTTCCGCAGTTTTAACATCTTCCGCAAACAAAAAAGTGAATCACTGCCCTCATTTCCTCCTTGGTGCAGATCGACAATGGAACTGTCATATTTAACTGTCAGCTACACTCCAACGACTAAATCGGGAATAAGAGTGACGCGTTACATAGAAGTGTTGCCGACTAAACTTAAATTTGAATCTTGTATTTTTTTTTTTTACTTTCTCGTTTACGTAATATAGTAATCATCAAAAAATTCAAACTCGAGATTTCGACAAATCTTCATATTTTATACCTAATGGAGACATAATTGGAAAGTGTCTCTTTGTGACAAAGATAACTCCAGAACGATTTAAGTTAGACAGTTGTAATTTAGTATACAATCTTTACAATAAATTTGCGGGTTTCTTTCAAATTTTGAGTAATATCCGTTCAGAGGAAATCCGTCTGTCCGGCTGTTCAAGTATAAGTTAACACGATACTTACAAGACAAAGACTGCTATATAGAAAAAATTCGTACACAGATTTAACATTTATCGTGTAGTCACCTGTCTAATTTTGAACAAATCCAACTAAGAGTTGACTGTATGGCGTTTTGTGCTTTCAGAAATAAGTAAACTGAGAACTTAAATATATCAATTTGGTATGGGCATTTGTATCTACAAATGTAGTTTTGTGTAAAATTTTTTCTTCAATGGATTGAGAAAAACGTTAATAAAACCCAAATTCGATTTTGGATATTATTAACGCATGCGAGGGATTAATCGCCAAATAACTCGCTAAGGATGAAATGACAGATTCAATATAAATGCTGAATTCACACCAAAAGTTGATATTTCGAAACTATTATACGCCAGTGCCATGTAAGGCGTTGTCTAGACAAGTTTATGGGAGATTATGCGAGAAAGTTTTGGGACCACTCCCGCTGGTTTTAATATTTTAATAAACTGCACAAAAAGACATTGAAAATTACCTTAAAACTGCTGTCCTACTTTTTTGTATTAATTATAAAGAACTCTTTGGATGTCATTTGAATATAATGGCTCAATGTAAGGTCAATAGGGAAAACAGGAGTTTTTTAATGCTTAGAATTGTTGGAAAAATCAGTTTTGACTCATGCCAGTTTCGAATGTATGCAAACATTCGCGAGAGCGATAAGTAATAGAGTTTGGCACTTCTTGCCAGTGGAAAAGCTCCGGTTTTGGTAAAAGTTCAAGAAGGAAAAGCTGAAATATATATCAAATTCAAATGGCTAATACACATTTATATGTATGTGGTTTCTGACTATTATTATTATTTTTTTTCTTCATATTTCTGACTTATTTGTTTTATCCGCTTTAGGACTTTATTTATGACTTATTGTAGATAAAAAAATCGTTTCTTTTTCAATAAAAACTAAATTCCATGAGTGTTAGTTTTGTATTTACAGTAAAATATTATATCTATACGTTTTTTTACTTTTGAAATAGGAGACTTATTTGTTTATTTTTATGGTTTTATGTGCAGCGTAGAAAGTGAAAACGTGTGACTGTTTTTAGATATGTTCCATTTCATTGAAATATTTTGATATATGTTTCAATTTTATATTAAAATATTTTGAAACATCTTGTTTTGTTGTACAGCTTTGTGCGGTAGTCACATTTTTCGCCAACTAAATTATTTTCCTACCATTAAGAATTTTATTGAATTATTAAAATGTCATCTTTCACAATAAACAAAAGCTGAAATTATTATATTAAAACTTTTATGTATAGTACTGTTACAATTTGGCAATTGCATAATGAAAAGAAAATCAAAGAAACCCCCAGATCAACTTAGCCAATCTGTTAAGTAAAGACAATTGTTTTATTTCTCATAATTCCCAGTTAATCGTATATGAATTAGATAATCAGTCCAATACCAGGCAAAGCACTTGTTAATGTTCAAACAAAATAACAACTATATTTCGTACTATAGCAACGTTTTTTGTCTCAAATCGCGGACACATATAGATATAATTCTAATTAAAAAACGAATTTTAATTTAATTAAAATAGTTTAAATAATTTAGTTTAATCAAGAAATTATAAAAAAATTCACTGACAATTTCCAAATAATATTAATATTTCTTTGCTGATAAATTTGATGTAAAAGGCAGGAAACTGGGAACAAATAAACTGACAGTTGTTTAAACAAAATATTATTTATCTGTTTTTTATACCTACTGAATGAAATTGATAGAATAAATCAAACATCAGAATAGTTTATAGAATCAAAAAGTTTGATGCAATGAAAAAAAATAATCCAGACAGTTTTATTCAGAAACTTCGAACGTTGAGTTGCAAAACAACGAAATTAAAAATGCTGCGATGTCAATTTTTTTTCATGACCAAATCTTCAAAATAATTAGTGATTTAAATATCTGTAATACCTAAAACTGTATATTAAAATGCACAGTATACCTGGAGAAAATATCAACTAAACCATTAGAAAATACTGATACATACGAAAATCCAAAAAGCAGAAGGGAAGATTTAACCCTAATGATGATCATCAAGTCTGATTAGATTTTCTCTTGCACTACCGACATACGCATCAATTGTTCAGAATGACTCTTCTTTTAGATGTATTCGGGGAAAGCTTCAATAAGTTTTTTTCTTCTTGTATCATTCATATAGAGATGAAAAAACTCTTGCATAGGCCTTTGAAAGTCAGCAGCAAAATCCAAACATATAGCTAAAAAGACAGAAAAATGTTTTATTCAATGCAGTGGAGAGTATATATCATTATAATCATGATGTAAACGCAAAGAATCTCACTATTTCTCTTGCCAGACTTTTCACAAATTTGAGATATGATAAATACAGAAATAATATGTAGATTTAAATATTTTTAAAGGCTCTATTTTGCATTCAAAATATTTATATCAGACAGGATATTCTTTTAGTTTTTTTTTTTTTTCATTAATACATTCTTACAAAAAGCTCTTTGCAGTATGTAAAAAATCATGAAGCAAGAACTTGAACACTACACTACCCTGCTACTTTTACCCTGCGCAAATGTTTTTTTTACATTAATCCTCAATGGAAAGAGGGTGGGATATGGTAACCTCGAGTTCCGCTCCAAAAAAAATTCCTTTTTAGAAAAAAATGCCGAAAAATAATATTACCATATCTTCACGATATTGTTTGGGATTCAGAATATCGAACGACGAAATATCATACAATATTGTGTGTAGATAGAATTTAGATAGAATTATCTATAAGGGAAGAGAAAATCGTTTCCTTCTAACTACACTATCTATGAATTTTGAGTCAGTAGCAGATCAAGTACTATCCGAATAGTATAGATTGGTATTATTGTATGATGATAACTGCTGTATTCTGGTATGCTGATCTGTGCTATCTTTTATTTAACAGATATTTTTTAAAAATTTCTATGTGCTATCTCCGTATTTCCGTAAAATCGTAAAGAAAGTAAAGGTTCAGCATGACAAAAATCGCCAACGTGACAAATTTGTCGATTCAGTAAAAAGGTCAGATAAAAATCTCATACTTGAGACAATTCACGAGCTTCAGATGTTGCAGCTTCTTCAGATGTTGCAGCTTGTAAATGTCAGGCTGCTTCGTAATTTTTATAAAATATTCTAGAGCTTTTTAAATAAATAAATACGAGAATTGACCTTTCCATTGAAGCTACATGATTCTTAGTTTTTTTAAAAAAAGAATTATTTGTGATTCATGACTCTTTGGCATTGAGTCTGTTATAGTTTGCCAATTTCGATTGAAATGTCTAAATAATAAATCTATATGTTTATAATAATAATAATAAATGTAAATGTTTATAAAAAATATATTATAAAAATAAATATAGCTTCGAGCTAAAAATAAATCCTTGAAAGGTATGCAGTAAATCCATTCTTAATAATTCTGAGTATACGCGTAGATAATACTAGTAAGGAATATTTCCCATTACGTATACAATGCTAATAAGCGAGATACATATCCTCCATATTAATATTATATTCTAAACAGAGAATTAAATACGGCATTTGTGAGTTTGTTTCCAGTTTGATTAATCATTTTTGAATAATTTATGAGTTTCCTCGGAATATAATTCAACTCATTGTTAGTATATCTATTAATAAATCCATGGAAACTCCGTAATGAAGGAGAATACGACACCTTCATCTGCTATTTCTGATTTACGGTTTTGAAATAAGGATCAATATATTCTTGAAAACGAAAAACAAAAATTTCTTTCACCAATCAGCCGGATTTGGGTGCACATGTAAAAAAATATATTATGAGATATTTTTTAAAAATATTTTTAATATATTCATGCATTTTAAAAAAGCAGATTTGCTCTAATCCAAAGCAGATTTTTTTTAAAAATCCGAGTAGATGTTTATTTTTATCCCTTTATCTTTTCCTTTATGGACAGTATACATTCTTTATAGAAGTAATATTTTACCTTTTCTTATGGTTTGCTTCAGATCCTATACAAGAAAACGTTGCTTCATAAGGTTCTACATTATCTTATTATAACAAAAGTTCTAAACCAATGGAGTTTTTCACCCTTGTTTACGGTATGGGGCATATAATTGTACATTATTATGCGACATTATATTATTCAATTTTAAACAATATTATATGATATTGCAAATATTCAGTATCACAATATTGTACAGATGTGTACGCTACTGGGATGTTATTGCAATAAACTGTCTTATGTTAAAAATCAAACACAGTTAAAAATATGAAATTTTTATATAATATATGGAATATCTAGAATAATCCGTATATTTTTGTATTTCTTTATCTTTGCATTGCGATTCGCATTATAGGAAAATTTATAGAAATTTATTTTAATTGTTGCTTCTAATTTTAAGAGTATTGATACGCCATTTAATGAAAATATTGATACATTTTTGATTTTGAAAATTACAACGATTATAAATTAGAATATTATTTTAATTCTGGTATAAAATAAACTAACGACAACTTGAAAGCCAACTAACATTTTGGATTCAAAAACAGGTTCGAAGAGGAAAATATTAAAAAATCATGCTCTTAATATCTTCCTTAATGTCTTAATACAGAAAGTGGCAAACCTTACTTGTAAAGACTTATATTTAGAATTTTTTTGGCTAAAATATTATTCATAAAGCTTCAAGTCGAAAACTTAAATTGTTAAATAAATAACAATTTCAGCAACAATATAAATGATAAATTTGACATGAGATAAATAATTCAAAATAATGAGTAAGTACCGGTTTCAGTAAAAATAAATGATTTTAAACATTCTTATGAATACATTATCCTCTGTCCATCAAAAATTTTCAGATATTTTAAATATTTATAGCATATTCAAATAATGAATATTAAAGTTATAATACATTTGTCTTAAAACATAAAAATAATATATAAATTCTAATGACTTTTCTGTCTTTAAATTTCTAGAGAAAAGTTATCGAAATTCATTGAAAACAACGTTATTTCTATTATAAAACTATATTGCCAACTCAGACTATTCATTTAATTTCTTAATTAATCTATATTTGAAAAACTACTACTCTCATTTTAAGTCAAACCAAAGATTTATAAGTCTAAATGCAAAAGTATTTAATTCAATTAAATGACTCTTGAACTGAAAGCTTAAAGAGGCTACAGTTATTCATCAAAAGAATTGCACGTGGCACTGGAGCCACTTATCGACTTCCGATCTAGAATTATAAATTTTTTTCGGTGCTGTTAAAGGGAAATTAATGATTATAAAATCAGCATATATTTCCATATAACCCATTTCAAAGATTAATGCAATTGAAAATTCTAATTAAATCAATCTAATTCAAAACAATCTTCAGTTCAAGTGGCTTGATAATACCTTCCTTCCCATTCAACACCATAAAAATTCATGAATATAATTAACCTTTTAATTGCTAAATAAATAATCAAAATTTTGAGTAAATATCGACTTCAGTAAAAATAAATGATTTTGAATATTCTCATATATAAATTATCAATTCTTCCGTCAAAATATATCTGATATTTCAAATATTTAAAGCATGCATAAATAATAAATGTTGAATTTATAATATATTTTTCTTAAAGCATAAAAATAATATTCAAATTCTAATGATTTTTCTGTCTCTAAATTTCTAAAGAAAATTTCGTACAAAATTATGCTACTTTCATTATAAAACTAGAGTGTGGACTCGAATTGTTCATACAACTTCTTAATTAATCTATGTTTGAAAAACTTCTGTTCCCATACTAAGCCGAGACGAAGATCTAGAATTCTGAATGCATAAGTATTTAATTCAATGAAGTAACACTTGAATTAAAAGCTTAAAGAAGCGGCTATTATTCATCAAAAAAATTACATGTGACATTGGAACCACTTATCGATCTCTGATCTACTATTATAAATTGTTTCGATATAGTTAAATTGAAAATAACGATTATAAAGTCATCAACTATACCCTTATATCACATTTCACTGATTAATGCGAATGAAAATTTTAATTAAATCCATCTAAATCCAAAACAATTTTCAGTCCTTGTGACTTGATTATATCTTCCTTCCCATTCATTCCCATAAAAATTCATGAATATAATTAACCTTTTCATTGTTATTAAGAGTTATAAAAAACGTCAAATATCGTAAATTTTCATTAATAATTTTTTTCGATTCGTAGGTCACAAATTAAAGACGGAGCGTAAGATTGGAAGTCACCAAAAAGCCCCATCAAAATAATTTATGAGGTACAAGAATTTCGCGTGCAAATGCCATGTCCAATCAAGTTAATGCTAAGATACCGCAAAAGAAGCACAGCAAATAAGCATGATATTCTCTTATTAATGATCTAGAAACAGTGACAGCGGAAGAGAAATGTGGGATTCCAGTAACCGCCCAGTTGTCGTCGGGGGAAGTGGTCGTTTCATTCAATGAAAAAATCGGTGAAAATTTATTAATGAACTTAAAAGCAGATAATTGCCACAGATGGAATTGAAAGAATTCACCACCCATGTTCATTGATTATTTATCAAGCCATAGATCTAGAGATAAGATATGCCGGATGAATTATTGTAAAAAGAAAGATAGAGGTCGAAGCCAATTGCTTCGCTAATGAGTGAGTTGGAGAAAAAAAAAGATCATTCTAAAGCACGTGCCTGATCATAAGAATGGGCGAACAAATGTTATCCAAAGATCATGATTTCTAAACATTTGTGTTAGGACTCTAAATCACAAAAAGGATCTTTTGAGTTTAAAAATTGACAGTACAACTTTTTTCCCTATTTGCGTTTATGTTTGCTCAGGCTTCTTAGCATGCTTTACTAATGCATGAAAATCGAAAAAGGATGATTCTAATGCATGAGTTTGATCTGAGAGCGAATGATATACAGAGCGCATGATGCCATTTGGCTTGTCAAAAAAAAGATTATACTTTATTCGGCAATATGATTTTTAATATTATCGAATAAAAGTAAAATTTAATTTAAAATTCATATATCGGACTATTTTATTGAAGCTCTTAACAAAGCCCGCATTAAACGATGTCTGTGACTCGTCTTCTCTCCCGTGTAACTATTCTTCTCTCTTCACTTTAAGGGGCTATGGGGCAGTGGCAGGAGCAAGGGAAATCAAGATGCTTTGGGTACCATTATTAGAGACCATCATGGGACAAATCACTAGAGGTCTATGTCTCTTATAAAATGTTAAGAGGAGACGATAAATTAATGTCATGCCAAGATGTTATTTGTACTTGCTAAATCACTAATGACGACAAGGGTGAATAAAATTTCATTTTGGTTCAAGTGCCAATTACTTTAGTTATGCCACAGTCTTATGGTGGGTGTTGGTGACATGACACATGATAACCAAAATTTTGTGTTAGCACCCAAAAAAAGGGCAAGAAAAAAAAAGATTATCTTTAGGATTGAAAGGTGAAAGTATATCTGCTTCTTTCAAATTCGTTAATGCTATCAATCTGAAATTGCTATTGATTTAGTGATGAAATTTTAGCGATTGATTTGGTGATGAAAGATCGCAAAACAAAGTTATTCTGAAGCACGTGTTTGATCATAAGAAAAGCAGAGCAGAACATGGTTACCAAATCTTTGGTTTAGAACCTGAAAAAACATTCAAAGTGAGTTTGAAAATTTCTTTTGAGTTTGAAAATTGAAGAGTGTCTGTTCCAGTCTTGTTCTATAATGCCAGTAAGTTGGAGACAGGGCAAAAATATATAATTGTGAATCACGTGTCTAGGTTTGTGATCAAGAGAAAAAAATGATAATTGAAAGGAAAATGTATTTTCTAAAGGTTTTATGATTACCTTTAAGTTGAAATACTCCCTGCTTCAGCAAGGTTCATTCTTCTTAAAAATCAAGTTTGTCATTTTACTTTGGCTTAATTTACTTTAGTTTGATTAGAATTAGAGTGGTCTGATTAGCACTTTACTCAATTTATAGGAACGACATCTGATCAAGCACCTTTTCATCCCATTTTTGTATTTCTTAATGTCTGCCTCACTTAACCTGTGAGAGGCACATTACAAATAAGAAAAAAAAACTAAGTAAAAAATCATTTTAATTAAAAAATAATGCATACCTTAGCTAACAGAATCAAATTAAATATAAACCAATATTCTTC
>JAPMOR010029203.1:47599-63077 GCA_026543865.1 Argiope aurantia
CTCTGTTAAATTAAAATCACCGACATACACCTCTGTTAAATTAATACTATAGAAAGGAATAATTATATTAGTGGAGTTTTATTTTTATTTAGATGTCTTTTGAGATTTTTTTTCGTTGTTTTTAATATTAAAAAATGAAGAAAAATAGAATTTTTATGCTTGATATAACATTAATAATAAATAAAAAAGTGTGATAAAATGAAAATTTTTAAAAACAACAACAACAAAAAGAATATTATTAAATACTGTTGTTCTTTTGGTGAGAAAAATCTCTTATGATATTCAAAAAAAATCCTTTTTTTGTTCATATTTATTACTTCATTATAATTTTTGAGTATACTGTTATTAATATTCTACTTTCTCTGTTCAGACAGCATATTCATTAAATAGAAATGAGCTTATTTCCCTTTATTTCATATTTTTATTAATATTTTTATAGTTTGGGTAGTATTTTTATATTTTTTTCAATTTTTCCTGTAAATTAAAATACATATAGAATATTTTAGAATTATTATTCGACAACTATTTTATTTAAATTTTATTCATTAAATTTTTCTCTTTCAAATCCAGATTTATTTATTCATTTTTTATCTAGCAAATGATTTTGAAATCACATTATTTGTTCTAGTATAATTTTATACTTGCTCATTTTAATTTGGATATTTATTCTCTTTTATTTTGTTATGTATGCTTATTCTGTATTATTTTGTTTTGAAAGTTTATACTTTTTTATTTTTATATGTAAATTTATTCAGATTTTTTAAAAGCCCTTTTCAATTTTCTATCTCTGAATTGCATTCGTTTATGTTTTTCATAACAGCCAAAAAATATTCTTTAAACTATTCTAACTGAAACATAAACTAGTATTCTAAAGTCATTTTGAGAGACCATAAAATAAACTCGATTTTTAAATCTAAATAAACTAAATATTTATTCTATCATATATTATACTAAGAAATTGTAATTCACAGCA
This sequence comes from Argiope aurantia, assembly GCA_026543865.1. NCBI lineage: Eukaryota > Metazoa > Arthropoda > Arachnida > Araneae > Araneidae > Argiope > Argiope aurantia. The sequence goes on from JAPMOR010029203.1 coordinate 48,573, forward strand.
GGAAAATTATATTTAAGATTTTACAAACGTATGTCAGTATTTAATTATGGCAAATATATATCTGATTTTTCTTAAATTCTTTTTATCTGTTTACAGATACTATTCTATAACATAAAACATTTTTTACTGCAATAGTTTTTTTTCCTATAAAGAATACACAGCGATTTAATTTGCTTGGAAGTTCTTCCCAACATGTGAGGAAGTGCACGACAATGAGCAGTTGATTGTATTTTTATATTCCTATCAATGGTTGGGGCTGGAGAACTAATCTGGATTTTTCGAATTATTTTAGATTTACAGATGATTAAGACATTGCAAATAAGAAAATATACCACCAGAGAAATGTTAGTGCTTAGTGTGAACCTTATCAGTTTAAAGAAGATGTAAAGTACCTAGATGATTAAAATTTGATAGTTCCTTTTATTCTGTCTATTTGGAAATTCTACTGTCAGGTTTGAAATAGCTTGTATTTTTTTCTAAATTAGTATAATATCTCACATTTTTTACTATAAGATTTCAGACATTCTTTCCTAAATGTTTTGCTCTATTACTTTGAATTAGTCATTTCATTTGGCATTTAAATTGATGCATATTTAATCGGAGTCGTGTGTTTTTGTTTATGAAATAACCGCAGCTGACATGTACATCTAACGAATGTTAATAGAGTATTATGCTCTTGTCTTTACTATATGTTTTCTAGTTATGCTTGTTGATATGTCTGTGTATGTTACTATCATTGCAGTAGGAAACATCCATTCTATAAAATGGATGTTTCATACTGACATACATATTTCCTATTGGAATTCAATACATGTTTCCTACTGGAAAGCATATTTACAAATCATTAAGTATACTTTCAAAGTGCATTCATTTAAATAAATATTTTTGATACTATCTTACGTTAGCTGTGATGTAATTTGATTGATCTATCATTCGTTAAATATTCTAAAGCAAGGTCAGGAGGTTTTAGCGTATTATTAAGATGTTTTTCATAACCAGAACTAAAAGGATTTCAAGTTCGAAACTCGATTTCACTAAAGATCCGTTGTGTGTGCGGGCCTGTTGCCCGGTAAATTTAACGTCGTTGCTAAATATCCTCTCCGTAAATTTAGAGAGAGGATGTCCTTTCAGGTGTCGTCCTCGTCATCTAACTGGGGTTCCAAATTATGAGGTTAGTCCCAAAATAGCTCTCATATTTCTTGCAAATGGGATATTAATATAATGAAACTAAAAAAAACTTTAAAAAAACTACCTGTCTTTAATGTAAAGATAATGGTTCTTTTGTATCCAAATGGAATAAATCTTACAAAGGTCCTTTGTCAGTATATTTCATGTACTGAATAGAAAGAGATTATTTTTGACATATAAACAATATAGGAAACCTGTAACGACCATTAAATAAAACCTGTAACGGTCATAAAAATATATAAATTCTTTATACTGATTTCTATGTTATGCTTATACTCAATTCTATAGATGCATACAAATTACTCAGTGATATATTCTTTGTAATGAATTTTCTTGTGGAAAATCTTCAATATATCTTACATCACATCATTCAAATTCTTATTTACTCTTAAGTAATTTATACGATTCATTATTTACTCAAATATGTTTAGTTTAAATGTGGGAATCAAATTACACTCTTAGATTTCATGGATGGTAAAATCAAAGATATCCTCTGAAATTGCAGTTTTAAGAAAGAAACAGAAAAGGGCGTTTTAGTTCTTTTCAAGTTAGTTGGTTATAAGACCAATAATTTGTTCCAGATTGGATATGGAATATTTATTTTTTAATTTTCTCTAAACTCTATATACAATGCATGTGATGTTAATGTAAAACAAGTGAATAAGCTATATTAGTCCAGATTTCTACCATTACAATTGTGAAACCATGATACGCTTAATGGTGTAGCTCATTTACCATTCAACATTCAAATGTAAAACTAACAAAATTTAAATGTTTAGAGCTTCGGCTTTTTCATGCATTTTCATTCCATTGATAGATTACTTCAGAGTACTCGCATAATTTCATCAGTCTAGCCTTCTATTTGTACTAGATATTAATTTCCCTTTTGCGTAAAAATGCACAGAGATGTGTATATAGTTATTTGATACATATCCACTAATTTTAGAGCAGTGATAACAAACTAAATTTCACCTTTCTAGCTGTTTGAAATTTTGCATTATATTATTCAAATACACACAGACAGGCAGGCAACTGATAACTTAGGTAAAAGATTTAATCAAAAGCTGAATACAGATATAGAGTTTAGGTAAAAGAGTCATAAGTAAATTTTTATTCATTAAATTAATTTCCTTTAAAACTATAGTTTTCAAATGCGCATGAGCAGATAAAAACATATACTTAAAGATATAATGTTGGAAACTGCTTTTGTGTACACATTAAGCAATAAAACGATTGATTTATTGTGAGAATGTCTTTTATATTAACAATATAAAATGTGAGAATGTCTTTTATATTAACAATATATTGTTTTTATTTTTTAAACTGAAAAAAAATCTATACTAAACAGCAAACAAAGTATCTGTAAGAAAAATATGAAATAAATTTGAGCCATTTTGTCTCAGTTATAATGTAAAATTATTAACTCAAATAATTCTTTTTATATTTAACATCCTTAGTTTTGTATCATAGATACTGCATAATTTATATCATGATCTGATTAAGGTTATAAAACAAAATAAAACAAAAAATCTTCCAATTCCCTTTTCCCCACTACTGTATAAAGTAAATATCACATTATTTATTTTTAAATTCTCATAATTTGAGAGTTTCACTATACAAACTACAACATCACAGCATTTCACCGAACCAATGGATAGCGGACATTGTACAAAGCATGAAGAGCCGTCTTCTGGTGAAGGACTGCGAAAACTAATAATAGCGATAAAATATTGAATAGCGCTGAGAGAGTTGCTTTAGGAGTTTTCAAAACTGTATAGAATGACAAATATTTGATCTTCTTTGAGGAGACTATAGCCTGCGAATTCTATGGAAACTCTTTCTTTTTATTATGGTTGCTTTGAACGATTATAACGCAAACAGCAGAACTGAAAGAAATGGGGTGAAAAAAGAAAGGAAGAAATGTCTCCAATTTTAATCGCCAAAAGATATAAAATGGGTGGATGGAAAAAATGTTTTCGTTTTCGGAACTGATTTATTGTGTGTCAGAACTTTTATTAGATTAAAATATGGAATGTAAGGAAGATATGATGCTGAAATAAATGAAATTTTATTTATTATCTAAAGGGGTGTATTTTAAAAAGAAAAAAAATATTAATATTGTAGGTTAATCAGGCTTTATTGATTTATATGCATTTATGGATTATGTTTTATTCATATATCTCAATGAAATCATTCTTTTCAATTTTACTTTAATAATAATTTACTTTTTTATTTTCATTTTTTACTTCATTTAAAGGAATTCGCTTCGTGTTTGAAGAAAGATTTTTACGCCATGTTTCACTTGCTTTCAATTGAACCATGGTTTTGAAATTTCCTAATATTGTGAATTGTCAATGATATCATACTATTTTAAAAATTTCTGAGTTTAATTATAAATGACATGATTGAATACGTGCTGCGGCATCTGGAAAAATTAAAATGAATTGACTTGTGTCCATAATATTTATTAAAATGAAACATAGTATAATTGAGAGTATGAAAAACAGAAAGTAATTAAAATAAAAAAAGTACTTTTCAGTGCAATAATTAAATTTTTAAAACTTTTTTCAGTTTTTTAATTTTGGAAGTTTAATTTATAAAGTATTATGTTCAATTAAAAAAAACATGAAAACATCGTTGGATTGACAGATCAAACATGAAAATTTGATAAAAATTGAGAGAAAGCGGTTTCCCTAACATTTCCTCTCACACTCTCTAGAAAAGGAGTTGTTCCATCATACAGAACAATCCTAATTGCAATAGAGCAAAGGCTATTCCATTAATTGAATTCATTGAATTTTTGAATAACCACGTATGCATACATGTGTAGATACCGATCAATAGCAGGCCAACTCTTTGACAGATTCTGCACAAAATTTTGAAAAGATTTATATTTTAAAGGCTAAATTCATATACCGTATATCCACAGTTTAATTTATCGCAATCTTTACACTTTGTAGTTTTTTTTATACTTTTTACTATGCAATCATTATACTTTGTAATATGTTGTCAATTGAAGAACCGGACGGACTGACTTCCTTTGCATGGGTTACATCGAAATAGAAAGTCTATATACTAAATTTACGGAAACAAGGTTTTATTATAGAGATTCCTCAAAATCTCGAGTTCGCATGTCTTGATTATAATACTTTATCTTTGTATACTTCGTATACAAGAAAATAAAAGGAATCACATCACACTTGAAAAATAAGAAAATTTTTAATACATGAATTAGAGAATAAAAATTATAAAAATTGAAACATATACTAATAATACCAATAAGCCGAAATATTGTACAAACAAAAAAGAAAAAATTACAATTACGTTTGAAATGTAATGAAATTGCATCAAATATATATATATATATATGTGTGTGTGTGTGTGTGTGTGTGTGTGTGTGAGAGAGAGAGAGAGAGAGAGAGAGCAGTATTTTATGTGAAGCAGAATGCAGTTTGAAGACAGTGAAGAGACTTGCTATTTCGTGACGTCGTTTTATTTCATTTTTAAGAAACAGGGATATGTACAAGCGATGAGCACACAGAACGACACAGAAAAGGAATGAGGAAAAAGCTCTTGGACATTTTATCCCTGGTCTTATATATCCTATGATTTTGATAGGGAATACATTTCTTCATTGTGCTAATATATTACGAGATTTCGATAGGGATTTTCGTTACATGCGCGGAGAAGGCAGGGGAAACACAGGGAGATTTTAAAAAAGAATTTGCCTCATCAGCGGTATTTTACTTCTTCACACGGAGTGTGGGAAAGTTGGACTTTTAGCTGATTCAGCAATTTAACAAAGCTTCTCTTGAATTAATTAAGTAGAGACAGTGGAATTGGATCACGAAATAAAAGAATATTTTAGAATAAATTTACTGTGGGCTAAATTAAGATAAAATCTTGAAAATTAATTAAATTGAAATTAAGAGTTAAAATATCATTACATACATACATACATACATACATACATACATACATACATACATACATATATATATATATATATATATATATATATATATATATATATATATACTGGATGAACTCAAATGCGATCGTTAAATGTTTCCAAAACTGAGAATAATGTAACAACTAGGCTAGGTAACATTTACACAGAGCAGCAAGCACCCTCAAAATAAACCAAAATAAGATATAAGACAAGATTATTTAATATCATGCAATATCACTAATGTTAACTTTACCTCACATATGTCGCACTAATAAGTTTGTATCTATTTATGGGATAGCATAGATATCACTTAATTAAGCTATTAAAATTTCACCCCCCCCCAGAAATGCTAATAAAGTGATGCACTAATCATACTGTGAATAGTTTTATTAATTTTTCCACATATTTAACTACACGTGTGAAAGTTGAGTTGATTGCCTTCAGGAAATTTCATGTATATATTAAATTCTTCTGCATAGACCTAAGCGAAAGCAGAAACGGCATATTTAGCTTTGAGAACTTTAATAAGTCGAGTGAAAAGGAATTGATCTAAAGCGATATACCTTTCACTTGAAAAACGATGTGTTTCGATGACAACGGTTGTGAACTTTTTCGTCAAGAAATTTCTGAAGTAGAGCCTGAGAAAAAAGAAATTAAATGTTTTTTCCACCATCAACTAAACATTTACTTTAAATATCTATTAATTCATGAAAATCATATCAGTTTATCCCGTTCTGGACATTACACATATGAACATGAATAAAGAGATATAAATATAACCGAGTTACCAAAAAAAACGTTTATTATTATTATTATTATTATTTAGTGTGCATTTGGCACTCACTCATTTAAGATTACCGTTTCGGCTTGAAAAAAATCTCTGCTTAAATATGTGTTTAAACATATTGATAAAAAAAGCATTTTAAACGAATTTCTAATCAAGTGATTTAATGTGAATTTTGGAAAAAAATATTCCGATTAAGAAAATTAGAGATATTTAACAATAATTTGAAATCGTATTTAAAAAATATTATTATAAATATTTAAAAAAGTAATAATGGCTTTTGTAAACCGTTATTTTTCTCTATTTATGCAGATGACTGCTTGTTTGGATTTTTTATATACAAATCTATGGTTTTTGTCGGATTTTAAAGAAATATGATGCTCATTTCCTTCGAAACAAAACGCAGATTACTGTTACTGTTTTCAAAATTCTGCAGGTTACTGTTTTCTAAATTCTGAAACCGGTAATAATATAATTTGATTAAAAATTAAGCAATGTTTGGGATTTTTTCAGCCAAATTTACCAAAAATATTATTTTGCGGAAATTACTTTTAAGTTATATTGAAACTAAAAAAAAAAAGAATTATCCATTTAGATATTAAAAAAATCTATCTCTTTTCCATTTTTTTTTCAGGAAGATTTAATTAGATACAAAATCTAAAGCAAAGTGTTTATTGTTATGTGAAAATCAAAACGTGTTTCATGGTTCCATGAACTCTTTTAATAGTATGCTTTCACCAATATTAAAATAAAAATAAATTACTTTATTTTGAAACGCACTCTAAAATACAACTTCCATTTCTGCTTTTATTTCGCAGAATGTACATTATTGAATTTGAGGGAATTGACTTACTACAAATTTCTGCAAGCGTGGAAATTTGTAGTAAGTCAATTCCCTCAAATTCATATTCTCAGTCATGTCAAATTATAAGGTCAGTTTTAATTCATTGCATTTTATATTACAAACTTAACAACCAGGAAAGACAGTACTCTATACGAATAAAATATTCGATAATGGTAGATAGTCAAATATAATCAGGCGAGAGTGACCCTCAGAAGTATTATCGTTTACTCTCGAATAAGTGTACATTTATAATATTAACCCTTCTCACTCCGAAAATTTAATCGATGCTTGATTATTCATGTAATAGTAAAGCTTTTTTATAGATCCAAAAAATATAAATATAAAGATATAATTATTTTAGGTTATATTTTTCCGAAAAGTTAATCTACATCTTCATACCCCTCTGTAGAAATTTATAACATTTAGAATTTTAAAAAATAAGGTAAAATGTCAAAATGATGGGTCGCCTTGAATGGTGCTCGACAGGAAATACAGAAGTGTAAGCGGGAACTGTGGTTGAGTCCTAAGTTGCATCACCGGCCACGGTGCAACTCTTCCCTTGGGAAGTACATCCCATCATTGATGGGAAGAACCGAACCTCACGTTTTTCTACTACTAGAATGGCGATAACGAACCTCCATGCCGGAGACAATGTCATAGCGAATGGGGACGAGACTATTGTTAGTTGGCAATCAATACAACTGCAGTAAAAATACAGAGTTTATAAATTTAAAGCATTACGTTTTAGAGTTATCCTTTCTACATGCTTATAAAAATATAAAACAGAAGATCAAGCCCATGATGGATATTTAAATCCAAATTTTATACATATCTAAACTTTAGGTGATATACCTGTGTGCCAAACGGTGCCACGGTGGCCTGGTGGTAAGATCTCGGCTAGTGAGTTGTAGGGTTTTAGGTTCAAGACCCGATTTCGCCGAAGAACCGTCGTGTAAGAGGGTCTGTTGCACGTTAAATCCGTCATGCCAAACGTCTTCCCGCTGGTGTGGTGTGGAGAGGGGTGTGTGTGCCAGTTCAGGTGTCGTCCTCGTCATCTAACCGCAGTTCAAAATTATAAGGTCCGTCCCAAAATAGCCCTAGAGTTGCTTTACAACGGTGAGTTAATATAACCAAACCAAACCAAACAAGCTGTGTGCCAAATGTAATGCATCTAACTCTATTCGTATTGTATTTGTGTGAATTTCTATTTAGACAACTGGATAGACAGATTTCCTCTGAATGGATTTCATTCAAAATTCGGTAGAATACTGTAAATTGGCATAAAGATCATATATATCAGTTCATTTATCTAGTTCAAATAATTTTTGAGATACTGATATATAAAATTACCAAAATGTGTTTTTCGGCTTAGGGAAGTCTGAAATCATCAAAATCCGTCTGAGAGCCGTCAAAGTCAAAAGTACGAATTTTTTGACTGTTATTTTTTTATGTGCTTAGTATACCAGAAAGTAAAAATAATAATAATAATAATAATTTCAGTTACAGTCATTTTAATTTGAAAATGTTCGTGATAATAGATTTTATATAATACTAAAATCAGTAAAGCAGTGAAAACAATTATACTTCCTTTAAGTTTCGCTTTTGTGTTAGCTAATATTAAAGCAACCTCATCATAAAAAATTTTAACATATATAATAAACCTTGAATTACTAAGCATCAAAATTACTTTAAAAACTAATTCTTTTTTACATGATCACGAACTTATTTCGAATAACTTATTTTAAGTATTATTTTTATAAACTAATTCTATTATCTTTTACTTTAAGAAAGATTTCTTTTGGCAGAAAACAATTATTCGGTACATTTATATAAACATGCTGTGAAAAAAGCCACTTTTGGAGAAACATGTCACGGAAAACCGTTGAGATTATTCACATCGAAAATATGCAGACACATTAGTTATTTGATAGCAGCTGCCTGCTTAAAATCGAGATGTTCGGTTGTTTAAAAAAAAAGGAAATCAGATTTTACTGTCTTTCTTTTACGGTATTTCTACAGTGTCGTCTGAAAAACTGTTTTATAACTTGTTATTTCGGATCTATTCTAAAGCGAAAATAAAATATTTCAATAATTAAACTTTAGAATCTAATAAACATATGATTAAGAAAAATCATTCATTCTTAACGCGCAAGGACACATGTTCTTAAAATATTATGAATTAAAATAACAAAGATGATGAAATAATGTAATTGTTTTAAAAAAATAGTTTGCATGAAAAGGATTTCGTTATGTTTTTATGAAGTTTAAAATTACATTTATTATAGTAAATAATTTTAGTTTCTAGTTTTAAAAAAGCATGCGTTGTTTTTGTTAGCTAAAATCTTAAGCTTGAAATAAGGAAAATACAGCATAATTTGATTATTCAAATAAAGCTCACTTTAAGTTTGATAAAAGGGAAAATATAAAAAGTTAGAATTTACTCAAGCTCAAAAATGCAGTCGCTATAAATATTATTGATGAAAATAGTAGTTTATAAAGAACTAATTAGTTATTTAAAATGTAATTCGAGTTGGAAATAATTTTTTTTATCTTGTTCATGGGGCTAAAATTAAATGCTCCTTTTAAAAAAAGTAAGCGCAATGTTTTGGGGAAATATATTTACTTAATTTAAGCTGTTTAATGCAATTTGTTAATTAAACTGTTTAATTAAAATGCCATGCATTTCTAAATCAAAATGGAATGCATGTAGTTCAAAATATTTTTGAAACTTTATTTATAAATCGAAGCATTTTAAATTTTAGCATTCCTTTCAGATTCTTCAGATAATTTTATTAAATTCGGAAAAGTTATTGCAATGCAGAATTTTACTTTTGGTGCAGTCCTAAAACAATAAATAAATCTTAAGGGTTGCAATTTTAATAATGTTTAGTTCTCAGAAGAAATAAAACAACTATAAGAAAAAGCAAGGAAAAATCAATTTTTCTACTTAGAAATAAGTATTTTTGCACTCTATAAAAAGTATCGTAACCAAAATTATTGATATATATATATAAAGAAATAGAAGGTAAAATTATGCAAAAAAATAATATTAAGGCTATATAAATAAATATATCGAAAAACATTTATTTTTTTATATATCATATATATAAAGCATATTTTTTGATTCTTGCAGAATCATAAATCTTTGCGCTTTTCTTTACCCAAAATTTAAATATAAAGCTGACTGTATTTTTTTTCTTAAGATTGTAACAAATTGAGTCTTTAGAGGCATGCTAATAAAAATAGTATGAAAAGTAATATATATTCGTCTTGCTATTATTCTATATTACAAAATTATAATGTTCATGAAGAAAACAAAAAAAATCATACGGCTTTTTATATACAATATGTAAATGTAAAACAAATATAAATCAAATCTTATGATTATTGTTTTATTTATTTTACACATAGGAGCAGATAAATTAGATCCTACATATAAAATTTAGTTAAATTTACACTCATTCTTTCTTAAAATGTAACAAATTGAAACCTTAAAAAACACTTCGAAATTATTATTATTATTATTATTATTATTATTATTATTATATATATATATATATATATATATGGTAAAATTAAGCAAGATACATGATAATGGATATCGCTGAGGTTATAAATCAAAATATATTGCAAGACATTTATGAGTGCATTTCTGGTACATAAACATAGTATCTGATATATTGTTATTTGAGATATGTAAAGAAATATCAAATTTTTCTTACTAAACCTTGCTTATAAAATTCTTCTATGTTTTTCTCCTTTCTTTATTAAAATTTTAAAATCTATAATATCACAATAGGGAAAAACGCATTATACTTTGTTCTATTTTATTTACCAGAAGCATTCGCACTGCATTTTTGCCAAATAAACTAAAACGCAAAATATGGTAACACTTTAACAATTTTCTTTCTTCTGTTATCAAAACGTAGCAAGCTGAAATATTTTAAGAGCACGTTAATAAAAGCAGCCAAAAGAGTGAAAAACTCTCCGTGTTATATTTCACAAAAAAGAAAGAGAGAATTTACCAAAAAATCATGCAAGCCTTTTTTTCTTCTTTAATCCGTTGGAAGTTCGTTAAAAAGTTTCTGTGTGCCAGCAGTTCTCCTAAACTTCCACAACAAACTTCATTCCCCAGAAGAGAATTTCTTTACCACTTCCCATACGGACAGACATACAGACTCCCTTTTCCTTTCAGGGTCGGTATTTTTACCAACTTTTTCATCGCAAGACATCCCACACCCCCATCTCCCCATCCTTTAGAACGAAACATCGCCTGCAATTATCCTGAGAGTCAGCTTCCCTTACTTTAATCGTATCCTAAGACCATGGCTGAAGAGGACAAAAAACTAACAAAAGGATGATAGGACAAGAAACAAGGGAATAAGGAGTCAGGCGAAAGGAGTAATTAGCTGACATGTTACGATTGGAAAATAACTGGAGTTTTCGTTTTTGTTTCCTATTCCACTTCATCCCCCCCCCTTTGGTACTTCTTGATTCTATCCCCTCCCTTCCTCGTTGTCCTGTTCCACAGCTGTTCGAACGCCAATAACCTTTCGATTTGTTTTCCGAGTCAAAGTAAAGAGAATTTGTTTTGTAGCTTATCCTTTGGTTGATTGCGATTTCGATGTCTTTGGTTGGACTTTCAAGTTTTTATGTTTGGGAGCACAGAACTATGGCGTTGGAAGATATTTCACTCTTTTTATTTGTACCTGTTTTTTTATTTAATGTCATTGGGTGAAACTAATATTTTTTTCTCTTATTATTTGTTGGATAGTGCAAGTGGTATTGAATGGGTTTTTAGCCTTTATATTAATGCCTGCCGCCTTAAAATTACGAACAAAAATTCTCTATATCACCGTGCAATCAATTGTATTTGTTATATCTTCTCTATCTTTGCTAATAAAAAAAGTTTGTGTGTGTGTGTGTGTGTGTGTTTTCCATATTTTCCATATTTTTTTTGATATTTCAATGAATTGAAAATTAAGTTTCAGCTCAGAATCATGCAATGGTGAAATATTTAAGGTGACTATATTTTAAAGTACTGCTACTTTTTTTTTTGTGATGTAATTGGATGCGTAAAGATATAAATAAAAAAATTAGAAAAATGCAAAGGTCAATGAATCGAACTGTGTAAGTTTTTGCAATAATTCAAGTTATATAAATTTAAAGTTTAAAAATAATTTGTTGAGAAAACAATTCAAATTTTTAGCATCTATGAATCTTGGCGAATATATTGATAGACAAAAATGATTAGTTTTATGAAATAGGGGTGGTTCTGCTCTCATTTGAAATTCTATTTATGAAAGAATTTTTTTTTTTTTTTTTGCAACAACAAATATCCATAACAAATAAAGAGGCCGTGGTGTCCTGGTGGTAAGGTCTCGGGATGTAAGCCGTAGGGTTTCAGGCTCGAGACGCCATTCTACCGAAGAACTGCCGTTTAAGGGGATCTGTTGCACGATAAATCCGTCAGGGCCAAAAGTCCTGCCATTGGTGTGGTGTGGCGTGGAGAGGGGGTGCCAGCTCAGGTGTTGTCCTCGTCATCTGACCACGGTTCAAAATTACGAGGTCCGTTTCAAAATAACCCTAGCGTTGCTTTAAACGGGACGTTAATATAACTAAACTAAACTAAACTAAACTAACCATAACAAATAAAATTAATTTTACTTAATATATCTATTCAAATATTTATACCTACACTTAATACAAGGTTATAAGTAATTCCTTTGATATCATATATAATTACTATTAGCCTATTATATTTATATCATTTTTATACTTTTATTTCGCATGTTATCCCTATAACATCCTTTCCCATAACATCCTATATATCCTTTCATTTCAGGCATAATCTATATTTAATGAAATTTTATTTAATAAATACAAATGGTGGCAAGAAGTAAAAACATGAACATGAAAATTTTTCACATCTCCTTTTAAATCTCAAATAAATAATTTCTGAACTTAAGACACATAGTGAAATTGAATAGTATAACTCAAACTGTATCTAGAATTTGCTATAAATTTAATTATATTTTTCATGTTCCATTATTTTTTTTTCAAATTTTGAGCTATACAAACATTAAAGAATAGAAAATCAGATAAAAAAAAATCAAAGGAAAGTAAAATTCTAGTAAAAGTTTGATATTCTTTTAATTAAAATTTAATTCGAAGCTTTATTTTATAACTTTAAAATACTTTCTTCGATAGTTTGCAAAGCGCAAAAATACAAGCAACAATGTAAAATTTATTTATACTATTAGAATACTTCAAACTTGAGAAAACATAAAAAAAAATAATAACATAGATAATATTAAAAGCCTTTCTGAATCTATAAAGTATATTTATAAATAAATTTATATTTTATAGTAATGTAATTCTTTTCAAAGCAACTATTTTGAAATATAAAATTAATTCTCTATCTATTTTCTTAGATTGAAAACGAAGATTTCCCTATAATTGAAATCAAAGTTGATTAAATTTCTTTTTTTTTTCCAAAATAAAATAAAAGCTTTCAGATTCTCTCAAATGGAATTAAAAAAATTACAAAAATTTAACTAGAAACATGTTTTACTTTATGAAAGAAACATCTTCAATATTTTCATTAATATTGTAGAAGTATCTAAACCTGTGCTCTTTTCGACGAACAGTATTCTAAACTAATTAAACTAAACTTAAACAATATTCTTTTTCGAATAATATACTTCATTAATAAACGAAGGAAGAATAAGTTTTTATTAATATTTCACTTTTAATTTATGAATCTAATAGAAAGAAATATGTAAAAAGGAATTTTAGAACTCGGTAAACGCATGAAAAAAATTATAAATGATTAAATTCATGGAAATACTTTAAATCGTTTTATTGCTGAATTTTGAAAACCAGGATAAAATTTTAATTTAGTATGATGAACGAAGACAAATCAAAGAAAAAATAAATTTCCGGAATATTTAATTTAAAAGTTTATATTATTTTTTATTGTTGCTGTTGCATTAATATATAAACTAAGATTTCTTTCCTTTAATTTAAAAGCTAAGATTTTTATATGTTATCTTATAATAATATATTATGATGTTCCATGTGTGTCTTTACTATTTTTAATAAGAAATAAATAAGCAATATTTATTGTTTAAGGTATTATTTTTTGTAAGATCCCTTTTGCTCTATTAACTTCTTCCATCTCTCAGGAAGCCTCATTATGCCTTCTTTCCAAAATTGTTGTGTTTTGGACAAGAAATAATCCTCGAGATGCTCTTTCAATTCAATTGGATTTAAAGTGCTTATCATAAAGAGATTCTTTTAAGGACAGAAGAAGTAATAATCAGATGGGGCGAGATCTGGAGAGTATACAGGAAGTGGTAATACATCCAATCAAACTGTAAGAACTTTTCTCTTACGATAAATGTAATATGTGGTCCCGCGTTGTCATTATTAAAAACAACGCCTTGTTGGTTCATTGATTCTGGCCATTTTTCTTATCATGTGGGAACATGGTGTTGTTTCGTTTAGGGGGCTTTGAAGCTCCAAATCGCGTAGGCAATGAATAAAACACAGCATTTTTCATCATCATCTTTTAATCGCATATATTTTTTTTACCTGCTTTTACCAGTATTGCATTATTATTATGCATGCTTCTTTGAAATCAGATGAATGCTTAGATGGTTGATCTGCTTTTACCAATATTGCTTTATTATTCCGTATGCTTCTTTGACAGCAGATGCGTTTTAAAAAGGCTGA
>JAPMOR010029203.1:63477-93585 GCA_026543865.1 Argiope aurantia
ATGACTTAAATTAATTAAGACAAATAATTACTTAAAAAATAATAATGTTCTCACATGATAACTTGAAATTTGGGATAGTAGATTTGAATTTTTAAAAATTTATTTGTTTCTTTTTTTTTCTATGGAAGCTTTCAATTGATCCAGTTGATGACAGTATTTCGTAGAAATTATTGTTTAACCTTGAAGAAGGAGATCGTAGAAAATTGTCTTTCCAATCTCACCAAATGGACAAAAGAACTTTTTTGGGGTGTAGTCCGGCTTTGCTGCAGTTTAGAGCTCTGATACGATTGAAACCGATGACATAGATGGCTGATAGGTCAGCCTGCATATTTGCAATACCAGAGCCGGCTAAGGCCATTCATAGCGCGATGAGAACGAAACTTTTGAGATACCCTAATATATATTTATATGTTATCTTATTGAGTGATGATTATTATTGTATTTATTATGATGATTAGTATTATTATTTTTATATGTTATTTTTTATTTATTTATTGAATATTCATATTATTTATTCATTATTCCTATATTAACTCTTTAACAACGAAATGGTGGTTAAAAATTAAGCTTTATATCTGCAGAAGCAGGTGGATCTTTCACCATTGGATTTACATTATTATGTCATGTTCTTTTTTTTTAAATTTTATCATCATTCTTGTTAATACGTGTGTCTATAAGTTGATTATAAAATAAATTTCCCTCATTACGAGATATATACAGTTAAAATAAATGAACGAAAATGAATCAAATTTCAGATACAGACTGTTAATGGCATGGAAATAGAAAGAGAGAGAGAAAAAAAGAGAGAATAAGGAAAACAATAATGCTAAAAGTCACCATTAGGTGAGATTTCAGCGCTGTAGGAGCTAAAATGAATTAAATTTACAAAGACCATTCGAAAAATGGATTAATTAGTTCAAAATTGCATAAATGTTCCAGTAAAAAAATGAAAACTGAATAATATGATATGAGAATTTCACAGGAAATATTATTTTATTAATGAATATGAGATCTATATTTTCGACGATTAGTGTATAAAATATTGCACTGCAACTTTTTTTTCTTGTTCAGCCGAATTCAAATTTTTATACTTTTAATAGTTTGTATATCAAATTTGGTTCCCATTCCGCTTGTTAGTTGCACTGCAGAGCATTAAATAAGAGAAAATATTTTATAAATTTATTTAATTTCCTTCTGGATAGGAGTAAAATGCACCTGCAGAAGTTCATCTCTTTCATCCATTCGTGTTTAGCATTATATCCTTTTGCAAGCTGGTTTGTGTGGGAAATAATAATAATAATAAATGTTAAGATCCCCTCCCAAGCCATAGCGATCATACCATCAATGCAGAAACATAAACACCAATTTTTGAATACTTTCGAATTCTAATTAAATATTTAATTATATCTCGTAAGAATTATTTAAGTCACAATCCATTCTTAATATAATTTTTAAAAAACCGTGACATCTCCATTTCTATATACAAGTTTTTTTTAACCAACGATGCATTAAAAATTGGAAAATATAGATGAAATAATTTATAAGCTAAAGGTCACAAATAATTTTTTTTGTCGCATGTATAGCTTCGTAAATATAAAAAGATTATTTTCAATAATAATAGATTCATAATAATTATAATAATGATGCAGGTATATTAATTTTTATTTTATAACAAATATATAAACGTAAAAATGATTAATTAGGTTTAAAAGCATTCTTTTTTTTAATAATATATGTATAAAATTTCTAAAAAGAATGTATATACATTATTTATATAGTTTATCTTTAGTTTTTTTTTTTTTTTGGTTTAATGCTCTGCACTCGAAAAAGTAATTTGAAACATAGTTATTCTCCCTAATACTTACCTTTTTTAGTACACCGAAAAATAAAAACAGATATTTGTTTTAAGTTGAATTTATCCGAAAAAGTAATCCAACATCTCCTTACAGCTCTGTAGGCATTTTTAACAATAAAAATTTTTAAAAAATAAATAAAGCGTCAAAAGGATGCACCATTTTGAATAGTGAGTGGGAGTTGCCATCCGAGTGCAAAGAGTAAATAGTATTTCTGAGATAATTTAATTGCCGGAGAATACAAAATGCTTCAGCATTTCCGTCATACATCCAGGATAGGGCAACTTACAGTTAAATGTTATGTGATATTCGTAGTTGTGTTTCTATTTTAATTATATGCCACATGAACAAAGTCTGCTTGTGTAGATAAGCCTTTGAAAGCTTTAAATAAAAGCTGCAATTTGATGAAATACAAAAGAATTTAACAAATACAAAATACAAAAGCACAATTTAATACACATTTAAATACATAAGCATGATTAAAAATACAGCCTACTATTAAAATTAAATTTAAAAGAATTTAAATCGAGTCATTAGCAAATAAATTTTGTTCACTAAATAGGCTACTCTTTTAAAAACTGTAATGTCCATTAAAAATATTTTATTTTTTTCTAATTTTGCATTTAAATGGCGAATACAAATGTGATGTGATTTTACGGATTGATTTTAAAATCTAAATTTCAAATATGTAGAGTTAAAATAGTGACAATTATATGTATTCCTTAACTTTGAAATTACTACTTTCCACCAAACTATTTTCCAGTTTTAATGCATCTGCAAAGTGCCAATTTGCTGAATTTTAAAGTCATGAAAGTATTTATTCATACAATATGTATATTAATCGATTTCAATATTTTAAATATATAATCTAAAAACTATATTAATAACTTATTATAATTTTACACCAATTTATATTCTTTGAAATAATGGGCATTTCATTAAATCTCAAAACATTTAAATAAAGATCAAATCTGGTCTATTCAACAATATATTACAAGAAACTAAAATAACCTAGTAACATAAATAATAATAAAAAAATAATAATAAAAAAAATCCCATTCTAAAAATGAATTATAATCCAACTCAAAATAAACTCAAAGAAACCAGTTTCTTTGAGGCAAAACAAGACGGAAAAAGAAGATCTGAAGCATAGCAAATCTTCAACACGCTGAAGTTCGCCCAGTTTCCTATTGAATATTTGATGGACATATATGGATCTTATCTCGAAAAAGATCATTCCACTCTGCATCTATTACAAGGCATGCAACCCTAAAAATAGGTCCCTAAGGGGCAAGAAAGCGTTTAAAAACCGTAAATGCCTAAAAGGATAATCTACGCCCAAAAACGACAGAACATAACACGAAGTGATAGATAGACAGTTGCCCGTGGAAAGTGGACCAGTTGGAAGTAACCCGGTGTTTAAAGATGGGTGTCAAATTGTATCCTGAAGAAATGGTGTTATAATAGTCTTTAAATTGCAATGGAGACTTGCAATTTGGCGGGAGGACCTCGGGCCATTACTTGCTAAACGCGTGAAAACGCCTGTAATTTTCCAACTCCCACCAGAATTGGGGTGAAAAATTCAAATTTCGTACTTTGGACACACACGCCCGGTTTAAGTGGGTGGGATTCAACGGATACTGTAATCTCCATGATAAGATGTCCTATGATGGAAGGTCATTATCTCACCTTTCCCTTCCAAGTTAATATTATTTTTTTTAGTCTGCAAAGCTATCGTGTTGGAAGAAATAATTATCTCTAACCACACTTGTGGGATGTTATTATAATATTGGTCAGAAATATCGATATTCTAAGATGAACTTTAGGCTTGCTAAATAATTTAAAAAATTAAACGCAGTTAATGTCAATCGCATTCATGTTTTTGCTTCGTTTTATTGCTTCGGTACAATGGTTTATGGAATTTATGATTTGAATCACGAAGCATGAATTGTTAATAAACCTTGAACACATGCAAATAACTAGTGATATGCAATAACATATGTGGAAAACACTTTTAAATGTCATGATGCCACGTCAATCAAAATAATGCATTACTATTATTATTATTCGTGCATTAATTATTTAAATTATTGGTTCAGTTTTATCAGAGGTATGACGTTTAACTCTGAAGTTAAGGCATGATGGACTTTTGGAAGTTGTTTAAATTATCAAAAACAAGTATAAATATTTAAATAGTATAATACACTATTAGTAAATACTTAGATATGTAGTTCCACATATTCTGAGTGATTTTTACAGAAATAGAATGTACAATTTTAATAATTATTAATAGAAAATTTTTACTATGAAAGAAATTAAAATATATCTTTTTGAGGTTATTTTCATTCGATAAATTTGTTTGAACAATTCGAAGTATCTATTACCATAAATCGAGTTAAGTGACACTAAGGTGAATCTTGTTATTATTGATCCAGTTTCGGAATCCGAATATATCAATATTAGATTCCTTAACAAATATCAGTACAAGTATAAACCATAGTCCTGTGCAAATGCATATCTATATTGTATGTTATGTCAAGGATCAAACCTCTTCCCGCTAGTATGGTACTAAAATTTTAAAAAGGAAATACTTGTTCAGATTTCGCCTAGTTTCGATACACTGTTGTGACGTCTGCCATTGAGAAATCCTCATGGCACTTCGTTATGATCGGAATAACCTATGTAGACTTTTACCATATCATTTTGTTTTCTATAAAAGTATTCAAAAATACTCTACTCTACTTATATAAAAACTAAACTGGACATATTTCTGAGATTATATATAGAAGTTTCAAGATCGCTTTGATCAAAAAATGATGCTACTCTTTTTATTTATAATGAATCTTTGATTATATCAACTGGGATAAGAAACACCACCAAAGATGAAGCATTATTAAGCCACCAGTTTTGCTCATTTAAAAAAAAATGGAAATCCTATCGGCTTTTGCAATTACGCTATTCAATGGATTTCAATAAAATAAGAGGTAAGGTGTAAGATGGAAAAAGAGGTAATTTCTTTTTACCAAGAAAAATTTATATAAACAATAATTTTTTTGATTTCAAAATATGTAACAAACACTTTTCATTGTATATTTTTCTTTTACGTTTAAATACTTAAGGTCCAATTTTCGAACTTGCTACGTATCAACTTTTTGACTAGTGAAATCATCCAAACTCAGCAGACACACTTTTTGAAAATAATAATGATTAACTTTTTGTCTAATTATAATGCAGATAATTTTGTTCATCCTCACAGATTTTCAGTACATGTTCAAAACCGATGTTTATCTTAATAATCGAAGAAAATAATAAACAAGCTGCGGGCATTGGAAAAAAATAGACATCAGAATCATTTTCCAATGACTTCATACGTCACCTGAGTAGAATATAAAATTACAAACTTACGAAGCTAACGAAATAAATAAAAGTGTTTCACTGACACTATTAAATGAAATGAATCCAATGGTTTGAATAAATGAAACGAATCCAATTATACAGCAAATCAAATACATTCAATTATTTGAAAAATCAAACCAAATCAATTATGCATCACCTTCCAATCACTTCATACATCATCTGCTCAGAACATAAAATTACAAATTTGCAATCAAGGCTGTTTTTATGAAGTTTCGAAAAAAATGATATAATGAAAAAATGAAAATGTATTTATTGACTCAATTTAACGAAATGAATCCGATGGTTTGAATAAATTAAATGGATCCGATGGTTTGAATAAATGAGGTGAATCCAATGATCAGCATTTTCAGCATATCATGTTTATCCAATTATTTGAACAAATCAAATCAAAATACTGGATACAAATACATCATATTCCAATCACTTCATACATCGTCTGAATAGAACATAAAATTACAAAATTACAATCAAGATATTTTTATGAAATTTCAAAAGGAAAATAATCTAAAGAAACAAATAAAAATGTTTTTAGTGACTCGATTAAATGAAATGAATCCAATGGTTTGCATAAATGAAATAAATTCAATGACTCCTTAAATCATATCCATTGAATGATTTGAACAAATGAAACCAAATCAGTCCAGCATCATAAAATTGAAAAATTATCTATATTTAGGAAGGTTCTTTGTTGTCTCCACTCATCCATTGTCTAGGGGTTAAATTACATTAATTTCTTGGATATTTTATAACATAGTATCAAGACAAAGCTTTAATTTCATAGATATCTACATTACAACCTTTTCCTTGCAAATTTATCTATGCGAATTTTTTAATTCTTTTTTTTTTATTAGAATAAGTTGAACAAATAGCGTTCTTATCACTGTGATTAATTATTAGTGGATTTGGTATGAATATTCATTTGAAGAAGTTTTCTTATTATCAGTTTCAAAAATACTGAAAACAATAATATTTATAGATTATGATAGAAAAAAATTATTTCATCATAAATAAACAAAGAATTTCAGAAAAGCTTAATATGCATTTAATAAATGAAATTCAGAAAAAAATTTCTGAAATTATATTTTGCATTTAAAAATAATCCCTCGAAAAGTACGTTCTTAAATAAAGTAACTAAAAATGATTATCTTCTTTTTAAAAATGTTACATTTTTATTACAAAAAAAGTGGAGAAAGAGATTTATATAAAAGAGTTATATAACATGATCTATTTTACAAAAGGCTTAGCAGCAGATTCTAAATTTACCTAGAATTATTTCAGGACAATGAAAACTTAAACACTTTTTAAATCAAGTATAATACGTTAAACAAATATTCCTCGTGCTATCTAGGGATTATTATTAAAGCAGTGCTGAATTTATTACTTGGGAACATTTTATTAATTTATTTTAGAGAATTAACTAAGAATAAAGTCCCCCCCCCTTAGCATTTCTTAGTTAAAATAAAATATGAAATTGAGGAAAAATGCAAGTATTCTAATTCTCAAACCCTAATCTTTACATTTTTTTCGATTGATATGAAACAAAATTAATTATCGTTATTTCGGAAATGTTACTTTTTAAGAATACAATTTATTTTCCCTCATAAAGAACATGAAAATGATGTCTTATTGTGTTTTTGCTAGGCAAACATTTTTATTCTCTTCCGATTACAAGAGAGTACGCGGATCGATGGTGGTTACATCAAAATATTAGAGATTAAAATAACTATTCGCATTTGAATTTTTGAATAAAATGATTAAAAATGAAAAACGGAATAGATTCTTTTTTACCATTCAGATGTAATTATGATTAACTATGCTCGTTCTTATAATGCTAATTCAATGAAATAATACATATTTTCTTATTTTTGCTAAAGAATAATAAAAAAAATCTATTCTGAACTTGTTTCATTTTATCATGTTTATTTTTTTTTCAATTAGATATATAGTTATCATTGTATCCATTTACCTAATAGCAAAAAAAAAAAAAAAAAAAAAAAAAAAAAAACCCTCTTTTACTCTCTCTCTCTGTATACATATATATAAATAAATTTTTATCTTAAATTTGTCCCTTAATCCAAGAATTTAATTTCTTCGAAAATGGGCTCTTATTCCTGATCCAATTCCCACTTTTTTATTTAATTAATTTCACACGTGCTCTAGGCAACTAATGACTTTAGCATCCCCAGCTGATGATTTTAAGAATTAAAATTGTAGATGATCCTTTTAGCAACTGATGATTTTTAGAAGGGATAAATAGTACCTAATGCTTACAACATTCTTTTAAAGATACCTAAGATTTCCTTGTCTTAATCTATACGAGGCAAATAAACTCCTATAAGAATTTTCTTAGTAAAATCATTGAGGGGAAATAATTGTGAGACTTTGCTCTTAGATCGTAGTGTTAATAGACGTCATTTGATCATCGCTTTGCTCTTGTACAAATTGTGATATATATATATATATATATATATATATATAAAAGATAAATTTTATAAAAGCCTATGTATATAATTCTATTTAAAAAATTACCATACTTATTTTTCAAGACAAGAGAAAAGTGACTTTTGCCCTGCCTTGATAAAATTAATATCTAAAACGTTTTATCAATTTATATGGCCATAATGCAATTCAAACTTCGAAGGTTCCATCAGAGCATTGAATCGCATGTAATATTAAATTCAAGATAAAAAAATTACTTTCTTTGAACACTTTCTCATACGCCACTTTTACGTCCTCTTCTATTCATAATACATACACTTTGTAATAGAGTGATTTCATTACATTTAGATTTTTCAGTTACATAATATAACAAGGTGAAATTTTAAATAAATGTATACCATGTTTAACAGTCAGGAAAGTCAATATTTCGAGAAGATAAGTAAGTGTTCGGAGGGTTGTAGTCCATTCATTCAATAGGGGTTGCTTAATTGACTCGATTTTCAAAACATCCAATTGAATACGTTCTAATAGTAGTGGTAATTTTAATAGTATCTGTTGATTTATCATCTCACTTCATGGCCTAAATGATTTCGAGAGAAGAGTAATTTGTTGTACACTAAGAACGAGAAATAAAGTATTGCGATTGTCAAAAAATTCGACTTTTTACCTAAATGTATAATTATGATGAGTATTTATATTGCTAAATCATTTATCATATATACTTGCTTATCAAAACATTCAATCCGATAAACTTTCATTTTAATATTGGATAACGTCCCATCTTAATGAATTGCCAATAAGTTCGTCGCTTCAGGTTTTTACTTATAAAATAAATAAAGTTAGTTAATAATGTAATTATTAAATATCTAACATTTTATTAAAAGCATTTGTAAGATGCATGTTAATAAAGAAAAAATATTTTGAGTATCTTGTACTTTTTATCCTTTTTATATTAATGGCAATAGCAGTTTTGCTTTGTAAAATAAAATAAGCCAGCGTGAAGGATCACCCCAAAACTTTCTCGCATACACTAATTAAAGTCTTATCCTTTGCATAAAACTGTGGACCTTGGGTTAGACTGAGAATACTTTACCTGGCATTAGCGAACATTAAGCACAAAATATAGATCTTTAACAGAAAATTTGGCATTTTTATGTATCTATTACACAGGTATGTATTTTGAACGCTTCTTTTTTGTCACCGAATAAAATGAAAATTTGACAACAACAAAAAAAACTATAGCCAGATTAGAAACCGAATTTTTTTTAATTAAGTGATGTCATTTATAAATTAGTGCATTTACATGCATGTGAAAGTACAAAACAACGGACAGTCACTCCTTTATCAGACGTGATTCAAAATCTGACAAGAATCTGCTTTTGAAATGCTAAACCTGTGTGCCAAATTTTATCAATCTAGTTCTTTACATTTTGATATTATTGAGTTCACTTGAACTGAACAAGAACTTCCTATGAACGGATCTTTTTCAAAATTGATTTTACAGAATTACATATTTTTACATATTTCGGAAATTTACAGAATTTTACATATTTCGTTTAAAGCAATAAACCAAATTTCATCCTTCTAGCTGAAAATATATTTGAATTATCATGTTCATAGATAGACAGACATGTTGTCAAAAATACGTTCTTTGGACTCAGTGAGGTCTGAAACATGGCGATCACGAGTTCGAATTTTTGACAATTATAATACCTTCTTTATTCTTTGCATACAAGAAAGTAAAAACTTACTACAGCATTTACAATGATTTTTAACGATAAGTGTGTGTGTGTTCTACCAGAATTCTTCCCATAGATTCAGTAAAAATGCTAGATTTACACCCAAAAATCTATGATTCGTAACTATTATTCACTAATGCCACGTAGGTTATTTATAGACTTACACAAGTTTCACATTTTTAAGCAGAGGAAAGGTTTAAAAAAACATTTATTGGAAAGTATACGATAAAAATTTACCGAGACCATTCCTGCAGGTTTGAATTTAATTTTATTGTTAATATTATCTTTGTAGTTACAATGATGATCTAGAATCTTATTATAATACGAGTTTCTTATTAGAATTGATTCGATAAATAGAATTGTGAATGCGCATTTGTTGACTTGCGTTAAATGAGTTGCAATCCTATGAATTTAGCTTTCCATAGATCAAAATTATATTCAGAATTTTATAATAATTTACAATTTTGGTATACATATCACATATTACAATTCATCCTCATGCTGTGCTTGTGAGCTATCAATCTCAAGGGGTAACAAATTTACAGCATATTCAAAGAAGAATATGCCAACGCTTTTGACACACGTCTCTAAAGCAGATAATAAATTTGCTCTATTCAGCGCATTGCGTTTTAGAGTTATTGTGTAGAAAGGCCAGACATAAAGTCTTCTTTTAGACAGATGTGATAAAAAAATTTGGCATTTATTTACAATTATAGAGAAAAGACCACTTATCAAATATCTACTTTCGGATCCTTGCATTTCTAAGAAATTATGTTCGCAGATAAATAGGCATTATTCCGAAAATGATTCTTTCGGTCATACAAAAGCCAAGGAGTACAGATTTATCAAAAATCTCTACATTTAGATGAAAAGTGGAATTTTTTGACTATTACAGTACTTTATCTTCCATTTATTCGTGTAAAGTATTTTTGGAATCATTTGAACGATAAGTTGAAATGGGAAAACATCATGTCTTAGTGCTGAAGATCATTGAAACGAATGCCTTGATAACAAAATGTTTTTAAATTACACTTGTTAAATCATTACAGTTATAATTTTGTAATATAGATAAACTAACCGTATTTGACGACCATCTGATTAATTCAGAATTTTGGTTTTTTGACTTTTATTGATATGTAATAAATTTATTTAAAATTCTTTAAATTTGACGAATGGTTGGTTCTCTGGAGATATTGGTTATATTTAATTTTAACTAAATTGTTTGGATATGAATTTATGATCAAGACTCCAGAAAATTGTCAGCCATTAAAATCATGTTGTTTTAATTATCTTACATATATTCTGTTTATTGTACACATGAATCTTCTAATAGACATCACTCCCATAATATTACATCACTATTAAAAACATAAATGCCCTTCTGATCTGTTTTCTAATTTTCTTTGAAAACACTTTATTATTTATCTTGTAAGTTGCATAGATATTTAACAAAACCTTTCTTCTTTAGCTTTCAGCAATGGAAGAAAATCTTGGATTAAAATTTAATATTCGACATTTAAAAACATGATTATTGAAACGAAAATAATTCATTTCTTATTAACATTGATTATAGAAATTGAATTGAAAAATAATTTTCTAAAAGATTGCTAGATTTCTGTATTTAGAAACTGAATATATTTTGATTTTCTTTTGATAGTTTTAGAAAAATGATTTTCTTTACAATTTTATTAACAGGAAAAGTGTTTACAAGTTAATTCAAGCAGAGTAAGAAATGGCAAAATAACTTTGTTTAAATAATGCTATAAATTTTACTACTATGCAATTTAATGGTACTTTAATTTAACCAATATTTTTTTTAAAGATTTTTATTTAATTTGATTTGTTTCATGTTTGGAAAAATGAAGTTTTGAAATCAACTGTTCTCTCATTACCTGATGTGCTAGATTTTCTTTTTTGAAATCTTGTCCAATTGATAGTGCTTTTATCTAATATTTTCAGAATTTAATTATAAGTTTATAATTAATTAAATTATATTTTGACTTCATATCAGTGGAGCCACTATATAATGAAAAAAAAATGATTAGAGGGAAAGTCTGGTGTTCATTACAATAATAAAAATGGGGTTTTAAGTACATTTATTATTCTTTTAATTAACAATTGTTAGAATAATTTTATTATTCTATTTTAAATTAAATTTATTTAAAAATTAAAAAACTTGTCGTGTCTCCTCTTTTAAAACCATCTCTTTTAAGGCACAATTAAGCTCCATATCTTTTTATTATGGAAATGTTATTGTCCAAAGTCTTCTTATAGAGATAAATCGGTGTTTAAGAGTATCTACATCCCATTTACTTTAATTTTGAAATAATATTTTATAAAACATTTTCATTCAGAATGACGGTTCAAGGATCACTTGAAAATTTTTCCAAAAGGAAGGAATATTCTGCCTGTGTACATTGCAAATTATACTAATAAGGGAAAATAAATATAACCGATGCTTGCAAGTAGCTCGTGATATTAGATAGTAGTAACAGAATAAATTGCTATTCTATTTGTATTTATAATATATTTTAATTTAAATTAAAGTTTATGTTTTCTTCCTTTTTGTATTCATTATAAATTAATATCCTGATTGTATTATTTTCTGTATTTCAGGCTTTACTCATTTTGGTTAAGTCCTTCAAATTTTTTCAAAAAAATATCATTGTTCTTATTTTAACTTACTAATGAAGACACGTGTGAATCATTCTTAATTCGTATTAATTACTATTATCTATGTTTATATCTAAACAGATTTCATAATCAGTAGTCTACTCATTTAAAACAAATATTTGATATACTTTCAAGCAATCCAAACCAATTGCCCGGTTTTGCCAATTTTTACATCCTTTTGAATCAAGTGACTCATAAATATGTTATCAACGATCACTTGTTTTCGCTGCTCCATTTTTGAAAAAAATCCGAAAAATAGTACATCACTGTACATTTTTTATGAAAAGCACCACAATAACGTCCCTCCCCGAAACCACTGCTTCGATTTTAGGTATTTCTATTTGAAACTTTATATCATATACATAAGGCATGAATGATCGTTTCGCCCATCATGTTCCTCATTTTCTTTAGATATCTCAAGTAAATAGTTATTCAACTTTTACAATAAATAGATCGAATACCTCAATTTAATTCTCCAATCAGTTTTTACATTTTACATGCATTAATAACTAATCAGAATGATCCATATTTATTTTATAAATACAATTTAAATTGGATTATTTGCTGTGAAAAAATGTAGTCCATAAAAGATGGTAGATATTATTATGTTAACACTATTAATAAGCTGGGCAAACAGCCGTTCTCTGAAGGCGGCTAGTTATAATTAATCGAGAATTTTAAATTTTACTCAAATTAACTACCAAATCAAATCACTTTATCACATGGAACCAAATGATTTATACACAAATTGAAATATTTTAAGTTGAAATATGCATTTTCTTCGATACTGCACTACTGTTCAAAATATTAAAACTTTACTTCACCAAAAATGTTTAAAAGTCGGTAACATATTTTCAAAAAATTAAACAATGAATTAAAAATTGATTTTCAAATTTTAACTCTTTATAATATTTATTAAGATTTTGGGAAAATAAATAAAAACGTGTGATAAATACTCAGAAAATACAGTATTCGCTTAGACCCACATTATTTACTACATTTTCATGGAAACTAAATATTCCAGAATTCTTTACTACAAATCGGCTTTAGAATGACATATATTGAAACAGTTTCAAATTTATCCCTGGGTATATGTCAGCTCATGTCAAGTAAAAGCATCAATAAAAGTACTTGCTTTGTATGTTTTTTTTTTCTGGAAGCCGTAGTAGTTTGCCACATTTAACATCGGTATTTTAAATGTTTATATATGAAATCGAAGCGAAAAACATATTCCCCTTTCTTTTGATCTTTTCTATGTTTTTATGGTTGACAACGCATTGTTATTTTCCGTAGCGAAACTCTTTCAGAACGATTCTTTTTTCTAATATCTTCAAAAAAATAATATCTACTGCTTTTTTTTATAAAATTTGTTATTATTTCTATAGAATATTTATAGAAATGTTTTTCCCATGAAAAAATTAATTTTCAGAAATATAAGCTATCAGAAATAATTTCATTTTTAATACATTTTGCATAAGGCTAATTACAAGTTAATAAATAATATCCTGAATTGATATAACATTAAGAATATAAATATCTTTTAGTTTTTATCAAGGGAAGAAAAAGCTATTCTTAAAGTGTTATTTGATTACTTTACCTTTGCATCTTAGCTACTAGATAGAGTGCAAAACAGTAAAATGAAAGAATTAATTATTTCCCTCTTTATCAATATCCAAATAGCAACAAGATCTGACAACCATTTGCATTTTGAAAAATTTTCAACGCTTAATTCAGTTTTGAAAGGATTAGGAAAAAAGTATTGGAACAAATAAGACCTTCGTCATTAGAGACTATCGGAAATAAGTTAATTTTTAATACATTATACGTGATAATTACAAAATGATAAATAATATACTGAAATCCTGAGGAAAAGAAGAAGCAATTGTTAAATTTTTATTTAATGACTCTATCTTTGCATCTTAGCTACTAGATAGAACGCAAAGCAGAAAATGAAAAAAATAATTATTTCCCTCGTTACAATGTCAAAATAGTCACAGCATTTAACAATAATTTGAATTTTAAAAGCTATACGATATTTTCATTGCTTATTTCAGTACTACGAGGATTATGAAAGAAATATGCAAAAAATAAGCCCTTTGGCGTTAGAGAATCCTGAGTTGGTTTTGTTAGGAATATTGACAGTGCTTATATTAGGGGTCGAAAGACATGTTTGATCAAATGCCTCACAATATGTAAGGGATCAAATTTTAAAGACTGGTTCGGATGTAATCTACAAAGGTAGATATGAATATTAGCAGGAATATTCATATCTCAAGTGTTTGGAAGATTTTATACCACCAATTATATATGAATTTGTATCTCATTCTATTGCTGCTCCCCTTGATGGTGTCGTGTCGAAAAATTCAAACTCCAGATTTTGACAAATTCCCATGTTTTAGACCTCCCTCAGTTCGAAAAACACATATTTGGAATACATACGTCTGTCTAATATTAAGTAAAAAAAAAACTTGTTAGACTAAATACCTCGAACCTAATACCTCCAATGTGCTGAGAAGTTCATGGTCTCAATATATATGAGTCATACATAGAGGGACTTTTATAACATTCATAATTATTTCGAAAGGAAATTGATATGTTTTCGCTTTATATGAAGCATTTTAATTTTCGCAATTTTCATAATTTTACTTTCTTATATACATTGTATAGATTTCGTAGTAATCGTCAAAAAGTATGAACTCCAGATTTTGACGAATCTCCAAGTTTAAAACCAAAACCGAAAATCACATTTTTGGAAAATGTCCGTTTGTATGAGACAAGCATAACTCAAAAACAATTAGAGCTATATGATTAAAATTTGGTGTACATTCTACACATCAAATTTGCAGATTCAGCCAAATTTTGAGTAAAATCTGTTCAGAGTTAGTCCTGTCTAATCTAGAGTTTTGAATATAAGTAAACACTATAGGTACAAAACGAAGAAAGGTAGAGAGATTAAATTAGGTACATAGATTTAACATCTATAATACAGACAGGTCATATTTTGAGTTAAATCAAATACCGGTTAACTGTCTGTTGATCTGTACTTTGAGAAATAAATAGACGAGACAGCTCAAAAACACAATGATTTAAATATATCAAATTTGATATAGGAGTTTGTGCTACAAGTGCAGTTGTGTGTCAAATATTTGTTTCAATCGGTTGAGAAAGACATGCCTAAAACACAAATTCGATTTTTTTGTATATTATTAACATATGCTACGGGTTAATAGCCAAATAATTCCCTAAGGATGACATGGCAGATTGAGTAAAAATTCTAAATTCACACCAAAAGTTAATATTTCATAACTATTATAAGCCAATGCCATATAAGAAAAATATGCCTAAAAACCAAATTCATTTTTTGGATACTATTAACATATGCAAGGAGTTAATTTCCAAACAATTCCCTAAGGATAACACGACAGATTGAGTAAAAATGTTAAATTCACGCCAAAAGTTAATATTTCATAAATATTGCACGCCAATGCCATATAAGGCGTTCTCTGACATGACAAATTTATTAGAGATTATGCGAGAATGTTTTGGAAGATCCCTCCCCCTGGTTTGTAAAAAAAGGCGTTTAATCTCGATGATTATTTTGCAATTACGATACATTATAAAACTTTATAAATTATCCTACTTCTAAGAAGGACAAATAATTTTTGAACACAAGAAAACACAGCATTTATTTATTGTCTCAATTTAGTTTTTCTTTTCGATTAACTCTCGAAGATGAGTTTCTATTTCTTAACTGGCAACGATTGAGTTTCGGATGCATATCAGTACGAGGATATCAAAAAGTCTTTGGAACACTGAATTTAGATTAAATATTTTTTAACCACAATTTCATGTTTTGCTATACTTTGCCAATAATTAAATTATTATTATTTCTTATTTTAAATAAATATGAGAAATTCGTTGATTTATTTACGTCCAAATGAACGTGGAATCTTAATGAGCTGTTATTAAATCTTAATGATAAAAGCGTAAATAAGTATATTTATTTTCATTACAATATGCGTTGGCTCTTAAAAGTCTTGAATGTTTTTAAATAAATGGCAAGCAAAAAATCAAGAACATGGAAAAATTGAGTGCTCTGGATGGACATTTCTTCTTTCAAATTAGCATTATTTTTTCGTTAAAATTGGTGAATAAGCACGTGCATTGAATTATCATATTTTTATGTTTAATTTCAGTTTATATCTTTCATAGGTGTTATTAGTTGATAAAAAAATTATATGAAATTATTAAACATCTCCAATACTTAATGAAATCGTAACAGAATAAAAACGACAGTATATGCTTGTAACAACTATGTTATCTAAATTATAAATAGGTTCATGAAATTTGAAAAAGGAGATTAGATTTTGAGAAACATATTGTAAAATACAACTTTGCATTTTCATTATATTAATCTCAGTTGTCAAGAGGTATTGTTCTGGTAACAATATATACTTTGAACAACATATTGTAAAATATAAGTGTTCATTTCCATATATGGAAATTTCTTTTATAGTCAGTTATTGTTCTGGAAATAATTAAATGTTTTTGAGATTTATCAAAAGTAATTGTTCTGTTTGTCCACGAATATACTGTCTCCCTTTCAAAATATTTATAAAAAAATTTGTAATTAGCTGGGAAACGGAACAACAAATTAATGAATATATAATTATAAGGCTTCAATAAAATTAGCTGAATTCGAAAAACTGGATGTCTCCATTCCTTTCTATTGTTACCTTAAGCAAAAGACTTTGTATCTGAATGCATTCCATGGCATAAATATTTATCAAATTGTGATATTTGATTTTCATATGAAGATAAGAAACATTATATTAATATTATCAACGTATTAATTGCACAACAGTCAAGTGAAATTATTTTTCGTTGACAGTTATTAATTTATGCATTCTCAATTGAATGGAAACCTAAACACGAACAAAATATTTATAGAGAAATTATATTAAAAAGTAATTATTAATAAAGAAACAATAGGGACGAATGTTTGTGTAATACCCCAGAAAATCAATTATAATAATGCTACATTTTTTATTATTATTTTTGCATACTCTGTTAAACTTGTTATCGGAAAATGAAATTCGCCAAACTTTCTTCAAAGCGAAATGGCAATGCCTTCGAATTGCATTCGCTTTAGTTTTGCACTTCAAGTGCAGTAAAAAAATTCTAATAGAACGAATTCGAAGTTGTTAATTTTTTTTTCTGGTAAATATATCTTGTAAAAAAATCTGTTTCTCTTTCTGATGCACATTTTTTAGTATGTTGAGTGACATGAAGACATGAACTTAGATACTGAACACTTGTTTTATTTTTTTTATCAGAATCTTAATTGCATCAGTTCACATTTACGTGAAATATGTGAAATTTACAATATAAATGATAAGTTACTTGACATTCGGACATCGCATTGCTATATGTCAAGTGAAGTTACATTTATAAAGTGAAATGTGGCATTGTATGAATTTATTCCATTAAAAAACAATTCTTTTTTTCTAAAATATAGAGTTAACAGAGCTGAGAATTTCATGATTTTATATTAAAGAAATAGAAGATAAATTCATCCGTCTATAGAATTGTGATTCATGTTGCGCACTTTCAAAATATTCCATATTTTACTTCTCCTACCAGATAATATTTTCTAAAATATTGCACTTATTATATTTTCTGCAAAAGATTAAAGCAGGACAGAATGATAATTTGATAATATTAAGATTATTTTATTTTAAACAATGAATTCATTTTCATACTTATGATGCTTTGAGACGTAGAATGTGGGCTCACTATATTATGTACATGATTGTGACTTAATGAGAAATAAAGTATTATAAGGATTTCAAACGAGGCAGGAAAACCTTCTTAATTGGTTTAACAAAATAATGCAGTGTAACAGAATTCTCCCATGAGTTTTTACCTTACACAAGTAGAAAACTAGTATAAGATAACCTTAAGTTTATATAATTTTCTTTATCTTATACCAGTTTCTTTGACTTTTATTTTTACCAAGATTCCATGGAACTCTAAAAACTATCCAATATTATATATAAAAAAAACATAATATTGTTTTATTCTTGATGTTTAATTCTAATAAAATAATCCACAAGCAAAATGCCTGATATGCTTTTATTTTATATAGCATTCAGCATACCAAATTGTTCCCGAGTTTACTTGGCCATTTTCAGATTATACCAAGACAAGTAGTTTAATTGGTGGTGTTTAAATTACGCCAACAATGACTTGCTCCGTTATACATATCTTGTCAAGATTATTACATTTCTGGGCTTACTTGAAGATTTTTAGATTATGAATTTTGGGAATTTATCGCGAAGGCTGTATAAAATAAACAACCTTTTTCCAGCTCATATTTTGAAGAAAAATGTCATTTGTTTATATGCTTACTTTTTAATCAGGAAATTTGAAAAAAAAATAACTAACCATTTGTTAAAATTTTCTGCACTAACTCAAACCCAGCCATTGCCCCGATCTCAGAAGAAGGACAATATAGTTTCAGTAATAATATTAGCTTAAAATGAACAATGAAAAATATGTTTACGAAATTTTAATCAGAATTGCTAAAAAAGTTTTAATGAGCATCATTTTATTCTAATGAATTCATTAGTAAAGAAATAACCTCAAGAAATTTTTATTTCAACGAGTTGGACAGGGAGAACCAAATTTCTTGTAAATCAATCCATTTATTACAGGCAGTCAAATGAAAAACATGTATTTATAATTGATTTTGACTTCCAACTGCCGCAATCATTCATAATACTCAAGATTGCAACTAAGTCTCTTCGCCAAGTTTACAAAATGTTCGCCAACTGTTAAATACAGCTCCTATTATAGTCTCTCATTTACAAAAAGGCAAATGGGGAACTTTAATCTGAAAAACTTCGTCTTGTGCATTTAAACCGCATTGCAGGAATCAGATTTTCAAATGTATTTTTTGATGTTTATTATTAGCTATTCGTCTTTGTCGATCAGCTTTTCACTGAAAAAAGTTGGACGTAATTAATTTTAGTTAAATCGTTAGTGAAAACTTCATGTCCATGATTCTTTCAGGAAATTATTTTTAACCGTGAAATGGCACTAGGCAGCTACTCTATTTATTGTATATAAGAACATTTCTAATGCAGTCAAGTCCCATGACTTCATAATGACACTAAAATCTTTAAGTAATCTGTTTCGAATTGAATACTGTCTTTTATGGTAATGATTCTAATTTCTGATGCCTCATCTTAAGAAATAATTAGCAAAAATCATTCTTTTTCAGCTTTCAGCAAATTAAGCAATTTCGAGATTAAGTTTCTAAAGAAATAATAAATATTTCCCCTTCTAACAATCACATTTATTATTAAAAATTATGTAAAAAATATTTTTGAAAAAATGTTAAAATTTAAGTCAACTTAGCACAACAATTAAAACTTTATCTTAATTTTTTTTTGAATTTTAAATTGATGTAAAAATTAGATGCGTGCAATCATCTTTTATTATCGCTGAAAAATGCCAAGAGCTCGTTCAATTTTTAATTGAAATATTTTATAAAGTTTTCAAAAAAAATGTTCCGAACTGCAATATACATTCCCACCTTCTAGTATATATACGCCAAATTCGGTAACTTTAAACTTAACGTCGATTTTGTGGAGCATCAATTCACATACATATGAAGACAAACATTATCCTTTATTGTTGATAAATATACTCAAATTTTCTATATAATTTAGTACAAATTGTAAAATTTTACACAAAAGCAAAAGTTTTGCATTTTCTTCTTCGAATGTATTTATATTAATCTGATGATTTCATTCATATAGTGCCTGCCTAATTATTAAAATGCCAAAACATTAAAATATATTTATGGAAATATGAATGATTAAGGATTATTTCACAACCATTTTTGTATTATTTCTCTAGCTGATTAACTCCTTCTAATTATCACTTTCCTATTTCAAAACAGAAATGCCGTATTTTGCAGTAAAATGCTTCTTAAAATAATACCCAATTATTAGAAATATATGTAAGAATTTATTCTGACATCTATACCGGGCGAAATAATAAACTCTTCAAAAATCTCAAAGGATAAGATCTTCACATTCCACAACCCTTCAGATGTACTAATTTCGAATACCAAACGGATAAATCAGCTAGGCGCTGCCTTTCATTAGTGTTCAAAACCTCACTCCAATACATGATTACTCGAAGGAGTATTTTTATCACCCTAAAAATTCACTAGAGAATACAACAAACGTCAGAGCTCTCAGGTCTTATTTTACTCTCTTTGAGAGTCCAAATTAAAACTCGATCACAGAGCAAAACTCCAATACCGACAACTTAACCGTCGGTTAATTATCTTATATCGCGCTAGGCCTAGATTTGCGCACTTCTAGCACCTTCAAGACGTCTCAACTTGTCTTTCAAATCATTGAGACATTTCACCCTAGGGAGGTGGATCTCTTTCTCTCTCTCTCTCCCTCTTTTCCATGTTCCCAAGTATTCGACGCGTTCGTGAAAGCTTTGTCAAGTGCGTGGATTCCAGCGAAGAATCGGAAAAATGAAATCCGATTAGTATATCTTCAAAGGATCGAATAATGACAGGGGGAAGATTCGAAGAGCCGAAGATTGATTTCTCCAGAGGCAAGACGGATTGCATGAATACTAATGTTTTGTTTAGGGCGTGTGTTTAATTCGTTGAAAAGAAGGGCGAATAGAAGAAATTGTTTTGTTTGGATTTTTTTTCTTTCTTCAAAGATGTTTGAAAAGGGAAGGCCTATTTCAAATAATCCGTTTATTTCAAAAATTGTTACGGAAGAAAGTCCCAATTGGCACATATATTATATCAGAACAATTGCGTTATCCTTAGTTATAGAACCTATATGCCCGTTGCAGTAAAACAGTTTTATCTTATAGTCTACGTAACCATGTATGTCATCTATCAAACTGTTTTGTTTGAATCCTTTTTTCTCCTTGAAGATGCGTGTAAAAAAGATGACACATTTAAAATAATCCACTTATTTTGGAAATTGTGATGCCGGAAAGTTTCAACAGGTACTTCTCACATCAGAAGCTCCTTTGCAGTAAAACGGCATGCCATTATAGTTCTCGTAACTATGCATATCATATGTCAAACTGCTTTGTTTGAATTCTTTTTTCACTTTGATGATGTGTGGAATAGAGGGTCTTTTTTTAAAATAATCCACTTAATTTGGAAATTGTTAATTAAGAGAGATCCAACTGGCACGCTTGTCGTATTACAATAATTGCGTTATCCTCTGGTTTGAAACCTATATGACCATTGCAATAAAACAAATCGCTCTTATAGTCTCAAAATAAATGCAACAATGCATGTCAACTGCCAAACTGTTTTGATTGAATTTTTTTTTTCGTCTTATTGACGTGTGAAAAAAAGACTGTCTTTTAAAATAATACGTTTATTTTTGAAGTTGTGATGCCAAAACGTTCCAACAGACATCCTTGTCGTATTAGAATAATTACGTTATCCTCAATTATGAAATCTATATATCCGTTGTAGTAAAACAACCTGCCTTTATAGTCTCATAACAAACATAACTAGGCATCTCATCTGTCATATTTTTTCTTTGAATTCTTTTTTCACTCTAAATATTGTGAAAAGGGAAGGCATATTTTCAGTAATCCGTTTTGCTTTGAAAATTGTAATGCCAGAAAGTTCCAACTGGCATGCCTATTGCATTAGAATAATCCTTAGCTGTGAAACTTATATGCCCGTTGCAGTAAATCAAATAGGCCTTATAGCATTATAATAAACGTGATTTATTTCGTTTGTCAACTGTTTTATTTGAATTCATTTTTCACCTTAAAGATATTCGTAAAAAGATGGTCTATTTAAAATGTTCCGCTTATTTGAATATTGTAATGCTGGAAAATTTCAACAGCCATGCTTGTCGTATTAGAATAATTACTTTATCCTCGGTTATGGAATTATATGTATGTTTCAGTAAAATAACTTGCCCTTGTAGTCTCCTAATAAATGTAATTATGCATGCCATTATCAAACGGTTGTATTTTGATTTTTTTTCTCATTAAAGATGTCTGTACGAAGAGAATTGATTTAAAGTAAACTGTTTATTTCGGATATTGTCAAATAGAAAAGCTTCACTTATGCAGAAATCGTTTCAGAACAATTTTGCAATTCTCAGCAAAAAAAAAATCTATATATTCGATACAGAAAAGTAATTTGACGTTTCAGTCACATGATAAACGTAATTGAACATATCATCTAAAAAACATCTAATTTCCTGCTGTTTTGTTCTGCACTATGATGATAATTGTTTTTCGTTCTGAAAGACAGGAAATAGGTTTGGAAATTAAATCGGCAGATTGCCTGAACATATACCATTTGTATGATGCAGAGAATCCTAGTGACTTAAATGATAATAGACATCTTTTAAAAGCTAACAATAGCAATAAATTCAAATATTTTTTTTTAATTTATAAACTAAAATTGGGCCTTTTTGTAGATGCAATAACTACAGGTAATCCATAAATGATTGATATCTATTTTAATGTGCAGCTTCATATCCCTAAGTATAATAAAGCTAAGACGTCAAAATCAAAAGTCAAAATGGCTCAATCACAAGATAATCAATTCGTACATAGCGTTACTAGAACTTCTTCGTTTTGTTTGTTTGGATTACCATTTTTGTGACAAACTCAAGAGCATATTAAAATAGATTTAGGCAAATATGGTAATCCAAAAAGCAAATTTATAACATTAATTAGAAATATAATTTCGAAATAACTTAAGTTTATGTATATTAGTAACTGTATTAAATTAGAGATTATATATAATTGCAGATGATTATTCCTGATTATCAATAGATTTAATCGTGATTATTTATATTCACCGGTAATTATATATAAACACCGGATTAATTACATTTACATAACATATATACATATATGAATTTTAAAAAAATAGTGTTCAATTTCAAATGTGTTTCAGAAAATCGTATTAAGTTCGAAAAATTGCATTTACCTATGAAATAATGATACAATTATTTTAACTCAGAATAAACTCGGTGCTTTAGAAAATACAATTTAGAGCTTTGTCAAAATAGTTTCGGAAAGAAATAGGGAAATTATAAATTAATTGTTTTGTTGTGTAAAATTTCAAGAATTAAACAATTCTGTCATTCAAGATTTATAGTTCATACGTAATTTCAGATAATATTTAATAATTACAAAAAAATATTAAAATAAAGTGCTTTATTTTTACTAGTACTTTTTTTTAATTTTAAATAATCCACATAACATCCTTTCATTCGTTTGAAATGGAAATTTATTGAAAGCAAAATTTACTATATAGCCCCAAAAATAAAAACACAGTGT
This sequence comes from Argiope aurantia, assembly GCA_026543865.1. Classification (NCBI taxonomy): domain Eukaryota; kingdom Metazoa; phylum Arthropoda; class Arachnida; order Araneae; family Araneidae; genus Argiope; species Argiope aurantia. The sequence continues at coordinate 86,978 of JAPMOR010029203.1, forward strand.
AAATGCACAGTATACAATATTTTCACATTCTTAACGTTGCAACCGATTATTGTACGTATTTTATTATTCATATTTCAAATAAAATTTCTCGATTTCAATTAAGTGTGGTAAAAATTTTGAAATAACAAATAAATGATTGAAACAAAATAAAACATTAAATTGTAAAGAAAATTCTCTTCTTTTGTTACGTATATTATTTTTGAGCAATAATTCTAAAACAATTTAATGAAATGCTTATTTTAATATACAAGAATACAGAAATCAAAGAAAATCCCAAATTTAGAACTTAATTTATATGTTGAAAGAGAAAATGTTTTTATTCCATAATAGAAAATGAAATAATTTTTCTTAATCGAAAAATCTTTTCTTAAAGTATCGATTTTGATAGCAGATATATCATATCGTGAAAATGATTACTATTTTAAAAGATTTCATCATTTAAAAATTGAAATTTTTGTTTATTGCATCGATAAAATTAAAAAATTAAAGTATTAAAAAATCCAATTGAATTTTAATAATGTAATTTTCAATTTTTAGGGGTAAGCAATGATAAATTACGTGATATAAATAGATGTATACAGTAAAAGAAGTGATGATGAATTTCAGATATATTAACTATCTGAACAGGGAATATTTTATGCACGTCTCCTAAAATATTTCATCGAACCATTCTATTATTTATTTATGTATTAAAAATGATTATGCAAATGAAATTTCATAATTTCAGCCACCTTTTCCCGAATTGTAGGAAATTAAAAAAGCTCAAACAATTATAAAGACAGTACAGAAAAATAAAAAATTAAAGGAAGAGGAAAAAAAAACTTTTTTATTCTAAAAACAACAGTATTTAACAATTTAATGAAATGATTATTTTTCTTTTAAAAAAATTCGAAGACAAAAAAAAATTTAGAGCTTCATTTAGATAGCTCAGCGAAAAAAGAAAAGAGAGAGAGAGAGAGAGGGGACAGAAAAAATTCGTCATTCACATTAGAAAACGAAATAATTTTTTTTCTCCAAAGATGCAACCGAAGCAAAAAATACGTCCTTTTTTAAAAACCCTCAATTTTCAGAACAAACAAAGAACAAAAAAGAAAAGATGGAGGCAAAAGAAAAAAAAAAAAAGAAAGAAAGAAAAAAAGGAACGAATTGCAGAAGGGGGGGCGGATTCCAATTCTAGTTTTAACCTACAACTTGAAAAATGCCAGGAACCCAGCAGTTAACCGTGTTAGAATCGATTCTAAAAGCGGACTAAGTCTTGTTGTTTAAATTTATCGGTTTAACTCTGGAAAACTCTATCGAAAGTGAAGCTCCAAACCATCTGCCTTCGCTCAGAACTTACCGCGTTACATATATCAATGTCGAAACAGCTTAGCTCCAGTCGACCAAAAGCTATTGAGAGTAGTCTAACTACTGTTTTTTTTTTTCGAGTCTGGCAAATTTTATTAACATACTTTTGTTTCTCTTATAGCTTTGGAATTCAGATAAGTGAATGCACGAGAGGAAGTGACGTAATTCTATGAAAATGCACGGTTATGTCATAAGAAAAAGTATTCTTATGCATGTAATTAAGCATCTGGTATAAAAGCAAGAAAAAAGCTAAATTGGGAGGAATAAAATCAAAGTTTCTTTCTTCTTCGTCATGTTTAATTAGAATATTCAATTCTTAACACGTTTTAACAATTCTTTGATTGATCCATAAAATTTTGAAGAAGGTGCGGTATGTGGTACACTCTACTAATCAAGAACAGATAACAGAAAAATGAAGAATGGAAAAAGGCATTGAGATATCCGATTAGGTTCGGAAATGAATATTTAAAAGATAATATATAAACATTTTTTGTACCAAATAACTAAAACAAACTTGAAAGATCACTATTAGAAGAAAAAAATTCACTCATTGCCTTCGGTTTTTGAGAAAAACTGCTTATTTAATGAAAATTTAGTTAAATTTTCAATACTAGAAAGAGAGTAAGTTATAAAAATAAAGTAAATATTTAATTTTTATTTCACTTGTTTATAGCTTAAACTACATAATTTGTAAGAGACCACTAAGATACAAATTATTTGAATAAATAAAAATTTTATGAACATTTGAAGTTGCCTTTAATGATTTTTTGCCAAAATGTGTCTATCTTTTGAACTTAAACTGTCTGTAAAACATGTCTAAATGAAGCTATCTTAAAATTAACTTTTTATCACACTCTCAAAGTTTTCGGATACAGGTATACCAAATTTCATCAAATTTTATTCAATTGAATTTGAGATATCATGTTTTTAGAGAATCAATCACACTGAAATATTCATTCCTCAGAAAATGCTTGTAGATATACTAATTATAAAATATAATGCAGTTTCACGCTTTTCTTTAACAGATGCCAAACCAAGAAACTGCGCCTGAGTATGTAGAGAATTAATATAAACTTATGAAATGTTAAATAGGAGACTTTTAAGATAAAAATAAAATAAATCACTCATTTTCGGTTAAAAATGCACTGTTTCAAATTTCATTTTCATTTGTTGTGCATTATTGAAACTTCTATATATGTAGTTCTCTCTTATATATATTTAAAAAAAGTCTGTTTTAGAATCAATGAAGTTTGGACTTTGTTTTCAGATCATTAAAAATATCGAATTTTTCTGAAGAAAGCATCTTTACAACCAAGTCGGATATCTTAAGAAATATAATTCCAAACGGTATTTTACCAAATATCTGATAAAATATCTATTTTTCAGTGATACTACAACTTGATGTTGGACAGTTGAAGTTACAGAAAGAAATCAAAAGCTGAAAAGTATAGGAAAGTCAGCTGGGTAAAGTTAGTTTACTTGAAATGGTTAGTGATTCAAGTGGTTTGAAAATAATTAATTTCATCTGCCTTTCCATCTGTATGTATATCTCTGAAAGAATAATTCACAGACATACAAGTATGAGCTAAGCAAATGAAATTTAGTGCATGTTCTTGGCTATAGAATTATAGATTTTTGTCAAATTTTCGACGAAATTCCTTCAGAGGAAGTATGTCTGTCCGAACGCGATAAGGATATTAAACATATAATTATAATCTGAAAAGAGCGAGTTTTGACAAAATGTATAAAAATGATTTATTAAATGTAAATGTAAATGCGTATCGAATTTTAAATCAAATCCATCTAGAAGTTGCTTGTCGTGAGCCTTAACTTTCGCATACATATAAAGGACATAATTTCAAAATGTAACAACTTTAGTAAATGAAATTTCGCTCCCAACTGTAGAATCTGAAATATCGATCCTTATGCAGATGTTGAACAGGTCTGTCAAAAGGCTCACCATCTGTTGGTCAGTATTTTCACAAACATGTAAGAGCAATGACTTAAATATATGAAATTAGGTATGTGATTTTGTGACTACAATTGTTGTCCTATGTCCAATTTTGCTTTCCAGTAGTCCAAAAGGATTTAAATGGCGTCCAGAATACACATTCGGTTTCATTATAATTGTGTATTAACCATATTCTGAGGATTAATAGTAAAAATATATCGTCAAAGATCGCACTCTGTTAAGTTCTATCTTAAGTATTATTCGTCAATGGAATATGGTTATCAATTCACAAATACATTTATTAGAGAGTATGCGAGATTCTCGCTGGTTTAAATGTTCATTACTTTCATTAATACATTATGAGTAAAGTTATTATTAATTTTTTAAAAAAGTTTTAAGTTTCTGCTTATCAAATTCTATTCTATGATAAATACTCACATCCTAACCTTCGTAAAAAAATCAATTTTCTTCTCTTCTTCTTTCCCTACTTAACTGTTTTTTTAAATATGCACTTCAAAGGCAATGCACGCCCCAACAAAATTCGAGAATTTCACAGCGAACCAGTTCTCTCCGACGGCATTTTAAAAGTCCATGGATTTTCTGTCAGTGTTAAAGTGAAGTAGAATCCTGAAAAAGAAACAAATTCCGACAGTTTAAACAACTCAGTTTGAAAATATCCCTTTGAAACAGTACTTAATAGAGCTGGAAAAATTTTGTACAGTGTATATTTACTTTTTCTTCATGCAAGTCCATGTACGCCGGTTTCCAAAAGTGAAACTTGGAATTCCAAATATTAGGCTCAAGGGAGAAACGAAAACAAAATCTCGGAACAAAGTCCATTTCGTAAAAACACACAAACACAAAACATTGGGGAGGGGGGAAGAAGAGGGACAATGAATTGCAATCGATTTCTATGGCTCAAGTCTAGTATGTACTCTTTTTCTTCATCGTATTTCTTTTGGAAAAAGGAAAAATAAGAAACGAACCCATCGACTTAGTTTGGCGTTCCAACTCCGAGAGGGTGGTTTAGGATTCTAATATTGTCCTTCTCTATAGAGCAATATTTAATTCACCTCTTCAACAAAATTCTAGTTGGCAAGCAGGTGCAGAATGAAAAATTATAAGAGAATATTACCTTATTGAGGCCACATGTACGTTTCTTTAATGTAAAGTGATAGAGAAATACATTTAAATTAAATCAGTCGATCCAACTGAATACTGATCTCTCAAATTGGAATAGCAGTAATTATATCCAATTAATCCTTTTTCTACTATCCTTTAAATATTTCTGTAATTCAAAGGGAAATTATTTCGAGGCCCTTAGGCAGTAATTTTGGTGACTTCAATTCATGATGACAGATATTTTGTGTGCAAAGTGGCAGGTATCACGGGGGAGTGTAGAAAATGAGTATTGGAAAAGTTCTTTCAGGTTTAGTGCAATTCATAATGGAGGATTCCCTCATTTTCAAGCTTAGAGTAAACAAATAATTAAATCTACAATCTTAATGAGATTAGCATGATTAATAATTAATTCAGAAGTCATGATTTATTTCTGAAATAAAATAGCGTAGAAAAAAATTGTTACATACTGTATATATTTTGAATTGGAATACCTTTTACTTTGAATATTTATTACAAGAGAGAAGAAAGGTTTTAATACAAAAATAAAATACTTTCTGATATCAAAACTTTCTAAGGAAACGATTGCTTTTGTAAACTATTTTGAGAGTTATTATTTTGAAAATTATTTATTTTCATTTATATGTCGTATGTTCCATCATAATATTTTTACATTGGCTTGCGGATTGAGTTCTACAAAAAATTGAATTCATAAACTCTAACCTTGCATTTCAGTATTTATAGTATTTGAAATTAAATTATTTTCATGTCAAAATAGTAAGAACGCAGAATAAATTGCAGATTTTTTTAAAAAAAATTTAAATCTAAGTAATATTAAAACCACTTTTTAAAATAATGTTTTTACAAATTTTTTTTCATGATTCATGATTTCATGATAAAGAACAACGAATAATATTATGCAAAATTGGCAATATGCATAAAATACAGTTAATTTCATTACAAAGGGTTTTGTATATAATTAGCTAATATTGCTTCTAAATAGCTCTAAAAAGCCGAATCACAAAGTTAATTATATCTATAGCGAAATCCTGACTGAGTCAGTAAAATTATTCCATCATTTTTAGTATCATCATTGGATCAATTAGAATGCACATTACAATTCTTTCATAAGGATTAAATACATTCCATCATTTAAAGTCAGAATTAAATGTACAAGGCATCTTGTTGAAGAAAAACTGTACAACAAACCGATGAAATAAACCATGGATTCTACCTCTCTCTTTTCCTCTTTCTCTCTCTTTCATTATTCACGCATACTCTCGAAACAACAATCAAAAGAAACAAAAGCACTCTAATGAAACATTTCCTAATAAAAGACCAGGACAGCAATAAAAAAAAAGCCAAAACTTCGTTCTATGAAGCCGGTTCTCTGCAATTCCTTCACCCCACCTGTCATGCTGGACATCAAACAGCTGTTACCTTCGGAGCACTAATGACACTGGGCATCAAGAAACATCGTCAACATTTTTATCCTTTATTCCCAACTTCTATTCCTTAGCAGCAGCATTTATGGATACAATTTCCCGCTATTTTTTTCAAGATCCAAGCCCCTTGACCTTTATTGCAAAAGGTCACCAGTGTGTCTGATGCATCAACGGTGTTTTCTGAGCTGTCAATCAAAATGTAGCTTCTGTCTGTGGCGGCGCTTGTACATGAAACTTAAGAGAGGACTCGCGTGATTGTAAAATTGGGCACACTGATTTGGAATTTATCTCAGGAATTTTAATAATGCCGCAGTTGGCGTCTTGTCATAACTGTTGGTGAAGAAAGGAGTTGAACAGCAAGTTGATCAATACAATTGTGTTTGAAGAGAGTTTTTTGTGACCATGAATAAATTAAGGTTGGATTGTTAAAATGCAGAGAATGAAGAGGCCTTAACATGGGATTTCTATTTACTGTTAACTCTTTTCTAAGTGTTTAACATAAAGTAATTTTATAAGTTACTGAAAACTCTGCGGTTATGTTTTTCAAAACAAAAAAAAATCATGCTTTAAAAATACATATGTGTTTCATTGTGCCTGTGAAGTCTTAAAATAACTTAATTTTATAATTTTATTCTACAGAGAGAGAGTATGTAAAAAGAATTAAAAAGTTCTAGATATCTAACTTCTTTATAGACTTTAAATTTTGTAGATAATTTTGATTTTGTATTTGGAATTCAGTAAAAGAA
>JAPMOR010029203.1:93595-137244 GCA_026543865.1 Argiope aurantia
AAATAAATAAAAAAAATTAACCCTATAAGAAAAAGCATTAGTTTACATTCCAAAAAGGAGGAATATGAATATTTTAGAAATAAGCACACTCATTGGAATAAGAAGAAGCAGAAAGCATTTGCTTGCATTTCAAAATACAATAAACGGACTTCAGGCATTAAAATTTGAATGAATAACACATGTTACGGAAATTCGATCCTGAGGTTTTAATTCACTTAAATCATCTAAAATTATCTTATTTTAACCTGACAGCCGAAACTAAAATTGAAATTATTTAATTAACATTTAATCTCAGTAAACATATCTAAATGTTTATTATTTTGATTTCTCGGAACTAAATAAAACAATTACGCTTTTGTTTATCCGATTCCAATTATCTAAAAGAATTAAAATCAGCAATCAAATGCATTCTGATTTTATTTCATACAAAATCTAAAACTGCCTTGTTAGGTTTTCGAAAATGCTCCATATCGCTTTCAAAAAAGAATTAGATTATTCTGAGAAAAACGTTATTTCTAGAATGAAGCATTCATTGCCAATTTCATGAAGTATTTCTTCCCGCTTTAATATAACGTTTCCAGAAACTTGCATCCAATTTTTTGCCGCGATGAAAATATTTGAATAAATTTTCTCGGCTCCGTTAGCAGTTACTGAAAAATCGTTACCGCAATATGCCATGAATAATGCATCTATAAAATAAAGCGCAAGTAAATATTTCAAGGTAAAAAGAAAGGAAGGAATAAAATCTGATAACACCAAGCTGATTTTAAGTCAAATAATGGGAATTTTTTTACCTAAATATAGGTGTTTAAATATAATATTTATATTCAAATCTATATTTCAAGAAATTTTAGCAAAGTTTTTGTTATATAAATAAAAGCTTTTCGAAATTATTTTATTTCCTTCCGTATGGTTTTTCACAGCTATTGGTACATACTGTAGGAAGTGTTATGAAAATTTAATGAACTTTTTTGAAAAATTGTCCTTTAAAAAAAGTATCGGTCTTTTTTACATGAATTTAAATATTTATTTGAAATATCTTTGGAATATGAAATAAAAAATGTTGCCATTACTACATTTTTAAATGAATATGAAGACAAAATTACTTTTAAATACACCATGAAAAGTAGAAACTTTAAAAGTCCTGTAACTTTCTAGTATCTTTTGTAATATAGGCGTTTTGCCCACCTTCTTCCTACAAATAAAATTGTGGACATTGGGCAAGGCCATAAAAAGCCACAAAAGCTCAACTTTATTTTCAGAGCCCCGCATATGAGCGTTTTGGGATTTGTAATATACATGACGGAATATACATTTTAAACGCTTTTTTTTCTACTAATTGAAATTAAAATTTAACATGAAACTGCTATTTAAATAACAATATCGCATACAAAATATCATTTATTTACGTTTTATTTTATTTCTAATCATTGAGCATACATACTTGCGAACTACTCAACTTTTTTAAAAATTTGATTCCAAATTTTATATGAATCTAAATTTTAGATGATAAAATTATGAAATTTTATCCAAATAAGTTCTTTGCGTTTTGTAGTTATAGTGTTCTTTTGTACGTAATTAAATCACAACCAGAACAGACAGGATTTTTTTAATCGATTGTAATAAAAACTTGATAGATATTTAAAGAGTTGGTTTAAAGACCACATGCCAAATTTCATTCATCTAATTTAAAGCAGTTTTTGAGACAGATAGACAGACAAACATGATTCCAAAGATGTGCTTTTGTATTTAAAAAAGACTTAAACGTGAGATTCAGCAGTATTGCATGATCGGAGTTTTTGAAGATCGTAATACATTTTGATTGTATATTTCATATAGGAAAAGGTAAAGAGATTAATGTATAAATGATTAAAAATGAATTTAAATATGCTCTGCGGGGAGTAAAATAATTAGTGAATTCGGGCCTGGATTATTGTAGAAAGATGTGACGATTCTTATCTGGATAAAATTTAAAAGCATATAATTTCATTTTTTAGTTTGATAAGCAAAATCTTCGCTTTGAAAATGAACTAATAAAAAATTAAGAAGAAATTTAAGAAAAATTGAAGTTACGGATGTTAGATCCAGAGAAGCGTGGATAACCCAAATAACGCAGAAATTAAATTAGCGTATATCAAGTTTGAATTGAAAGCGCCAATAATTTGAATCTACTGCATGTGTCTAAATCTTTGTAATATATGCAGATTACCATGATACCATGGGATAAAAACAAATGCATTAAAATAACACTTCCTTTTTTATTAATTGAAATTTTATATTTAAAAATGCTTTGTAGATGGAGTTATAAATATTACATTATGCATAAGAAATTTAATAGAAATAATTACGAGCCAATATTCGTGGTAAATTATCTAATAGTCAAAGGTGACCTGTATTAAAATATGGTCGATCTTCGAAAAATATTCGAGTATTAAAACGATATCTCAATAAAAAGGTGAACAAATTTTTCATGCATATGTTTTCACCAAAAAAATATCGATAATTTTTTCAAGCCCGATATCAACACATTATTACGATGATTAATCGATTCCGGATTCCAATACCGTCGACTTTTTTCGTCACTTCTCCACCCGTCAAGTTCTTAATGGCATATAATTTAAGCCAAAAATGATGAATTAAAATATATACTGTTGTTCATATTTCAAAATAAAAATGAATGCTTTGTGTTTGACATTTTAAAAAAATACAAAAAATTTAATGCGACAGCTACACAACTAAATAATGATATTTAACCCTCATAGCTATCTCGTAAATATTAAATTACTCGATGCCATTTATCTTGTTCAAAAATACCTAATTGCCGACAGTCTACCTAACATCATAATTTCTTTTGTAATTTGTCCCTAAAACGCCCCCTTTTAAGTTGAACCAGATTCCGAATTCCTATAATGATGATTACGATTATTAACAGATGTCTCTTTCATCGGCCTATTGCCGGATTGCAACGATTAATTTCATCTCGTGTCAAAATTTGTGACAGGTGATGGAACATTCATCATCCGTGGCAAAACATTCTGGTCCAACCTTTTTCATCAATCTCTGGATGGAGGATTTTCATTAAGTAAGACTTCATTTGGTCCGGTTTAATCATTAAGGCGCCATAACCTTACTAATGAACCATCGCAATTTGGAGCGCCTGTTCTGATGAACTAACAGAAGGTAGGCTTAGGTGCGTATTATTCTATGAAGAGCATCTGAATCCATGCTGGGATTATCTTTTTTATGATGCTTCAAAGGCGTTGGTAATAATGGCGGACCTGCCATGCATGTCTGCAATTATGCCTGATGCGTGAATGGAGGAATTCTATGGAAATCAACTTTGTTTTCGCTGTTGTGGTCTAAAAATGTGACGAATTAGTTTTAAACCTGAATGCCCTTTTGTTCGAGTTCGTGTATTCATTTTGAAGTCAGAATACAAAATGAATGAATGCAGAGAAAAGCATAAAGTAGTGGGCATTCTTTGTTAAGGATGTTTCGTGGTGCCCGATGTAATGTTTGGGCCTATTTTTGACGCGTTTAACCTGTGATCGAGCATTGGGCTGGTGCTGGAACCAAAGATTTGCATTTCTCTTTTATTCTGCTTTATGAATAAAAAGCAAATTTATAATGAATTACAGGATATGTATTCATTTAAAAGGAACTCTTCCACTAATAGAAACCGATAAAACAAATGATACCTATAGAATATTTATCTAGTGTTTGGATTGTTTTAATGTACATCGAGAATTCTGAGGATATTTTCTTAAAGAGTTTTAACAGGATGATATTTGTATGGAAGTTGAGGGGGAAGATCAGAGACTGACCACTTTATGGCTTAATGCTAACTGTCTCTAATAGGATGTTATGATAAAGACAGAAGTCAGCCACAACAAATGCTGTCGATACTGCTTCGTTCAATGGTGGCGGGGTGGTCGGCTGTACACAAGAATAAGTTTATTTATCTTGAGAACTTTAAAGATCTCATATAGAAGTTTCAAATTTAGATGAAAATGGTGGCTTTATATTCTGTTGATGCAGATTCATCACTTAAAAATGGCTCTGAAGCATTTATTACAGGAACTTGATGATCACTTTTGAAAACAAATTGTGAATTTGAATAATTTGGCCCCACATTTTAAAGATCCCATACAGATGTTTCAAATTTAAATGGAAATGGAGGCTTTATATTCTATTGTCGAAGATGATCCTGTAAAAGATTGTTCTGAAGCATTTCTTGAAAGAAATGATCGCTTTTGAACAAACATAGTGTGACATATTTGTCGTCACATTACATGCTTTAATAATTGACCATATAATCTGTAGTTTATGTAAGGCATATTTGTCGTCGACTAATGTGAATGCGAGCGATTTTTGTCTTTCTCGAGAAAGGATTAGAGAATAAAATCATTATTTCTAACCCTTCTACATTTATGGAAGCAGGAACCGATTGGTTCCCGTCTTAAACCATTCCTAACCCTAATGATTTCTTCTGGAGGCAAATCGTTAGACAATATTTCCCGGAACAATATTACAACATAGGATGATCTTGAAAAATTCTTCTGTGTGATTTGCTCACTTAACTCCATTGACCCAATATAGAAGGTATATAGTATATGCATTCTTCACTTTCTGTACAGAATTTTTACGGCTTCCGAAATAAAAACACCAGCGATTTCATTCCTCTATAGATCATCATTGTCGAGTCGTTTAATTTCAAAATGAAGGAATCATTTGTGGGACATTTAGCATTTGATTAGAAAACACCATACGAAATCATAATATGGGTAAAATAACAATAAAATTTCGGACCATAACGAATAAATTTGGCGAACATAAAAATTGCTATAAATTATATTTTTATTTAGAACATAAATAATCACTTTACTTTTTTTTTAGAACTACACAGATTTTAGGTAATACGAGTCCAGATAAAGCCAGTTACGTTTATTAAGCATGTTATAGATACATCACGACTCGGATGCTTTTAATCCATGCGAAAGTAGTTTTAAAGACCTCCCTAAGCAAAAACTTGGTGGGCTTCTGAACGCTTCTGGTAAGAATACGTAATAAAAAAAAATAGTTTTAATATCAAGCAGTGAAATAGTCGTAAAATGAAAAATAAAAAAATGGAAAATGATTCAGAAAAGTTGTTTTTAATAAGTGTGTTGTGGGGTCTTGCTACTTAAATTCGTCAGATAAAAAAAAAAGTTTAAATACTTATATGAAAACATAAAATGTTCGTTGGAGGCAGTTTTCCCAAACTGTAAACACTGAAAATGAAGTCCTTTTCCTATATTATTTTATAGTTAAAGGATGTATATATTTCTTATTATTTTAATTCTTCAAATAAAAAATAAAGTTATGATCTTAAATAAGTAAATTATGTCTTAAATATGCAAATAAGTAAAGTATTTTTTTGCTCTTAATCTAGATTATAATCTTTTTGATTTATTATTATTTTACAAGAAATCAATATTTTTAATTGGCACTGTCACAAATTAAAATGAGTTTCATTATCTCCATAGAAAGTTTAATTTTCCAAATCTTGCATAAAGGTAATTTAATTTTATATAATAATAATCTTTTAATAACAAAACCTTAAATGTTATGATAGAAGTAAGCATTTTTCAATTTTAATTTGGCTTAGTGAATGTTACATTTTAAAGCAGCATACGATAAATTAAAGTAGACTTTTATTTGACGAATTAAAGTAGAAGCCAGCGATCATCTTGGAATGAATCTTATCAGATGCGAACTCTAGAAAAGCGCTTTATCCCCGAAATTAGATTTAATGTTTATCATCCCCACGCACAGATAATCTTTGATGGAATTGCGGAAACCTGGTGGTCCTGTAGTAAGGTTTCGGCTTCGGAACTGAAATATTTTAGGTTCGAGACTTGAATCCACCAAAAAACCGTCATATAAGCGGGTCCATTGCACGTTAAACCCATGGGGGTCAAATGTTCTCCCGTTGGTGTGGTGCAAAAGTTTAAGGAGAGAAGTGCCAGCTCAGGTGCTATCCTCGATATTTGACCACGGTTCACAATTTCGAGGTTCTTCCGAAAGTAGCACTAATGTAACTTTAAAACGGGGTGTTAATTGAACTGAAATGAACTTTGATGAAATTCGAATCTGCAACCCTCTGATTCCGAACCCAAGACCCAAATTCTAAGAGAAACACTACTCCCGATCGTTTTCCAGAAGAATACGTATTACGTTCCGTTCTAGTTTCTTATCCATTTATAAAGAATATTCTATTATATAAGTGAGGATTGCTTCAGTATATATATTATTACAATCAATTAATCATATGTTTTAGGGATTTGACTTATGGATAAACCAAAAAGCAAACCAAAAAATCCAAATACGCATAAAATCCTAGCTTTTAAAACTAAAATACTAATCCAGCGCATTCTGGTGATACTTTCTGAATTTAGATTCAAACCATTCTAATTTCTTCAGAACCGCTTTACAATATTTTCTAAAGCTTTCGAGGCCTTGGATGCATCGTCAAGGTTTGATGGATTCTTTTTCCTCTCGACAATAGATATCAATTGATGAATTCTTCATTATATCAGCACTTTATTAAAAATCAATTAATCTCACGTGAATATCTTAAATTCTTTTTTAGTTATCTGACTAATGGATGAACCAGAAACCAAACCAAATAATCCAAATCAAAAATCCACTCTTAAAATCCTAACTTCCAAAACTAAAATATTAATGCAGTGAGTTCCACCGATACTTTCTGAATTTTGATTCAAACCATTCAAATTTCTTCAGAACCGCTATACGATATTTTTCAAAACATTCGATGCCCTGGATGCATCTCCCGAGGTTTGATGGTTTTTCCTCTCGACAATAAATAGCAACAATAAAAAATCTTTCCGTAGAATAAATACGAAAATATATAGGTGGGAGAGGAGAGTAACATATATCATGCAATGGCCAGTGGCCAGGTTTACCCAGAGATAAGCATGTCAGCTTAGGGTCCTTTTGAAAAATGTTGTGTGGGCTTAAGCTTTCAAGTAAAATTTACAGTGGAACGGCTGGTTAAAGAATACACCAAATCGATTACACACGACCCTTATACGCAGTCACGAAGTGCGGGGAGTTTGCCAATACTGGTCACATGTTCGATTGATTCTGTGGATTAGTTTCCTTCTAGTGGTTGAGAAATTATATTGATCAAGGAAAATAGAAATTTTATATCCTGTTTCAGACTAAGCGTTGAATGCTACGTATTTTGAATTTGAGTTGAATTTTCCTCGTTATTTTAACCCGTAACTGGAGACATGAATTTCATCACGCTGCCAAAGGCATAGAATCAAAAGGACACCATTATTAGTTGTCTTTTTTATCTTTTGTAAACAGCGTTGGAATTCATTTTGGAAACACATTACATTCTGGAAATTATGTAGTTACCAAAAATATTTAAAATATTACTATTAAAAATGTTAAATGTGATACTAAATATTGTAACGATGTTATAAGAAAAACCTAAACAATCTTTTAACGAGTATTCACTTCGTTAAGATCATTTCTTTATTCTTTTTATCTTATTCAAATTAAAAGCAATTTCAGAGACATGGAATCAATAACTGCATAAATGGCAAAAACTTTCATTGAAAAAGAATAATTCGGTTATGGGAACGCGTTCATACTTAAGGTGTGTTCCCACGAGGCCAACTATTGAGCGTAATAAGTCACGTCTACTTCAGGAAAATCACGTGACTACAATGGTAAATGGTTGTCTCGTCGAGACAACCATTTGCCATTGTCCCACTGGCGTTGTCTCAACTGTTCACACGAGGACAATACAGAGACAACAGTAGAGAGACAACAATTGCGCGCAACCGTTGGCCTCGTATGAACCCACCTTTAAGAATTTCGCCAACATACTGCTGAAAAAACAACTTGAAGGTACTGAGATCATTTACAATGGACATTATTACAATGGACAAAATACCATGTGATAATCAAAGCCACTGAACAACGCCGAGTCATTTAGACTCTCATCTCCAGTTACTGGTTAGTTAGAAAAAAATTTTAATTTCTTATGTCATTTGTAATAAACATGACCAGTAATGTTGATGTGATATATGCGAAAATATTCTTCGCGAAATCGAATTTAAAATCTAAACCTCCAGTGCCTCGTGCATTTGCTGATTGTAAAGGTAAGAACAAATTTTCCGCCATTTCTTGTTTGTTCTTGTTATGTTTATTATAATCAATGTTTTATTTACTCGCGATGTTTATATGCAATGTAGGTAAGGGGTAACAGGTTCACGTGATGCACGTAAAATTTCCTTCAGTTCCTGATATTTAGTATCTGCAGCTAATTGTGCATTTGCAATTTATTCTAATTATATTTCTTTTGCGTTTTGAAAAAAAAATTCTTGCTTTATATTTCCTTTGATAATTTTATTTAATCCTTTACATTAAAAAATTTGTTTTAAACTTTTTTATTAATTTTTTAAATATTGATTGAATTATTTAAATCTTCCAGCTGTGTATCTCGCGGTTTCCGCGGGTTGACAATCAATCTATTTTCTATTGCATCCAGTGGTTTTTGCAGTTTAGTGTGTTTATTCTTACGAGTACAGATTTTTATTATGTCATGTTATTATTGTGTAACATATAATATCAGTTCATTTCAATTGAAAAATATTTGAACTTATTTGCAAACAACGCATCTAAATAGTGATTTTAAAAAATTACGCAGTCAGAGGGTTATTAGGGCAGTATTCACGATTATATGTATTTGCATTACAATCTTATTTGGCCTTTTGGACTTTTAGGTTACGATATGATATCAATTTTATCTCAGAATGCCTCATTATAATTGTATTAACTTTTTGAATTAAAAAAATAGTTTAATTATATTTGATTATTTATTGATTCTAATAATTTAATGAATTCACAAGGAGAATAGTTTGACGTAAAGTTTGTGAAATTCGAAGCTTATTCAAGCATCATCCTCGAGATCTTATTGTATAGAGTCGGAAAGTTTGGTGCAAAATTAACCTCATAAAACTTCAAAAAACATGGCATTTATTAAATAAATTAAACAAACTACCAATATGCGACCTTTAATATTCGAATAATGTTACCAAACGAAAAAAAGGGCGAAGTTTAATACCCAGCTTTATTCATTTATTGACTTAAAAAGATCTTAAAATGCTTCGTTTGTATGAATAGATTTCTTTCGAACTCGTTAATATTCTAAATTTTCTAACATCAATTACCGAAAGTGGTATTTTGAAAAGTCAATTACAGAATACTCGATTCCAATGTGAGTGTATTTTGATTTAATTAATGGCTTTTATCATATGATTGACAATTGGACAAATTGTTTAAATGGAATAATAATTAAAATTTCTGATGGTATTTCCTTGAAATATCATGACTGTATGATGGTAACAGCAGGTGTTAGTTTCTTCTTTCGATCAAAAAAATTTCCTTGAAAGAAAACTATTTTTTAAATATTTTAGTTTGGTTAAACCACTAAAATTGAGAAAAACTGAATTTTGTAGCAAAATAAACATAAAAGGACACTATTATTAGGTACTTTTATAATTGGTTATTATTTTTTAACATATTTCACACTATAATTGTATTTTTCAGAGAATTAAAAAAAATCAACTTCATTGTACCAAAAATGTTTTTACTAACAATCATCGAAGATTTATTTCGTTATATAAAATTTATTTAAATAAGAAGCTTTACTTTAGTGGCGGTGGATTAGTAGCAGAATAGCGATTTGTCTTCGACCGAAATTGGATAAAAACTGTTTCTTCATATAATTCGTGATTTTTTCGTTAATGATCTAAACGTTAACGCTTTATGTGAAATTTGCTATAAATTACCCGAAAGGCTTATTGCTTTTTTTAAATTTAGTCAGTTAATTTTGTTTATGTATACTTTTTATAGCAAATTTGATATAAATTATGAGATTACCTTTACAGTTCATATTCCCCATTTTCACATGATACGTACATTCGTATTCAGATCATTATTTGTACTTTTCTAAATGCACGCAACACAACGCAGTATTAAAAAATGTCTAGAGAGTTTCATATACAATCTATAATTTAAGAATTGATTTTTTTTGTAAATAAATGAGCCTCCATAACGTATCGCATGCAGTAAGGGAGGAAAGTGTATATCTTTAAAAATCCATTTAATTCAAACTCTGTATATTTCAAATATTAATTGAATGGACTAGCAGAAGTCAACATTAAATGCAAATAAATGCGTTTGAGAATCAATTAAATTAAAATACTTTATTTTTTTACTTATACCCTTTCAACGGCTTCTTCATTTGTTGAAAAGCGTCCATTTTGAAGAAGCTTATCTTTACTGGTGGTGGATTAGTAGTAGAACAGCGACTTCTTGATTCTAAAGAAGTGGGTTCGAGATGTTATTTAATCACAAATTCTCTTTGCAAGTGGTTTTACATCCTTTGGAGTCAGATGTTTTGAACTTGATTTGGGGATGGCAGCATGATAGGATGCTGTTGATTCGAGTGTAGTTCTCTTTATCTGACCACGGCTAACAATTACGATGTCTTCTGTCCTGCATGTAACTTCAACTAGTAATTACGCGAATTGGACTAAATTAAGAGAACTGAGTAAAGATGCCACTTTCCAAAATTTGGCATATCAAGAACATAAGTATTTTTAAACGATGACTTCATTTTCTTCATTTTGAATATGGAAAAGCTCATGCTTCATATAAATCAGACCTTTGATGGAACTGGTTTTGCATTACTGGCTCAGTCTTTTCTCTTAAGACTGCTGCAAAATTTCCATAGATGAAGTACATACTTGTATAATTTTTAAATTGGTTATTCTCTTAAAATTATTTCCTAATCACTCGAATTCATTGTAACTTCGGAGTTAAGTGGACTTTTAATTTTCCCACGGTGTCAAAACAACGAAATTTGCATATTCCGTCTAAAATTATATCGAATAAAAGTTTTTGGCATTTTTTTTTAATTTACAAAAAAAGCCGCCAATATTGTCATCTGTTTTATGAAAACAATTTCCACGGAATGTCGAACCTATTACCCAACCATGATTGTCGATCTTCCTGGAATTTTCATTTCTTAATTGCAATTTCAAATAGTTTTTAGCTTTCTGCAAATCGTCAGCAAAACTATCAAATTAAAACTTCCATGCTTGAAGCTGCTATAGTAATATCTCATATCATTTAGACTATTTTTATCGCATTAAGGAAAATATATTGATATCAAGTAAATTGAAACAGGTCTTTAGCCTTTTACAAAGTGTGTTGTGTTCAAGTATAAATTTTTGTCTCTAATCTAAAAGTATATTTTTTTTAGTAAAATGTGAATTTCTTATTAAAAAAAATCATCCCAAACCTCGTGTAGCACGAACAAAAATTACGAAAAAAAGTGCTGTGCAGTTATCAAATGCTGTGCATATATTAGACTCATAATCATAAATTAATTTTTGAAAATTAATGTTAATGAAATTTATAGATTTAAAATATTTACATTTGAAAAATTGAAACCATTTTATTTTGAAAAAAACTGAACATTTATAATATGTGCACACTTATGTATAATATCTAACTTCTTAGCATTCAAATTATTATGCATAAAATTCCTCAAGTTAATAATATTTGCATTAAAGAAACAAAGAAAATACATTAAATAAAAACTATGAAAAATTCCATTACATCTTTGTTCGAATAAGCCTTATTCATGAAGTAAATAAAAATTAATCTAACTGTGCTTTCAAAAAAAAAAGTCACCTAGTCCAGGAAAAGCCGTCAAAATCTCATTACGGATTTACTTAATGAAACCGACAGAAGAATTTCTTAATGTAAGTACTTCACTGCAACAGAAATGAGATGCATACTGAATTAAGCAGAATGAATGTCTTTAAGTTCATTTAAAAGAGTTCATTCTTAGTCTAAACTTAGAACTAAATTATCTAAGTCCTATTTCAACATTTTGATAGGCTTAGAAATCAAAAGTACTTTATATATCCTCATTCAAAGATTTGAAATAAAATTATCTAGTAAAATTGTCACATTATTCAATTATCTGCTAAAAGAAAGTAATTGATAGTTATTAAAGATTAGACAAGTATGTATAAAATTTTTAAACTCTAGAAAATCCAAATCAAAATTACTGTTTTTATTATTCATGCTAAATTGTGTAATTAATATTGATTGCAACATTGATACATTGTAATCATTAATAAGCATAAGTTGATTAATTAATATTTCAAATGCAAGTAAAAACTTCTGATCTTTCAAGTGTTTGTTCAAAAATAATTGTTCCTTGTTCCAAAATTCTAGAAAATTGTGTTCATACAAGAACTCAACATAATATTAATCATTTATAAGCACGAAATATAATCAAATTTTATCAATCAATCGATAAATTTTGATTTCTGCTTACATCAAATGGGAACAAAATTGAGTATTCATTCTACTACATTTAAAATGTCATTGTAAAATTATACATAAATTACCATCAATAAATTCTTCGACTTGAAAATAATTAGTAATCAATTAATCATATTTGATTTTTCAGTTAAATAACTGTTAATCACTTGGTGTATTTTATTAGATAATTCGGATTAAATACAAATTAAATATTTATCTTCTTTCAAAATTCAAAATATCTAAAATTGTTTAAAATGATGGTAATTATTAAAAATAATCATGATATACGTTTGTGGATACATTCCACGAACAAAAATAAGAAATTTATTCAAATTTTAATTATAACGTGAATTATCTTTCATTTAAATATTTTCTTTACAATTTACAAAAAAGATAACACTTTATGGAACAAAGTATTTCCAAGAAAAAATAATCCATAATCGATTAAGCAAATAATTATCTTCTTACAACAAAATAATTGCAAATTTTTGGGTATTTCAATAAAACGTGAATGATTTATTTTTAAAAAAAATTGTTACAATTTTTAAAAATAGATACAATTTTAGTAAACAAAGTATTTTGAAGAAAAAATTATCCGTTATCGATTAAACATAAAATTTTCTGTTATCGACTAATCAAGAAATTATCCATTATCGAAACAATAATTCTTTTTCATCTTAAGGGAAATGATAGCAAAACCGTTGGCATTTCAATTTAAAGAAACGTTTCGGAAAACTATCCAGCAAATGATTAAGTAAAATAAATCAGCTAATGGAACCAAAACCAATCAGTAATCGTTGAAACTTCCTTGATTCCTTCGACAAAAATGAGCGAAAGACTTAATCCAATTTCAACCAAAGAATATTCATTATCAATTAAAAAAAGTCCATTATCGATGAATAAAAAAATAATCCGTTATCGAAACCATAATTTTTTTACTTCTTATAGCAAAATAATAGCCAATTTGTTGGTATTTCAACTTCAAGAAACTCTTCCTGTTAGGAAATTATCCAACAAATCATAAAGTAATGTAAATCAGCTAATGCAACCAAAACCGATTGAACTTCCTGAATTTTTTTTTGTTTAAATAATTATTAATGCATTGGCATATTTAATTAGCGAATTCATACTAAATTCTCTAACATAATAATATAATGCAAATTCGTACATAAATTGAAATAAAATATTTATCTTCTTTCAAAATTCAAAATACATAAAATTGGTAAAATTATTAATTATTAATAATTAAAACAGTAATTAAATAATCATGATAGTAATTAGAAGAAAATTATCATGGCATATATTGGTGGATACATTTTTCAAACATGCATAAAAGATTTATTCAAATTTTAATTAAACCGAGAATAATTTCTTTTTAAAAATCGTTACAACTTAAAAAAAACTAAGTATTTCCAAGAAAAAAATAACCAATTATCGATTAATCCAAAAATAATCTACTATCGATTAATCCAAAAATAATCTGCTATCGATTAATCAAAAAATGATCCATTATCGAAAGAATAATTCTTTTACTTTTTAAGCTAAATAATAGCAAAACCATTGGTATTTAAATCCAAAAAAAAGTCTTCTTATTGGGAAATTATTCAGCAAATGATTAAGTAAAATAAATCAGCTAATGCAACCAAAACCAATCAGCAATCGATGAAACTACCTTGATTCCTTCCACAAATACGAGCAGAAGACTTAATCCAGTTTCAACCAAAGCTGATTACTCTTTCTGGTATTAAAGCACCCCAAAGCTTTAGAAGATCTTCCGAAATAATGATGCGTTTGACAAACAGAAAGGCCAAAATTCCCATTGTCATCAGATGTGCTTTCCTAACAGTTCTACGGAGGAACAGTCAACTTAATACCTTTAATGGCCGGCACAGCAGAGAGAACTCCAAGTGTAATGGCCTGTAATTTAAACCATAGCCATAACAATATATACTCCCCGGTAAATTCCGGGGCAGAGGAGGAGAAAAATTCCGGATTTTCTCAAAAGATTCCAGAATGGGTCACATTGACCGTTTACAGTTTCCAAACACATTAATTGGAGTTAAACTTTGACGCGTCTGTAACAATGAAGCTTTTGCTGCTTCTCTAGGAGCTTAATACGGCTCGCTCCCTCCACATAAAAGATGCTCGTAATTGAGTTAATATTTTTTAGGAAAAACTCTCCCCTCTCAATCCTTAGCGTTTCCATCTCGGTCTTTAGTTTTAATGGTGTATGTAGATTCGCCTAGAAAGGTTATTTACTCTAGTTCTTAAATTTTAAATTGAATTTCGAGATCACCCAGGTTTTTAGACGGAGATGCGCATTTTCACTCTAGACTTAGTGTGAGATCTTAGCGTTCTTTAAAGAATAGGAGGAATTCGTAAATGGGAGGATTTTGTTTCTCGTTGGTTGGAATTCAGTGTGTTCCTAAACAATTCCAACGAGGTGATTTTAAAGAAATGAAAATTCTGGATTATTGGATTCGAGATTGGGAGGATTAGTATAAACAGAATTTTGCATTTGGTTACCAACTACTACGAGTTTAGCAAATGGCTCAATGTTTATGAATTTTACGAATCCAATAGCTTTAATTCCATGGATCCTTTGGGTCATTGCAATCGTAATTTGCTTTCATAATAATAAGTTTTTGACAACATAAAATTAAATTCTCAGAATTTTAAATATTAGTAATGGGAAACGCACATTCTCCAAGTTTTTTTTTCTTTTCTACTCGTATTCGCAAAACCTTTTTATTTCTTGAAACATGAAGTATCTAAAGGGAAAGTAATGTGATCGTCAAAAAATCTAGGAGCTTTAGATTTTGATTCAACATCTTGTATAAAAACAGAAGTCTGAAAAATATATTTTTGGTCTTGTATCTGTCAGTGAACGCAGTAACTCACACCCTCTTAGAGTTACAAGCATGAAATTCGGTATATGGATTTAACATTAAATCTGAATATATTTATCAAATTTTGAACAGAATGAATTAAGAAAAAATCTGTTTGTACCCAACTCGATTACTGCAAGACTTAGAGCTCGATAAAAATATATATATGTAATGATATTTTAACTCTAATTTCAATTTAATTAATTTTCAAGATTTTATCTTAATTTAGCCCATAGTAACTTTATTCTAAAATATTCTTTTATTTCGTGATCCAATTCCACTGTCTCTACTTAATTAATTCAAAAGAAGCTTTGTTAAATTGCAGAATCAGCTAAAATAACTTTCCCACACTCCGCGTGAAGAGGCAAAATACCGCCGATGAGGCAAATTCTTTTTTAAAATCTCCCTGTGTTTCCCCTGCCTTCTCCACGCGTGGAACGAAAATCCCTATCGAAATCTCGTAATATATTAGCGCTATGAAGAAATGTTTTCCCTATCAAAATCATTGGTTATATAAGACCAGGGATAAAATGTCCAAGAGCTTTTTCCTCATTCCTTTTCTGTGTCGTCCTGTGTGCTCCTCGCTTGTACATATGTCTGCTTCTTTAAAATGAAATTAAACGACGTCACGAAATAGCAAGTCTCTTCATTGTCTTCAAACTGCATTCTGCTTCACAACAAATAATGTTGCATATATATATGCATAAGTGTAGCACTCAAAATGCCGATTTTTATTAAATTTTGAACCAAATCTGTCTTATGGAGTGACCATCTCTCGGTCTATACTTTCGCATATAAGTAAATGCAATAAATCATGAAGACAATGATTTAAATCAATGAAATTCGGTGTGTGATCTTGTAATTACAGCTATAATTCAGCTTAAAATTTTGGTTCTGTAAATATGCAAGATAATTCAACTTAAGCAAACGTGCAAACAATTTAAAGCTTTAAAACGGAATATTTAATGGAATATTAATTCAATTTATATTAATTTTCAAATGCAAACATTAGATTCAAAAGTAACACTCAAATTGCATCTGATAGTGTTCTTAATATAAGTATAATTCTGCTTTTTATCATCAGTATACAAAATGTCCACTACCATCTGTAACGCTGAGAGAAAGAAATATCTTTCTATAATTATAGTATATATATACTTCGCGCATTTAAATATTCATCCATTTTGTGCTGCGCCGTTATCAAAAGCGCAAATTCCAACTTTTGTTTTAGCATTAATAAAATCGCCCAAGATTTCTTGAATATGTAAATTTAAAGATTTATCTATGTGCGAATAAAGCCAAGCATGAATAAAAATTAGCCAGGAAATCTTAAACTTTCTTTTCCATTTATGCTGGATTTTAACAAAATTCAGTGGGCTGAGGTCTGTAATTTGATGCCGATTCATTATATTTTCATTGAAAGATTAACTATAAAAGTTTTATTAATATTTACTTTCCACATTTTTTTTCTTTCCTATGTGGCAATCCGTTTTTTTTCCTGTTTGAACATTATTATGAAGAACATTTTATTTAGAGAAGATACCACTTCCAAGAAACGAATGTTTGCAAAAGATAAAATTTCATAATGAAGAAAGTGATAAAACCAAATGACATTTAATCAAATCTGAGATATTGTTAAGTTATTAACAGTCCGTCTAAATGGGCACATCGTTTAATATCTGCAGAAAGACCTAAATTAATAAAATGAAGTATATGTCTGCGAACGCGAAAACCAACACATTTATCCCACTCATAACCCTAAAATTTGGCATATAGAGCGACTGAAAAAGGTTCTGAATCCTGAACTTTAAATAGAAATTTTTTACATTAAATTTTAAAGTTTGGTGTTGTTTAGAAATGACAAATATATCTAAATGATAATAGAATCAAGACAATAATATCATTTCTAATGAATTAAAAAGAATTCCTTGCACCATTGAAGAAAACAAATTATTATATTCTAAAGAAATTTGTGCAGAAATTATTTTTTAATTGCTCCGCGGCCAGAAGGTTTATATTTTCGCAGATTAGGCGAAATGAATTAGAAAATCAAGAATTATAAAAAATTATTTTTATGTAATTTGATTTCTTATAACATCGTTTGCAGAAAACGTTTTATTTCCATTATCTCTCTCTTTAAGCGGATCTTCATTTTCAGTTTTTTACCCTGTAGTTCACCAGATGATATTATCGTATACTTAGTTCATCAGACGATTTTATTTATCCAGAAAAATAAACAGAATAATAAGTAAAATAAATATAACTTTTTAAATTCATTTTCATAGCTTATTTTGTATTATTGTGACTTTATTTTAATGAACATTCCTCAAATAGCTGGCAAAGACGCGAGTTTCTACAAATTTAAAATAAAAAAATCGCATATTACAAAAATAGTTTTTATTTTAAATTATATATTTTACTGACATTTTTATAAAATATCGTTTGCATCTAAAGAATTAAAGGTTTTATGTTAGATGGCGTTTCAAGAAATGATTTCAATTTTTACATAGAGTAATTTAAAAATAAAAAAAAATGCTTCAAATGTTTAGAATACGAGTAATTGAATAATCGTTAGTGAAAATGCAATTAAAATGCAAAGGGATCCAAAATTATATAAAAATATTTAAACTTTATTTGTTCTAAAATTTCCATAGGAATTCAGGGAAAGCCGAAATTCTTTACAAATTATTTTTTGTCTGACTTGGTTCTGAAACATGTTTGCATAATTATTTCTTTAGTCGATGTTTCTAGATAAATTTTATTCATTATTATTCATAGAAGCACAAAAAAAAGCTTCGTTTTATCAGTTTATTTCAAAACGTATTCTTATAAAATCGTGATTCTCAGAAATCGCTATTCTGTAAATTCAGAGAATTCGGAAAGGAACATAATATGCGTCAGGATAAAAAAAAATGCATATTAATTCTACGAAAATGTCTTTTAATATTTGAAATATTTAGAACGAAGTTGAAAAAAATATATTAAAAATTATAATGATAAGATAAAGATATTTAATATTTTTGAAATATTACATTTGAACACTTGAGGTATATATTAAAATATTTAATAATAACCGTCAAATAAATTGAGTTAAATCTGATTTGAAGTTTTGTAGTAGACATTAATTGCAAAAGCTAGAGTTTTTCGCAAAGGAGATAAAAAAGCATAGCAATTATTTTTAAAAAGTCATCTAGAGAAACTGAATTAAGTTTTAAATTTTTATACTTATTCCTGGAAATATAAATTTTACATTTTTGATTTAAAAAAATTGATGTTCGCATATATTCCAAATTTAATTACATAACTGTCCACTTCATAATCCAAATCCTCATATAAAAAACAGTGGATATGAAAATAACAACTAAACATAAATTGCATTTATATAAATAATTCCATTAATTAAATTTTAATCACATGATAATAATTTAATGCATTAACTAAAATTGACATGAATTTACGAATGCATAACAATTTAATTCATTAAGTAAATTATATTTACCTGACAATGATTCAATGCATTAACTGAACATTATTCGGCGTAATAAATTAATGTATTGACTAAACATAATTCGCATGACATTAAATATAATTAAACACAAATTCAAATTCAGAATAAAAAACGAAACAAAAATTAAGTTTTAAAGTAATAAGAATTTTTTTTCAAAAAAAATAGAGATATTTGGAAGCATTGCTCAAAAGCTGGATACCTTAATAATATTTTAATAATAAATACAAAATTGATGCTGTTATGTCGTATGGTATATTCCCATATCAGTGTCACTTGCAGTCTGTGACATAAATTATATTGTTTTTGTGTCAGACAAACGCCTTCATTAGATTACTGACCAATATACCATTCTCCTATTTTATTAAATGTTTGCTGGATTTTTTTCGTTTTATAATTTAAATATTTCACTAATTGAAACTAATCAGTGATAATTAAATGTAGCAGTGATAACTGAATTATATTAATATCAATCTTAAAATATATGACTAATAATTCAAAATAACATTCTGTTCTGAAGCTATACGAGAGCTGTTTTAGTATAGACTATGAAATTTTAAGCTATGGATACATAATGAGAAAGCTAAGAAAATTACACTACATTAATTTCTTTCTAACGTAAAACAGCTATTATAGGAAATTTTCATGCTATTTTAAGGTTTCTTGCACTTATTTATTCAAAGATGCCCGGTTAAATTATAATATTTTCCTCTTATTTCTAAGGCATTATAAAATAAAAATTTTTAAATGTAGCATTAATAATACTTAATAATTTTTAATGTTAAATCGTGTTATTAAGCAAATTGTAGACTTAATAAAGCATAAACATTCAACTGCTTTCAATTTCTTGACAAACGATATTGAGCAAATGCAACAACCATTAAAAGATACAGACTACCTTATAACTCTATAGAGAATTTTAAGAGGTTGATTGAGTACATTGACACATTTTGAAAGATATTGATATGAACCAAAATTTTGTACAAAGTATACCATAAATGTCTTCCCAGAGGAGATACAACAAGAATTAGGTTGATACTCAATTTTGCTACATCAAGTGCTAATTTATACTGAATCTCGATTGTATATGATGCTGATACTGATAAGTTTTCTATCCCTTAGGAATATATTAAGGGGACAGTGGATTTTTTAAAGCACTTTTCTCTTAGGGTTATAAAAAGTTTTATTCATATGTGTTAGAATATAAATACGTCAAATTTCTTTAAAAAATTTTTTTAATAAAATATATTATTTTCTAAAAATTAAAAGGTATATAATTTTTAAAATGTAGAGATATTCCAGCTGATTTTCCATTATTTTTTCGTTATTACCAAATATAAACTTATTTGGAACGAAACAATTAAGTTCTAATTTTTTAGAAATATTCTTATGCCCTATACTGAATTTTCATAAAAAATTGATGTTTTTCTGTACTAAATTTGATTTAATTATGAAAAAGAGCCTTGAAATATAAAATGGTACCCAATTTTCTTTTAATATTTAACCGAAATATTTATTATCAATCTATTTAATTTCTTTATAAATTAAGACATTTGGGATATTTCAAATATATTTAAATCTAATTACAATATCAGTTTGAGAAAAGTCATTAAGATGCACTTTTTTTCCCTCTAGGTACTTCAAATAATATTTTATTGAACATTACATTTTATAACACATTATTTTAGTTGAATAAACATATATTTTGCTGATGGAACGGTAAAAATAAATTTTCATGTATTCGTTCATTTTTGCTGGTTTATGTTCCCTTACGCACTATTTATTAATCGATATCATCTATGTATAATGTTTATTATATCTACTAAAATTGGGTTATATATAGCTGTGGTTACTAATTAAAATGTTGCACCTAGTCTTGTAAAGACATTATTTAAAAGTACAGGTTTTCAAAAAATTTTAATAAACTCATGATAAATATTTCATTTTTATTTGTTTTTTCTTATTTTTTCATATGTTTAATTTAAAAATATATTTATTTTTAAGTATATTTTTAAAACCGTTTATTTTGAAAATACTGTTTATGTTCATGTTTGATTATTTTATTACTGTTAAATATATTTTGGTAACAATAATTTTGGATTTTGTTTTCAGCTATCGATTTGTTTCAAATGTAAAATGTTCGAAGCAAAATTCATTTATTTATTTTCAGTCCATCCATAAACATTTCAAAGGTAAAAATTTCATTTAGAAATATCTTTATTCCAGATAATAATAAGAGATAATAAATATAAATAGTTATAAAAACATAAAGGATACTAATAGCGTCGAGGCTATATTAGGTGATACCGTATCGACTCGTTACTTTGTATCAATTCGACACAGTATCACTCGAACGGAAATGAACAACGTGAAACTGATACTCTTTAATTTAACGAACATTCGTCAAGTCGATCGAATCCCGAGTACAAACGAGAACTGATACTTTTGGTTTGTATCGATATTTTTTAAACCTGATAATAAATATCGAATAAATACACCGTCTCCTACTGTCTAACACATGCTAATAGCATCTCTAAAACAGTGTATCAAACTAGAATTCGATTATAATCTATTGACCCGATACTTTAAGTGAATGCAATAACTCTTAACCGAAAATGAATAAGGTTCAACTTATTAGTATTGATTAAATTTAAGGACTCTTGCCGAAAACTGATACGTCGGTCTGTATTAGTTTTTCTTACCTGATACTTTGAATCGGTTGATTCAATATCAACTAATTCTAGATTTAGCAGGCACATATCAACAAAACTGAGTTCTTATGGCAATTTACTGTCACTGTTTTTAAATTTACTTTTTTAAAACTGTTTTTAACTGAAATTTACTATTTTAAACAACACCAAAATTGTTTCATGTAAAAATGATTTTTTTTTCGAAATTTAAAATGAATATTTCGCAATAACGGGTTACTGTATAAAAATCCATTGATATTCCTAGTTATATTTTTAAGTAGAAATAAAAATCATTAGATTCATTTTTTTTTTCAACTTTCAATTAGCATTATAAAACATATAACCATACTTAAGAATTAAAACAAATAATTTAATATCAGTGTAAGAAACATTGTCATTAAAAAGCATCACAAAAGAATTTCTATTTTATAATTCCATCAGTCCATCACCAATTATGCACGGACAATTAAATTATTTCCAAACTTCTACTTAAAATACAATTTCAGATTCCGAAAATCAACTTACAAGAGCATTTTATTTCATTGTAATTTTTTAAATACTTTAGTTCATTTCTTATTTCATTGACAAGAGAATTAACTCATTTTGATTTTTCTTATGTCCATTACTTTCTTCCATTTATTGATAATAACTAAAAATTGCATTTTCTTATAATCTGTAAATGCTATTAGCATGTTATTGCTGTTACTTTTCTCTAGGAATAAGATAATCTTTATTATAATTATAATCCTTTTTTATAAACTTGGCTTTCTTAGAAAATGAATTGCATGAATTTTTATTGCTTTCATTACTGAAAAAAATTACTTTGATATTTCATCTATTTATAAACTCATTCTTCTTTCATAAATAAAATAAGACATCAACTATGCATTTCTTTGAAAACAGATTAATTCTTTTTTATCAGCATTTGTAGAAATAACTAAATTTTGTAAAAGCATTAAATTTATCAGTTTCTCTTTTGAGAAAAGCTGAAAAAAAATTAATCCTTGCTTGAATGAATTCATAAAAATTGAATAAATAAATGGATTCATTTGATTAAATGGAAAGTTTAAATGATTTTCGAGTTTATTTTTTATCATTGAATTTGAATTTCGTTTGATTTTATTTGACAAGTATACTTTTCAAAAAGACGGTTTAATCTTTCCATTTCAAATTTCTTCTACATTTTCCAGTACTTGGAAAGAAATAAAAATTAATTTCGTCCGTAATTACTTTTTCTTTCTTTTTAATTTTTTTTGCATGGTCTTGATCTAAATGAAAAATTCAATTTACGAAAGCAAAAGCTTTGAATTCTCAATTGCTAGAAAAGTATCTAACTTTGTAAAGTTTTAAAACTTGATTTGGAAAAAATTAGAATATTTCTTTAACATAAAAAATTCTGATTGTTATTCTTTGGGACTCTAATACATTAAAATTTACCAATTATTTAAAAAAAATGAAAATTTTCATCTGATTGTGTCGGGTTTTTTTTTTTTATCTCTTCCCTAAATACATTATTCGTCATCTGAAAATTCTCAGTAATTTTTGGAGACAGGATATCATTACAATTATTAATTATCAAGAAAAATACTATTTTGAAATAAGTTTTTAAAAAACAAATAAAGGATAAAACTAATGAAATGTAAATAATTAAAATTGCAAAATTGGCCCGGTCTTCATAATTTTTTAATAGATTGACATCGATTTGAAATAAATATCAATACAGTATGCCTAGAGAGTGGATTTAACGCTGCAAAATTATTCACAGGCTTTGATGCATCAAAAATGATTCGCATCATATTTGTTATATGCTCCGTATGAATCACACTTTTGTCACATAGATAATTTTTTTCATTCTGCATAGTTCACACGAGATTTACGAAATGCTTTGAGGTAATAAAAGGACTGTAATATGGTAGCGTGGATTATTCCAAAGAAACAGGCCGATTTTTAAACCGATTTGGTTTATTTCTTTTTTTACACATAGGGACGATCATTACATTATACAACTTTACAAAGACTAACATTTAAACATGAAACATTTTAAATTTTATTAATCTATTCCTTCCGGTGTTCCTTTTCAAGCACACATCATTTCGCTCCACGCTTCTTTCTCCGCGTTGCCACTCGGCACCAACTATATTTAGTTTCTGTCGCCATCTCACCAAAGTGTTTATCCTTCAGTACTTTACAGTACTATGGTCTTTAATTGAGTTGCATAATGAACGAACTAGAATTTTAACAAAATAGCAGTGGATTTAAGATCTATATTTAATATGTCATTGCCAATGTGTCTAAACATAATTCATAATTTTGTCGTCTGAAAAATACAATAATAATAAAGCGGCAAAGAGATAACATTAAAAAAAAAACTGAAATTACCAGTAGGTTAAATCTCACCCAGGAGCACCTGGGGATGACAAGCTTCCAGTATAATGGTTGATTTTTACCATCCTAGTAGGTACACAAATGGTGTGTAATCAACTATATCCTACCGATGACGAGACATGCCTCCTATGGGAGGGTTTGTGCCTTGACCTGTGATGACTCTTAGGAGAATCAACCTTTGTTCCCACCAACCAATGCTGTTACCGCGATCCGATCATTCTGTTTCTTACTTGTGTCTTCAAGGCGGGTCGGAGTAGTTGATTATGATTGCCAGTAAATTACACCAGTTATAACTTCATTCATCAAAATTGATTAATTACGTTTGTTTTCGTAGTCTTCCATATCTATTCCCATTTATAACAGCATTTACTGCTGGAACAGACGGTGAGGGCTAATAACTCTTTGTACACGAGCAAATTTACGAATTTGAATATCGAAGTCAGCAGGAGTGTAGTCTCTTAAACTTTCTTGTATACTTAAGTAATCGTACACTTTCTTTTTTGGCGCCCTTCTATTCTCTTCGACTTTCCCTGGGCTTAGAATAAAGTTGGATTGCAAAGGAAAAGAGGCGGCAAACTTTCAAATGTCAAGAAGGTAGTGAGAAAGCGTGACGCATTTTGAGGTGCGTAATACAATGCAAAAAAGGGAACTACTTCCTTTTTTTTCTCACATCTTTAACGTCATTCTGATTTCTGGAAACTCGACTCCGATAGAAAGGTCCATGCACACCCTAAACAAAATAAGTATAAAGCCGCGTACAAGAATTAAAATAATGCAATTTAAATGCCTGTCACAATGTAATGCTTAACATGCTTTGCTAAGGATATAATGAATATCAAATTATGCATACGAAATTTATTAAAATTAAACCTAATCAACATTTCTGCAAACTACTGATTACCAAAAATAGCTAATGAGCCGTATGACACCAGCGCATAGCAGATAATCAAATGATTTATAAATAATTTGTTTTATATTTATTATGCTCACGCCGGTGGGGGGAAGGGCATCTTAGTTATGAGGATGAGAAGTTTCCTGTAGGGTGATTAGTTCTCGCCACCTTGTTGGGTACAAAAATGGTTGCATCCTCCTGTCGATGATTGGACGTGCTTCTCACGGGAAAGGTTATGCCGTGGCGGTGATGGCCTTTAGAATTCAATCATATTTCCGCCAGAGTTGCTGTAGCGGCGGTCCGAGCGATCAGATTAAATCCGAATGTTTTTATTAGAGGAAATAGAGTGACCAGTGTGTTTGTATTTATTTAGGAAGACTGAAGGTGAAGACAGAATTCCATTTTGCCATGATTCCAAGATTGCAGTATTTTTTATCCCGTATGATCTTTTGCATTCAGCCAAATCCGGGAATCAAGGAATCATTATATATATAGAAAATATGACATTACGTGGGGATTAAAGTATATATATATAATCTAGTAGTAAATAGAGAGTTTAAAAAATAGAACTAGCAATCTTTCTAGAGGACGTTTAAGGTAAATTGGCCCGCATTTCTATTTCTCTTGCAGGAATATCATCTCCAACACTTACACTAAATGTAGGGAATATTTTCTTTATAAAGCGCGTGTCAGTTCAATAGTGCTTATAAACTACTAATGATATCCAATCTGTCAGTGCTAATTATGAAATAGTGCTCAAAGTTACATAATTTTATTATTTAAACCGTTCATTAGAATCATACTGGATGAAACAACCTAGTCATGACCAAAAATCTGATTTACGCTTTTAATTCCTTTTTGCGCTCAGAACAACATCTTTGTATTTAATTAAAATCGAATTCTTTATTATAAGCCAATTTCGTGTTTATAATTTGAGCCATGAAACATACGAATAAAATCTAAAAAAGACATTTCAAGTAAAAATATTAGCCATAAATCCAGACATTATATGCGCACAAAAAAATTCATGTCATATCATTTTATCATTATTTTTTCACACCCCTGAGCATATCTCATTGTAGGCGTCACCAATTAATTCCCTTGGCTACGTGTCACCATTTTATCTCATCACCGATATTTCCCTAGCCCGGCTCGTTTAATCTCGTAGATATTTTTAAAAGCCGAAATTAATCATTCGGACAGGCTCGGGAAACGTCGGTTCGGGACGTTTAAGAAAAGGATGCTGCGGGAATTTGAAAAGATGCGGCCAGTTCTTCCGATAACGGATTTGTGTTTTCGTGGTACTGCAACAGATAACGACCGATATATTAAACTGTATCCATTCCCAGTGTTGACACATGCAAACACGTAAAAGCTGAAATTGCAGTTAACTCGGACGGTTTAAGCGTCTGCTTGCTGTTAAGTTTCCCGTGTCAAAAGTGGAACGAGAAGGGAAGGAGGGGGGGGACTAAGAATAAATTTCAGGAAAAGGGGTTTCGTACAAATTGCATTGCATATAGAACATAGTATACATATCTGATTCATATTTTTAACCAGTGGGAGAGGATATCCCACACTTAGAGCATACTCTCTTATAAAAACAAAAATACCAAATACCAAATCATACCAAAAAACGTCTTACATGACATTGGCGTACAACAATTACGAAGTATTAAATTTTGGAATGAATTTAGCATTTTAATTGAATCTAATGTCTCATTCTTTGGTGAATAATCCCTGGCATGCGTTAACCGGATCCAAAAATAGCATTTTAGACACGTTTTTCTTACCAACAAAAGTAATACATGAAACTTCACTTGTTGTCACAAAATCCCAAACTAAGTTTGATATATTTAAACCGTTGCATTTTTAAAATATCGTGTCTACATATATCTGAAAGAACAGACCGAAAGATAATTGACCCTTAGTTGGATTTGGCTCATAATTTGACAGGTGTCTACACTATATATGTTAAATCTGTGTACCGAATTTTATCTCTCTTCATTTTGTAATTATCGTGTTAACATGCATTCGAACAGCAGGACAGAAGGACTTTATTGAACAAATTTTAAATTTGATGCGAAGACAGTATACCAAATTTCAACCGTATAATTCAAAGCTTATTTGAGTTATCTTTGTCACAGACAAATGGATATTTTCCAAAAAATGTGTTTTTCGAACTCAAGACGTCAAAATCTCGAGTTCGAATTTTTTTATGATTACTATACTTTCTCTATACTATGTATAAGAGAAAGTAAAAAAAGGTGACTAAATAGTACTTTTTTTTCTTAAGGTTTTTCTAGATAATGTACCAGAAGAATTATTTTTCTTCGTTGTCAGTGCGGAACAATGCTTAAGATTTGATTCTTATTTTAAATTATCTTCCATTCTTTTACTCATCTAATACAGCGTTTCTCAACTGCGGTACGCGAAGTCCCAGGTGTACATGAAATGGTATCAAGTGGTGAGTGAATAAAAGATGTAATGGCATACATTAATATGTAGACAAAACATAAGAAAATAAGTAAACAGTTGTTCTAACAGACGGCATTTGCAGATCAAATAATGTTCCATTAAGAAAAATCAAAATAATCTAGCTGAATCAGATATAATTTTGATTTAGAAAAATGTTAGATAGGTGCTGATCTTACAGATACTATGCATATGTTGAAAGATTCAACCACCGTCAAACACTTGACAATTATAGATACATCTCAATAATCTTCACACAAAGTGTTCAAGCAATTTGGCATTGTTTTCTGTGATAAAGTTTTATTTCTAAGACGAATCTGGAGCATTTCCAACCTTTCCAAACTTAGCAGAAATATCATACTATACCATATTAGACAATTTAACTTTCTATATCACGTTTCAACACTGGATTTAACGTGAAATAAATGACATTTTTGAGATCGCTCCCACCATTCATGAATCAGAAATCTGAGGTATTGCCAGTGACATTTATGTTTAGTACTTAGGAAAGCGAATTTCCCTCTGAATTTTTTTGTAAAATCGAGTTTTTTCGGAGAAAATATTTAGATACGAACAGCATAATGATTAAAAGAGAATATTTTTTCAATCAATTTAAATTACATATGGTAATTTAAATAAAAAGATCATGGATGTATTTAGTTTAGCATGCTATTCGAATTGGTTAACACAATAATTGCATTGTTGCTATTGGATGTGAGCAGAACATATTCGTATTCGGATGACGTCATATAGCTCCATCTCGTAAAATTATGAGGTGCCAGTAGGTTATCATCCTATGGCAACATTGCAAGTATCACAAAACTTTACGAGATAGCTCTATATGACATTATCAGCATGACAGTACATAGAAAATGGCTCTAATAGTTATTTATGAAATCTCTCTCTCTCTCTCTCTCTCTCTCTCTCTCTCTCTCTCTGTGTGTGTGTGTGTGTGTCTGTCTGTCTGTGCAAAATTGCATTTTTACAGAAAAGGCACCTATATAGATAAACTTAAAAAGCAAAACCTTATCGAAATATAAAACTTGATTCAAATCGTTAGAGCAGTTTCCGAAATGCAAGCAATATATAATACCGAAATTGCTCATTTAAAATAAAATAAGTGGAAGGTAGTTAAAACAAGCACTTATTATCCAAAATTTTATTTATACTTTAAGGAAGCATTGAAATCTTATTAAACAAATAGAGAAAAATTAAATTCCACTACTTTAAATATTGATAACTGCTTGACTTAAGATTACTTGATTAATCTGATCGAGAATGTTATGAAAGATGACGTAGACAGTTTAAATATCTACAGTAGAGAAAGGATGTTTGACCAACTTATGTTCTATGAGATGGAATCCACCATTCATCAATCAGGAATTTGAGGTTCTACAAATATATTTAGTGGCGTGAAAATGTAAACAAATCGATTAATCTTTGTTTTGAATTTTTTTTTTGTTAATAATTTTATATTTTTTTTCATAAAATCCAAAATCCTTCTAATTTACAAACGAGAATCAGAATAAAATTCCAATCCCGATATAATTTATTTTTAATCTGTCTCATTCGTTTAAACCAGAATTTATTCAAGCGTTTTTAATCTCGTGTCAAACACTCGTCATGCTCAACTGCCAAAGAGTCACAAAATCATAAACATCTGCAATCAAATCCAGGTCCTCAGTATTAGCATTAGCATTAGCATTAACACTTCATGAATCCGCATTCATTTTTCATGGCTTTCTGGATCAAAATGACTCATTTTAATTTGTATATCGCTTCACCTCTTTCCCATCGGTTTAAGCAATTAATTTATTGCGTTTTGGTCTATACCCAACAGGGTCGTAAAACCTAGACTTTGACTAATGATAAAAGGTACTGAATATATCACGATATATATTTTTCGGTCGTCCAATAAATTTCAGAACTTCTCTGAATAATTCATGGGTGAGGTAAAAGATCCGCAATAATTAAGAGAATATGGTGTAAGGAATAAAGAGGAATATGTTTTGAAGTAAATGCTTTGCACGAGTTTATTTTTAAGATGCTAATTATCGAGGATTTTTTTTTATAATTCTAGTATTTTAAAACGAATCCATAGTAGTAAATTCACATTTCCTAAGAATCATTATGTATTGAACCTTATTATACTTTGTTCGATACAATGTTACTTTAAATATTGACGAAAAGAATAATCTTACGCAAGTTGCTTTGGAAATATATGTTTTATATAAAAGTTAAAAAATCTTAATTATAAAACATTGGAAGTACTCTCGCCTTTCTTAAGTACTGGAGTTATTTGAATGACCGTAACCGCGATAGCACGGAGGCAAAGACTAAAACAGCGTCCCAATGCGCATGGCATAAAACCTTCGACAGGGGATGGGCCCCGTCATGGGAGGTAACTCGAATCCCCAATTTCTACGAAGTTTAACAAAAAGTGATGCTAACTGCCTCAATTTTCTCATATCCGTGCCTGAGGTGCCCCTTGGTTGAACTTGACTGTATTAAAAAAAAATCTACTCTAATCTCTAATTAATTCACTTATTATTGTAAAATAATTTACATCCATTTTTATCCCTATATATATATATCAATTTTAAATAGCAAAGCACTCTTTAAAAAATTCGGGTTATTATCGAATTTTGAAATCTCGTAAATTAAGTACGGGTTTGAAAATGAATTTTATTTTTTATCTCGTTTCAAAACTAAATTGAACGTAGGAAAGGGATTTTTTATGTCGCTTATTTTTCAGTATATATAATTTTCCAGCTCTGTCTGTAACGCTAGACAGTGTTTAAACATACCCCTGTCTATTCGAAATCTCTTTCTTTTAGATTAACTAGTAACTCTAACAGGATTGGGTTTTTTTCTGTATAAGACTAAAGCTACAGCTAAATAAACAATAATCTAGGACTTGTCATTTTCGCATTGTAACAAAAACTAGAGAGCTAAGATCTGGAATTTTTATTATGATAATTCATTATATTTTCACTTCACAAGAAAAACCATTTTCCTTAGTTTCTTTCTGCAATTACTTTTATTTTGTATTTAGTGATGATTTTTTTTTCGTTAGCAGATCACTACTTATTTTGCACTGTTTTTAACTATCAGTTTTTATATGAAAAATCGTAAAGATTTTTAGTTCATAGAATTCCGGGCCTTTATTTTACTTTTAATGTTATTACATATTCATATCTAAATTATATTATTTTTATTTCCCAAACTCTTTAATAATGTGTATTATATATTTTGTTACAACATTTGCTTGTGATAATCGGATCTAAGATACTGTTAATAGGATAACAATCTGCCTAGACTAGGTCATCTAGATAAGACAGGCATCTGTCTTATCTAGTTACTTACAAGCAGGGTTTTTTTCCGTGAGAATTCTCTACCAATCAAACTTTGAGAGAGGGCATAAACTAAATGCTGTTAAGGATTAAGTCAAAGGATTACCGTATAGTACTAGGACCAAAAAATTACGGTACTTGTTTCACTACTGAAGAATGAATACAAAAAAAAAGTTTAGCGTTCCTCTGAAATAATTAGTGCAAATATGCATCTTAGTTAACGTTCATACAAAGACAGAAATGCTTTATACAACATCTCTTTACTCCATTTCTAGTGCTTTCGTTTTTGCATTCTTCTGAACTTGAGAATCATTAAACCTCAAGTAAATTCTACGTTCAAAGAAAAAGACAAACAGGACGACATCGAAAGAGTAAAAATAACTTTTGAGCGCTAGAATATGGTATTTTAAAAAGTAATGAACTTGTGAATGTTACCGGGACTGAGAACTCATGACTGTCCATCCCTTGACTGGAAGTTTTGGATGCATATAATCACAAATTACGTTCATACGCTGTATGTGTTTGAGTTGAATCAAGCCTCTTTTTGATTATTTGGTCACATAATATTTTGATTACGTTATAATTAATTTACAACTAAAGAATACTTCAAGATTTTTATAATTTTTTTAAAGTTGAATAATTTGAGAATCTTGAGCGAGTAATACAACAATTCTTTTCGAAGGAAGGGACGAAAAACGGATTTTTACCAGGCTGTTTAGAAAGAACCATAAAGGATATAAATTTTTAGAAATTAAAGGAAATCTCCTCTGTCTGTAAAAATAATTTGAATTTATTTTGCGACCATGTCTTCATGTGCCTTCGTGTATACGAATATGATATTTGAAAATGTTGAATAAATAGATAAATAACAAATTCTTGCATCGTAATTGCAGACCCGAATCGAAAATTGTGTCCAAATATGGCATCATGGTGTGGCAATGGTTTTTTGATCGCATGTTCAATTTTTTTATTGAATGCTATGAACACCTGCAGAAAAATCCCTCATATTTATTAAAGAATTTTCACGTTGTTCATAAATATGAAATACACTTATTTATTTATGAGTTATCTTAGCTATAGTTTAAAAATATTTTGAGAAAAATTCAAAAATTAGACGGGGGAGGGAATTGCCGGCAGTTGTATAATCTGATAACCAAAACATTTTAAAATGCTTTGAAATTTAACTATTGTCTTTGGACAATAGTTTTTAATTGTTTTGAATGAAAATATCAATGTGAAATTAAAATACCATAACAAAAACCTTCTTCTAAAAAAATGAAAATCTGGATGTTTATAGAGGATTTTAATAAATGACAGACGATAATTTTTGGTTGCGTATCTAATTGATTCACAATTTTATTTTTTCATCATACGTTATAAGAAAACGAGAGAGATATAGAAGTAAACAAAAAGTGTAAGAAGAAAAGTGTAAACAGAAATTTAAAATTCAATATTTGTTTCTTCTCTTCATAATTTTCTTCAATTTCTCCATTAAAGTCATAGCTAAATTATTTTAATGAAGATACAAATTATTTCTTTTTTCTGACTTACTCAATGTTTGTAAAATACGCTTATATTTTAATAATTGTAAATTTAATTAAAATTTCGGAAAACTGAACATCTGATTCGAAATTAATTGAATATTTATCGCA
Source organism: Argiope aurantia (assembly GCA_026543865.1). Lineage (NCBI taxonomy): Eukaryota > Metazoa > Arthropoda > Arachnida > Araneae > Araneidae > Argiope > Argiope aurantia. Next base: position 125,856 of record JAPMOR010029203.1, read on the forward strand.
AATGAAAGCAATTTAAAAGACAAAAATCTGGTAAGACTATGATCAACTTTTGAGAACGCACTTCGGTCCAATTACAATTTGATATTTTGTACATTCTTAGGGAAAAAAAGTTCTACTTTCAGATTTTAGGTCTTTTTTACTGAAATTCTCTTACTGAACATTGTATATATTTTATCTGCTTTATTAATGGGTGTCGTTTTAATTTATGAAATGACTTCATTTACTTTTAATGATGGACTCAGAACATTGAAATTTGAAGTTATCATAAATTTTAAATCTTTTTTTTTTTTTTTTTTTTTCGTCATCGTAAAGAAGGCAAGCTATTTTTTAAAAATAATTAAAAGCTATAATCATTAAATGACAAATATTTAGAATACAAATTTTTAATACAAATGTTTTGTTTTTTAAGCCAGGTGAATTATGAATATAAAAAAATGATTTTTTAAAAATTTTTGTTTAAAATGAAAATGTTCTGGTGAAAAGATTTTTACCATTAAACTGCTCATGTTACACTTTCTTATGTTTCCTCATCTCTCTCTGCCGATTATAAAGATGAATGTGTACTTTTATCTGTGTATATGTGTTGGCAAACTATGGGACATAGAACTACTAAACATTGTATATATGTACTTTAGAAAATGGTAATGTGTGGCTTAAAACGATTTTTTTAAAGTTTTTATGAATTAAAAGATAAGAGAAGTTTTAAGTATTATCAAACTTCCAAAAATATTTCCTCACAACATTGCTTTTTATATTCGAAAAAAATTTAATCCTTTTAATGATACAGATTTAATTAATGCGCAATTTTTTTGCATTTTGGCTCTTTTAATTTTTTGCATAATTTTAAACCTTATTGGTTAATTCAAACCATTTACATTGCTCGCCAAGTAGTTAATGCCGCGATTTTCTTCTACTGATGAAACTAAATAAGAAAGATTCTATTTAAAATCAATGTGATTTACATGAAACACAAGGACGTGAAGTTACAGTATAACGAAAACTTAAAAGACAAATTATCTAGGTAATTACGTCCGGACTGCACTATGATGTCATGAGAGTTGACTAGTGCTAGAATAACTTATATACACAACATAGTTAAAATAGTTAGAAGTCAGAGCATATTTGACATAGTTACAATAGTTCATATTCACAATCGTAAGAACAGGTGTAGGTTACTAAAATAACATGGCTTTGATCCATGACATGATCTGATGCTTATAAATATTTAAATAGGAGCTCACGAATGTTAAGATATACATAAGATATTTAATTTAAAGGAAATATAACCAGTATTCTTGAAGTCAGCAAAAATTCTAATTACTGTACATAGGCATGATAGGGAAAATTATCCATACATAGAATAGGGGAAAATTCTACTTACCATACCAACGTAGAAGTAAGCAAATCTATCTGTATGTGATAAACCGGGAAATCTGATGAACGCGAAATATCAAATTTTAATAGATAAGGTTACACCATCTGCGTCATTTTTCTAAATCGATGAATATAATAAAATAAAAGTAGTAATAAGAATTATGTGGGGCAAAAATATAAGATTCTCTTCAGATTAATTCTCGTGGCCCATATGTGTTAGAACATGTGAACTGAAGGAAGATCGGATGATCGCGAAATATGAAATTTTAATAATACTGCATCATTTTTTCAAATTGACAAATTTAAGAATTAACAGTAATAATAAAAAATATGTGGAATAAGCATCATACTCTTCCGATTAATTAATTCTTAATGTGTTTTATGTGTTAGAACATGTGAACTGTACTGTGCATCAAATTGCACTTGTGAAAAACCATTAAGCTCAATTTTATTTTTCTAATTTCTGAAATGTAAACAGTCATAATAGAAAATCAGCCATGAATAATCAGGCATATGTCGTTTTAGCTAAAATTACTTGTTTGAAACTTTTTTTCATCAGTTATTTTATAAAAATTCAAATAGTGAGCATTTAATTATTTTTAAACTATATAATGGAATTTAATGACACTAATACTATCTAATTATGCAAAAAATGCCAAATACTTGGGCTACGTTCTCTATCAAGAGATATTGAGCAACCGACATATAGAGGCTTTTGTAAATAAATGTAGGAAAAGACTCAACATTCTTAAATATATTTCTGGACGAAACTGGGTCTTGAAGTCGGCAATACACTAATACACTCTAATACACTGAGAACCACCTACATCTCTCTGATCAGACCAATTCTAGAGTATGGTTTCCCAATTTACTTTTGTGCCTCAAAAGCTAACTTAGACAAAATTGAAAGAGTGTAATTAAATGCTTCAAGAATAATTACTGACCTTCGTAATAGCTGCCGTAATGATATTGTACTGTACGAGAGTGATCTACCACCTCTTTCTCTGAGAAGACGTCACTGTCTTTCAAAATATTACAACAAGCTCTTTAGCTACAATGATCCGCACAAAACTTCTGCTTATCTTCATTCATGGCATAATAATAAGCGTTTAAAGAAACACAGCCCTTTTTCCTTCGCAAAAGAGATGGGTCTACCTTTTGGAGATGCGGTACCATATTCTTTAAAGCCTTATTGGAATTTTAAGTCTGACCCTGACCGAATTAATTTCCATACTAATCTCTTGGCCAAGATTAGCAAAAAGTCAGAGTTACCTGAATTTACTAGACAAATGTCTCTGGAAACAATTCATAGCATTCCATCTTCGGCTCTGAAAATGTACACTGATGGCAGTAAAGGAGATGATGGCGTTTCTGGTAGTGGCGTGCACATTGAGACTCCTGAAGGAGCTACTGATATTTTGTTTAGTAATCCTGTCAACTGTTCTGTATTCAGGTCCGAACTTATTGCAATCTATAAGGGACTTCAATATATCGACACGTCTTCTGAAATTGTCTTCGGAGACATTTGGATTTTTACGGATAGTCGTGACTCTATACAGCATTTTTCTCATTGGACGAAAGTGGGGGACAAGATTAGCATGAATATCTTAGACCTTATTGACAGGCTCTCCGCTGAACACTCTATACACTTTCAATGGGTTTCCTCACATGTTGGTTTAAATGGAAATGAGATAGCTGATAACTTAGCTAAGACTGCCTCAGCTGACATATTTTATGGTGATGCAACACTAACTTATTCTGAAATCTCCTCTATCAAAAAGATGGAATCGAGCGCACTTTGGAGAGTCCCATCCTTGGTACTTTGGTAGGAGTCCTGTTTGGTGTCACCACCTGAATATCTCTGAAAAACAGCAAACGGCTCTCTCTCGTTTATTGAGTGGACACACCAAATTCTTCACCTTCTAACACAGACGGAGGATCTTTGCTGAATGTCCTTGGTGCAAGGCAGATCATGTCTCCCTCAGTCACATTCTTAAATGTTTCAATTTTATGATTTTTGAGATTTTAAAGGATCCGCTATTGTTTTTGGAATTTTTAGAGATCTTTGGTTTCATGGAGGTGGTATAGCACAGCTATAACAACTTGGATTAAAAACAACAACAACAATACTATCTAATGAATATTATACATATATTATTTAATGGAACTAATATATGGATGGAACAGAGAAAAACCTATTTTTAATGGATAAAATTGCTTTGAAATGAAAACCAAAACTATTACAATTATAAATAGGCAGTATAATACAATTTGCTAATACGGGTTCTTGAACGTGTAAATGGCACAACTAATTCTTTTAAATTTTATTACATAACGTTAAACAAGTCTGTTGTAAAAATTATATGCAAGTTTGCAATTTAAAGCATTAAAAAATAAAATTCAATGAATCACGCAAAAAAAAGGAATAACAAATGCAGAGTTCATTATTTTGTATAAGAAAGAATAATATGATTTTTCTATTATTTACTTGAATACATATTTCACTTTAAATCATGTTATAGCATAAATCATGTTAAGATTAAAATCATACTAAATTATTTAGACTTATAATTACGACTGGCCGTCATCTCCTAATAACCCGTAAAATAAGATACACATCAAGTCTATAAGGTTCAAGGTCTGAAAAGATACACAAAAAATTTTTCCCTTCCTTTTAAGTTATTGAAATACACATTTTTCAATCTGTTCTCATCGGCTAGAAAACCCTTCTTGTTTTCTTTATCAATAAATAAAGGAAAATGGGAATAATATCTGCAAACATAGTGCAGTTCTCACAAATAAAGCCCTCGAGTAAAAGAAAATTGATAAAACTTAAAGGCTTAATGATACGATTTCTATAACAACCCACAGGAAAAGGCAAAATATCATCTGGAATAGTACTTTGTATAAAACGGATAAATATAACATTTCACATAAGCACGTTTTATTAAATCCTTACAGTAAACTGCTATTGGCACCTAGCCAAAATACATAGAATCCTTGTATCTCATTTATTATCTATGAGAAATATGCAAATCATTTTCAAAAATGCATAAAATAATGTAATTTCAATCGCAAAAACAATCCACAAAGCTTTAACATATCTTCAGCATTATTTTCAATTGCCTTTTACAAATATCACCATAATAAAATATCATTGGGAAACAGTCATCAGCCTTACACCTTTTGAAACAAGCAGCATATTTTTAAGGTCAAACTTAATTTACATTTAGTGTCGCATTTAAAATTAATGAGTTTAGACTCTATGGTAGTAAAGTTATTTATGGAATGTTTGCAGATAAGTTTCTACGGAATTGGATACTACCTCTGTGAATACAGCTAGATAACGAATTTCAACCCGCCCTTGTTTAAAGTAACTACCACACCCAAGACCCATGGGATCAAAGTAACAGAATGCAAAGTATGGGGAATAATTTCAAAGACTGAATAAAATACAGCACTTTTGACAGTAATTGTTCTCGACGCCTTTCAAAAATGTTTTTTTGCACTGTGGTATGATTTTGATAGCTATGCTAACTCGACATAAATGCTTGCTTGGATCATGGCCAAAAAAGAAAAATCAAATCTGCACCACTGTTTTTACGCCCCCACGCTGTTTAGCCAGCTTTTTGTGTTATTATTTTAACTGACGCTGTTTCGTTACAGATATTTCAAAACTCATTTTAATAAGCCCTTAGTTAAATATTCAAAATTGTTCTTTGAATATTAAAAATAATGGGAAAAAATACTTGAAAGGCCTCAAGAAAACATTTGTTTTAATTCGTATTCCATTGAATAGCTCATCGAAATTTAAGAATTGAATAGAAGAAATACAAGGTGAGTACAAATGATGGACCGGATTTTAAAAAATCATATTTTCAAAACTATTGCACATATTACAATAAGTGACACATGTATTTAAAGAGAATCATACCAAGTGTTTTCTTTTTACAAATATTCGATGTGTGATCTTCTTGTTACACGGCATACGTCCAATCTGCAATCCAGTTCGTTCAAAACATTTTATAACATCACTCTGTCAATGGTTCACAAATGCGTTCTTGAAGTTCTAGCAGTGTTTTCGGCATTGATGGTACATAAACAATGTCTTGTCTCAGTTATTTCTTTTTAGTAGGTTATACCTAAGATAAGACAAAGCAAAATGCTACAAAATGTTTGAAACTAACTGGATTACAGATTGGACATATGCTGTGTAACAATTGAGTCACACATCGGACATTGTAACTGAAATTAAAAAAAAGCTTGGTATATTTCTCTTTAAATTCATGTATCACTTATTGTAATGTGCACTAGTTTCGAAAATAAGATTTTTAAAAATCGGTTCCATCATTTGTACTCGTCCTGTATAACGTACACAAAAAAACATGGATATATTTATTATAAATAATATTCTATTTATAGAAAACAATATCTTTTTATGTTATAATCTACGTTTCTTTCAAATATTTCATTTGTTGTATCTTGATTTGGCTAATTTCATTGGACTAAATTGGTATGAATTAAGGACCCACAACTAAGGAAAAGAAATCAAATGTGAACCATTGTTTACGACTCCATGTTATGTTATTCATTATAATAGGTCATTATTTTTCTGAATTATTTCATGGTTGTTATTCCGTGACATTTTGAATTTGATTCTAAGTAAAATTTTCAGAAATATTTCATAAGAAATTAATAAAATTTTTATGTAATTTTTACTGAATAAAAAAAATATTTGATTGAAATTGTGCAAAAAAAAAAATATTTACTTAAATTAAGCTATGTTATGAAGATTTAAAAAATGAAAGAATATTCTGATATTGAAGATTGTAATGAAACAATGTAATAATTCAAAATAAATAATAAAGTTTTTATTTAAATTGGATCATGTCAAAATTATACTTTTTATAAATATTATATTACACCATTTTCAGATTTTTTCCCCATTTATCATTATAAAAATTGGCATTTGTATCGACTCCGCATGAATGCTTACATTAATCAAGAAAGAAAAATCAAAATTGAAAAATTTGTTGTTTATAGTCTCATTTTGTTTAATCGCCACCTAACTTCTGAACTGCGTGAAGTTACATTTTTATTGATAAAACACTCTAAAATGCTTTGCAAGATACACTGCTGGACATAGAACAACCAAATTTCTCAGACGCTGACTTCTTCAACGGTACAAAAACAGTAGTTCATCGCTAAGTTTTCGTAATTTTAATCAGATAACTGATGAAAAGTTAGTTCTTCTATTGAATAATTAATGTACATAAAACGATTTGCACCGCTTTAATATTCTAAAAATAATTCTTCATTGATATCAATTTTATTCCAGAAACAATATTTTCTCTCACTTCAATTACAAAAAAACCCGAGAAATTTTTAATTGCAATTTGCAACAATAGTGTTCTTTGTTTTAATTACTGGATTTAAAATCATGTGCTCTGCGTCGGCATTTAACACTTTTTTTTTGTGTATGAATTTTAGCGCTATTGCATAATTAAAAGTAAATTTTAAAAATAAAATAAAAATATGCAACTCTGAGACATTATTCTACAATGTTTAAGAAAAGAGATCTGTTGTCTCCTTTAAATTTTTCGAAGTTTTAGTTAATCGCATCTCGAAATAATATCAACTTATAAACGATTTTGTAGCACTGAACTTTGGTGGGTGAACTTCCTAAACTGATACTTTTAATTATCTTAAATGACGGTTTTAATTTGAATCTTAATAAATGGATTTCACATCAAAACATCTATCTTTTTCATTCGTGTCCTCCTTCAATAATTAGCATAAAATCATTTTTCATTTCAATAACTGCTAAACAAATACAGCTCGAAATACCTATCAACAATCTCAATTAAGTTTAAAACTTCAATAGATACTTAATAGAAAAACGCCATTAAGTTCGCCCTTGTGAAAATATTAATGACTCCGAGTTAAATCGGGCATCGTCACGCTATATGAAGGAGAAACAGAATTTCTTTGCGTTTCGGATACATTGTATTATTCGAAATACTGATTGAAAATTCCATTATTTGGATTATTAGAATGCATCGTGATGCATATTCAAGTCAAAAGTGGATTATGTCATCTATCGATATAGTTTTTTGAAAATCATGGGAAAAAATCATAAATTTTCAATGGTATAAAATAAACGAATAAAAATATAAACTTTAGTTATTAATATATTTTTAATCGTTGAAAAATAAAACTATTCAATTAGTAATTTTGTAACTTTTTATACGAAGTCATTAACAAAAAAAATCAAATATAAAACAAATTAATTGCAACAAAAATCTGTTTGATATAGTCAAAATCGTGAAAAAATAAAATTATTCAGTTGGAAATTTCATCATTACTGTTTCTTTTAAAAATCGCTTGCAAATTTATTTTGATGTAAACATTGATAAATGACATGCCACTATCAATAAGAAATTCTTTTTCTTTTTATGAATATTACTTAATGAATTTATTATTTTATTTAGCATTGTATTTATACAGTGGCTCCCAAAAGTGTTCGTACACTAAAGAAATTTGCAGAAATTGTGTTCTATACTTCTTAATAAAGCATTTTATTAGTTGGTTTCTTTTAATTAGCATCTTTAAATAGTTCTTAATAAAACTGAACAAATATTTTTATAAAAAATCAAGTAGTATTGTTCTAAAAAATAAATAAATAAATAAATGTCGCAAAATTAGAACACAAAAGTCTTCGTACATCCAAACATTATTTATTTAAATTCATCATAAAAATATCTTTTGTGGCTTATTTTTCTTATAATTGAAAAATACACTAAAATCGTTTGATTTCAGTATTTAATATCACAATTATTTATTCTATTTACTTTATTCTTAGATATGACGCGCATTCGTAAAGAAACTAGTTTAGACGTACGAAAATTAATTATATTTCATTTTAAAGCTGGAAAATCAATTAGAGGCATTGCAACTATAACTAATCTACCTCATTCAACGGTGCAAAGCATAATAAAACGTTACAGAGAGGGAAAAAGGATTGCAAACAAGCCTCGTAACGGTCGCCCTCAAATTCTGTCAGCTAGAAGTCAAAGAAATATTGTGAGTAAATTTCTAAAAAATCCACGTCCGTGTGCAATTAAGTTTACTTCACAATATAATGAATCAAATGGAACTTCTATTTCCTGTGAAACTATTCGTAGAATTCTTCGGAATGCTGGTATACATGGCCGCTCTGCACGAAGAAAATTCTTTGTAAGTCAGAACAGAATTGCTAGGCTTAAATTTGCCAAATCTATGATAAACCAGCCAGAGAGCTATTGGAATCGTGTCTTATTTGCAGATGAAAGTAAGTTTAACATCTTTGGGTCGGATGGGAGAATCATTGTATGGAGAAAAAAAAAAATAAAAACGAAGAACTTAATCCCAAGAATTTAGTTGGAACAGTAATACATGGTGGTGGAGGTGTTATGGTTTGGGGGTGTATGTCAGCGGCTGGAGTAGGCAATTTAGTATTCATTGATGGTATAATGGATCATAGTGTTTATATAAATATTCTCAATAATAATTTAAAAGTGTCAGCACAAAAATTGGGCATTTTAAACAACTTGGTGTATTACCAAGACAACGATCCTAAGCACACTGCCATGAATATTCGTCTTTTTTGCCTCTATCATTGCCCTCAAACCCTTAAAACACCAGCTCAATCACCGGATTTAAACCCTATAGAACATATTTGGAAAGAATTAGAGGTGCGAATAAGAAGTCACGACATTAAATCGAAAATCCAACTGAAAGCAGTAATGATCGAAGAATGGAACAAGATCGGTGCAGAAGTAACCGACCGTTTAGTTAAATCTATGCCCAAACGTTTAAAAGCTGTTATAAAGAATAAAGGATATCCTACTAAATACTAAACATTTATAAAAATTTAGAAAATTTCATATTTAGTGATGTTTTTTTAAAGTGTATGATCACTTTTGTGTCCTATTTTTGTGCAATTTTATTTATTCTCATTTTTAAAAAAATAATTTGCATCGTAATTAAAATTTATTCTTCACTGCTTTATTAAGAACTGTAAAAATATGCTACGAAAAAATTTTCATGTAAAAATAAGAATATATAATGGTAAATAATGAGGTTTTTAATTGATTCTTGTTGGTGTACGAAGACTTTTGGGAGCCACTGTATATCCCTCAAAAAAAATTAATACATTTAAATAAATGCTTATAAAAATTTTACTTTTCCATCTAGTAATAATGTTTGATATATTATGAAATGATTATTATTTTTTTATTTGAATTTTAGGATGACTAAAGAATTAGGATGACTCATTTAAATAATATTTTATATTATTTCTTTTATTTCATGAAAGAAGATTTCATTAGAAAATTAGTTATTGCAATAACTGAATGAAAGAATTTAAATATTAAAGTAAAAAAGCAGAATAGATATTTTAAAGTAAAGTAGTATTTAAAACTTTAACCTTTCTTTAAAAATTATGTATATGTAAAGCTTTAATAATTCCTTAATGCAAATGAATTAAAAAAAGTTTAAAAATTGTTTGATGCAATTGATATTTTTACCTTAATTAAACTTGAAGTTACAAACTATAAGACAAATTTGAATAACATGAGATTTATAAAAATATATTAAAAAATGGAAATATTTTCATTTTTAGATATGTTATGTACAGCCATTGCATAAATAAATAACCAAGCTAAGGGGAAAATGAGACTCCATTTTGAGAACTGATTTATACCAATTTCTTTCTGAATGGTAGTTTAATATTATTAATTTATCATCTTTGTCCTAAAACCACATGTTTTTTCTTCTTTTTTATGCAACGCAATTATCGAACAGCTCTCTAGATTTTTTTCCCTGTCATTGATCGAATAAACTCGGATCATCTCGTTTCTACAGTCAATTGAGTTTACTTCCCTATTTGCTTTGTAAATCGATTATGAAGAGAATTCAGAATAAGAGAGAGAAATGTTATTGTTCTTATTGACAATGACATTGTACCAAGATTAACGGAAATGACTGTTTCCAGAAATAGTTGAATTTAAACAATAAATCAGACGGAGTGCCCGTGAAATATTTTGAAAGCATGGGTACAGAATTTTTAAATGTTTCAATGAAATAGCAATAGTTTGTTGTGAAGAGTTCGTATTATGTTGCTATATAATTCATCTAAAGCCATGAATAAGGAGATTAAAAATATGTTTTCATTAATGTTTTGGAATATATTTACTACAAAGAGTAGTATATCCTATTAGGGGGATAAATATATTGTTTATCTAGTCCAGCAAATATTAGACAAGAAGTTTTACAAATTAACGAAAACGTTTCATTAATGTAAGGTCATTTACAAGCATATTTTCATGGGAAACCTATACACAAAATTTACAAATAATTATTTCCTGCAGAGCATATAAATATTTATCGAAAACTATACAGTATAAAATAGTTATTACAAATAAAACTTCTAAATTTGAATGGCAAGTAATTTTTTTCATTGTCATGTAGTAACTTAGTTTCATTTTAACAACCCCCCAAACCCTTCTGAGATTATTGGAACAGTCAGAACCACGATTTTGGAGATTCGAATACCCTACAAAGAGAAAGACATTTATTCTTCTGAAACTTTTAATGGAAGGCTTAATTTTCGAAATAAATTTTCACTTGTCTCGCTAAGAAGTGATGTTTTAATTTTAAGTGAAATTATTTTATTAATTGACTTTACAGAATGCTACAATAAAATAAAAAAACATTTTTGAGATTAAATTATATCAGTTCTTTTACAATAAATAAATATATTACATTAACATTAGAGATTTAAATAAAATATAAATAGAGCATTTGAAGAGATGTACATTAAAATTACCAGTTATTTCTTTTTGAAGCTTTAATATTACGACATATATTCCTGGGTTGAGTCTTAGTTTAAACTGCTGATCATAGTTCAAAATATGTAACAGTGCATCTCTTAATAGTAATTGAAGTAACGTTTTAAATTAGTTTTGCCTACGAT
>JAPMOR010029203.1:137254-165097 GCA_026543865.1 Argiope aurantia
AAATTCGAATTTTAACAGCAGACGATAGATAAACAAATTATAAATGGCAGTAAAGTTCACATATTTATTATTTGGTAAATCTCGGCATTTGAAAGCTGTTAACAATTTATTATTCAGATGTAAATGATAATTTTAATGTAAGCGGTCGTGATTTTCAAAACTGAAGACATTTTAAACTTTTACTTTTTCTAAATTACTCTTTATGAGTTTTTTTAATCTAAGAAATATCTTTTAATATTTAATAGACATTCAAATATTTATTTAAATTAATTTTCAGGAATTCTCTAACTGTAATGCAAGTTCTTTATTTGACTTCTTTTTAAACTATTTGATCTACAAAGTAATGTTTCCTATCATTAATCATATTGAAAACAAAATTTACCGACAAATGAATTAGAAAAAATATCTTTTTTTAGGCAAAGGGAATAAATTTTTTCAACTACTCTTAGTTTATACTGATAAAAGAAAAAGAAAGCATACTCATGCAAATTATGATTCGGAGATGAAAAAAAAAGTACTTAATTTTTTTTCGAAAGTAAAAAGAACGTTTTATATACATAAAAAAAAAGAATCAGACATCATTTCGAATCAAACATTATCAGAAAAGATTTAATTCATTTATTTATTCTTTCAAAAAAAATCTCATCATAAGAGGAAAAAAAAAGTGGCAGAATTTCTATAGCGAATACAAACTTGTTTGCTTTCTGTATTTTTACCTTCACAGCACTTTTCTCCCTACAACTCCACCCCCTTGCGGAAAATAAATAAATAAAATAAAATAAAATAAAAACTTCTTTCCGTCATATATATATGAAAGCATTTAAGACTCCAGCGGTGCCAAATTCTCCCGGCCATTTAATCTGTCATACAACGACAAAACTCAGCGCAATGGCTGAACGCAGTAAAGCACGCCATTTGTTTGATAGTCACGTACGTGGCCGATATTTTTTGTTATTATTTTCATATTATTTTTTCTCTCGTTTTGTCACCCCTATCAGTCCATCTCCACCCCACCCCACCCCACCCCTTGAAGGAAATAAGATAGGGACTCGTATTTCCCCTAGTGAAAACGAAAGAAAGGAACTAAGGGAAAAGCATCCAACTTAGGCATTTAGCACAACTTTTCGTGTTTCTTGCACTGCCTTAATCCTAGTTTGATGCCTTGAACTCTTCAAATCGTGCCATCAAGTATTAAATGCCAAGATATGTATGTATTATTTTTTTCACAGCGAAGAGCAGAAATTGGAACGAAAACTCGACATACATGAAGACGGAAATGAAAATCAGATGGCTGTTTTTGCGATGATGGTATTTTTGTGTGGGGAAGTGCCGGCGCATAATAAATTGTACTCTGGGAGCGAAGCGAGAAGAAATTAATGCCTCCCTATTTCTTTCGATCACCACTGGGAGAGAGGTGGATGTTTTAAGTTCTTTCTAATAGTTTATTTCTACTCGGTGCATTATGCAAATCAGACATTTAAATCATGAGATAAATAAAATTCGAAGACTGGGAAAAGAAGGCGTTACCAGCCAAGATATTTGAAGATTTAAGTAAAATTTTCTTTTCTGTACTTTAAGGTATGATTTTCCATAAAACATTCGATAACTTAGTGACTTAGCATAATGGCAGTCTAGTCAAGACGCTGGTTAACTTTTTCTTCTATCTGTATGCAGGTATTGAAATATTGAAGACAACAATAAAAATTTGGTACTTTGGGATTATTTCGTCGACCATTTTCGTCAAACTCGATATTATCGCCAGAAGGTAGCGAAAGGATTAGCGCATTTTCGCGAGCGTTGATAGGTCAACGGAATAATCCCAAAGTACCAAAAATTTAAATAAATTTAATCATAGGTTCTAAATTCAAACTTCTAGATTTTTTTCATCTAACCCTTAGTGATTTCAGTTTTTCGGCAATACAGAGCATATGTTTGATATGTGTGAATGTTGCGATGATAAATATTAAGGCTTGTGGATTTCCATTCTGTTTTACTAATCAAGCTGCAGAAATTTCTGTAAATATTACTGCCAAGCTTCATCTGCCATGAAATACAAATTTTTTTTCTCCAAATTATTAAGAAAATTTTATTTTATCTTATCTTATTATAGAGTTTCATGTATAAACGGAATATTTCGAATTTTTTGTCTTTTAGAGAGATAACATCCATAAAATACTGCATCTCCAAAAAATTGTTGTCGACAAAATGCGTGGCAACTAGTTAAAAGTATTAGTTGCCACGCATACTAGTTAAAAGTACTAGTTAAAAAAATTATTTTTTTTATTGGTCAGAAATCCATAGTTCGACTGAAACGATCTTGAAATGCTTCTGTCATACTTTCACATTCATAATACTTACGCTTTCTTGTGCTTTGGTAAAGATAGGGCTGATGATTTATTTGAAAACATAGATTGTAGCGTGTTTGATTTATCCTTTCATGTTGCCAATATTGTTTAGTATGAGCCTGCACAATGTTCATGTCTTTGTCCAAAAATTATATTTCCCCTTAATCATTTCCGATAAATTAAAATGCCTCAAAAAAAGACTGAATCTGTTTATTAAGTCGTTATACACAAAATGCATGGCAACTAGCTAAAAGTATTAGAAAAAATTATTTTCAATGATCAGAAATCCAGAGTTCGATTGAAACTGGCTTGATATTTTTCTTTCATATGCCCATAACATATTGCCCAGTGTCTTTAAAATAGCTTTGATAATCTTAATTTCTTTATTACTTTTAATTTTTCCCGTGTGTTTAGTTTTCTCCTTTTATTTTGCCAAAGTTATTTTGTATTAACATGCAAAATCCTTCTATTCACTTTATAAAGGTCACCTTGATTACTCGAATTTAAGTAAATTTAAAATATATATATAAACAGCAAAACGTATAAACTACGCTAAAACTTATAAAGATTTCCAACAATCCTCCTTGGCATAAATTCCGACGGATCGTTGCCAGATCTGAAAACAGCATCATTTCCAACACTAACACACCCTTCTCAAGTCGGAGGAAGCGAAGCAGATCGGGGAATGCGAAAAAAGCCGGATAGTGAGATTTCAACACCCAGGAGTAATAATACCGGATTTATTTTTTGACATCCTATTTTCGAATCCCAGAGGACTAAAGAAAATACTTTTTTTCCATTTCTATTCTTTTAGCGAGTCAAAGAAAAAGGATTTTTGGAAGACGTATGGAGAAGAGATAGCGCGTAGATTAGACCGAAGTGGGGCGTTATTACACACACGTTCTATACTTCTTGAAGGGCTTAGAAGGGCACTCACCCCGCCCTGATTGACGCCCCAATCGAACACCATTGTTGAATAGCATTGTTTTTTTTTTCAGGGGCGATACACAAAAGATTTAGAGGTAATTGTTTGCTTGTAATTTATAAGTGTGAGTATTAGTTTTTAAGCTTCATTTGAAGGATTCGAAAATAATTTTGAATTCTGCTCATTTGCCTAAGTATTCTAAGCAATATCCCAGGAAATTAGATAAAATATATAATACACGTATCTATATTTTGCTTAAAAATGCCTTGACATACGATAGATTTCCGAAATTCTTATATTATCAGTAAAATTCCCATATTATTTAAATGTAGTTTACAGAGTGATTATTCAAAGTCGCGACAGAGGTATGAAGCTTTGAATACTACTATTTCAAATATGCCAGTGAATACATAGCATTTCCTCGAGGTGGCTAAAAGAATAAAATTCACTATTTCATTACTCGGTCAGTTTTGATTATAAAAAAAGTGGGACCTCTTTTGTTTATGGTACCGGGGAGAGGGTTGGAAAAATGAGATTACGTATCTTTTTCTGTAGTGCGTCTATTGACTCAAATAAAAGAGAATGTAAATTTTTACTCTAGTTAAAAAGCTTTTACATTTAAAAATACATACTTCTCTTAGACAGTTTAAAGATCAACTATTGAACCGTGATTAGAATGGATGCTTTTATCTTTGTTACAGACTTTGATAAACAGGAATTTACATGACTAAATGTTATAATTTACACTTATTAATGCAAGCACGCGAATTTCTTAAATTGGCTTTGATATCAAAGTTATATTACTTTTTTTCGAAATGTTCTTAACGTCTAAATAGTGCTAGCATTTTATTCTATTTAGAAATGTTCTGTTCATGATATGAATACCAAAAATAAACCAACGTCTCCATAAAACAATCTTACTTAATCTTTTATAAACTTGTCAAGCAAAAAAAAAAACCCTTACAAAAAATTGACCTACAATAGGTATTAAATATTAACTTATTTTCATATGAATTTAGAAATTTTACTGAATTTATCGTGGGCCTTGATTAGTGTTTTGGCTTTGATAGGCGGTTAATAGTATCAAAAAATCAATTTGTGTTTTATACACGTTTTTTTTCACTCCATTGAAACAAGAATTCGACACAAACCTACACATTAATCGCAAAATATCATAGCAAGTTTGATATATTCATGTCAATGCATTTTCAAATTATCGCGTTTGAAATTTTCTGGAAGTACTGACCAATGAATGAATTTTGTTCAAAATTTGACAAGTATCTACATTATAGATGTTGAATATGTGTACCAAATTTTATCTATCTAGCTCTCTTCTTTTTGTAATTATCGTATTAATTTATGTTCAAACAGCCGAACAGGCTGACTTCCTCTGATCAGATTTTACACAAAATGTGATAGAAATCTGAATATTTGGGGTGAAGAGTATATCCTAAATTTCTACTGTTTAGCTCAAGGAGATTTTCTGTTATCTTTGTCACAGACAGACAGACAGACATACAAATGGACATTTTCTAAAAATGTGTTTTTTGGGGCTCAGGGAAGTCTAGAACGTGGAGATCCGCTAAATCTCAATTGAATTTCGGGAATCTCACATTAATCTCTAAGTTTTTGACGTTTACTATACTTTCTCTATACTAATTAATGGTGAAAAAAAGCGGAATTAACTTACATTACAAC
Source organism: Argiope aurantia (assembly GCA_026543865.1). Lineage (NCBI taxonomy): Eukaryota > Metazoa > Arthropoda > Arachnida > Araneae > Araneidae > Argiope > Argiope aurantia. Next base: position 142,223 of record JAPMOR010029203.1, read on the forward strand.
AATAATCTCTCAACAGCAGCAATTTATTAATGAATATTATATTTCATTTCAGAAATCGCATTTTTTAAATTATTATTATTCATTTAAAACCAAACACCTGTTTGAAGTATTCGTCTTCGCGCAAGGCGCTAATCCCGAACCCAGGTGATATTTACAGAAAGCTATTTTTAAGAGTGTTTATTCTTCCAACTTTCGGGGAGAAAAAAAAGTAAGGGTATAAAAAATATAATTCTCACGCGAAGGCAAAAGAAAAATAAACAACAAGCCAAACACAGAAAAAAAAACCCCAGAAGATAAAAAAAAAAAAATTAAACCTTACCTCCGGGAGGGTTTGGATCTAAAACACATATAGCACAGTTGAAACGAATGTTCTTTTAATAAATCAAGCGTTGAACAAGCTACTGTGGAAGGTTTAGAAAAAAAAAGACTGGTGTGGAAGAAAACAAATTTATTTGCAGAGAAATTGGATTTGTTTCTATGAAAAAAAAATCGTCTGGACCGCAGGCAACAGAAAAAAGTAGGTATAAATGAAAAACCATGAGAAATAGTAAAACCTGAACGAATGTAAATTTTCAATTTACTATATTTTGATTTCTATGTACTTAAATGTCAAAGTATGTTTTGTGGTGACAAAATAAATGACATCAATTGATTTTTTTTAATTATGAAGTTCTTTCTCGGTATTTTGCAGGTAATATTTAGATTGATTGTGGGAAAGTGTTTGCTGTGTTGATGATGACAAAACTGTAAATATGGATTAAAAAAATCGTTGAATTTCGTTTCTCTTCAAATTAAGTAAAAAATTTTAAGTGGGAAATAAATTTCTTATTGGTCAGAAAATGTATGATAAATCTATAGTATGAAAAAGAAATACATGTATCCATCAGTTTGCTTGTTTATTTTCAATTCACAATGATGAATAATAAGAATATATGATATATCATTCTGGTGTCATTTCAAGGTTAAGTATGACATTTTCCATTTCTTAAGTATTTGTTTTTCAAGGAAATAAACTAAGCATAAGAATGAAAGATGAATAAATTTGAAACAAAGATAATCTTTCAAAAAAAGGTCAATATTGTTTATCGACCAAATTTGAAATAAATTTCGAATAATTAAATTAATTTAGTTATTCGAAATAAGAGTGAATTCGAGAAAATTGAATCCATCGTGATTAACCTTACGTAATAAAGAACGTAAAATAATTTCATATTTACAGTGACGATGTTTCATAATGTTATTTAATTTTACTGTAGAATTTGAAATTTAGTAGAAATATATTTTTTATTTTGTTACTAGCCGCCACTGATGACCAGCTGGTTAGCTGTGAACTTCAGTAAGATTTAATTTCAATTAAATGTTTTATGCATAAACTTTATGCTCATCATTCCTTAAATAAAATTGGTTTTGCATCAAATTGTATCAGATATCAAAGCTGTATTACTGTAATAACTTTGTACATATTCTGGTTATAGTAGATAAATAAAATTTGGTGCGTGTAGATTTGTATTTAATTTTCGACTCTATATGTAATACAGAAAAGATTCAAAATGCGTGGTCTAGTTCGAAATTAAATATGAAGAATTTCGAGTAAATATGAAACAATATGAGAAAGTAGAAGATAAAACACTCACTCTGGCGTAAATCTAAATTTCCTTTCCAATAATACTATTTAATTAAAATGTTTTGTAAAATTTTAAAATAGAGTGCCGTTAAAAAATTAACTTAGCATTGCTTGATTGCTAATTCATTGTGTATTTTTAAAAGTCAATAACGATATTGATAAAATCCAATAATAACGTTCAAAGTTCAAAAATTGATATTTATTTGATCAAACTAACAGTTAAATCTTAAAGCATATCAGCATAAGATGAAAAATGCAATTCTCAAAAATATTTATTCAATTTTTCATTAGCGATTTATTATTTCAAGAAAAATTATAACTTTTATGAAGAAAATTCTTTAATTGTACAGTGTGACAAATTCTACAGCTGCACAAATTAATTTCCAACATTAAAATAAAGCACTTATTTGTCTACGCTGCCAAAAAAGTTTTTAAAAAATATTTAATGAGTATTAATAATAATTAATGGAATTAATACTAGCAGTGTAAGAAAAAAAGATTTATTTGAAATCATTCTCCCTTTTTAAAAGAATAAAAATATTCCAATTTATCTTCTTTATGTGCATGTCTGAAAAGTTCTGATCGACTTTTGCAGAAAAGAAAAACAAATCGAGCTCAGATTTATCTCAAGCGTGTAAAAGAAAAGATGTCGTAGCGTCTCATGAAAACATCTTACTAATTAAAAATGCAATTAGTTCGAAGATTTACAAATGAGGAATAGTTGTTTAATTCCCTTATTTACAAAAATTAGTGTTGTTTTGAATACAAAAATAAAAAAGTAAAGCTAAAAATTGGCGCAAAATCTACTGGATTCGAGAAAAATATTTAATCCTGAAAGCATTCTGAAGTCATGTTTTTATTTTAAGCTAATTATATTAATGCGAAGACAGGATAGTCATTTTTTAAAGTTGTTTAAGGGGGTATTTTTTTTTGGGGGGGGGGGTTACAGAATCTTATAAACATGCTTGAATAATTCTAAGAAATATAATTAAATATTCCTTGTGAAATAAAATAATTGGGCTATTTGTTCTTTTTTCTAGTAGTACAGATGCTGTACGGGTATCTTGAGTTGACACATCAACAATAATTTCGTAAAATTCTGTTCATTCCTTTTCCACAAGTGAACTATTCAATCTCTTCTCTAATTACACTATATATAGCTTTTATTCCTTGCTCTAACGATCACTTAATGTTTGATTTCTTCATATATAGTACAGATACTGTATCGGTAGAAATTTTTTGATTCCCTTAAGTTAGTGCATCTGAATATTGTCATAAAATTTCAATTTGTCATTCCTCTCGGTAAAGACTTAGCATTTTCTTTTATAAAAACACCGTACATAATTTTTTCTTCCATAATCCAATCTGTCACTTCATGTATAATAGTCTCATATGCGGTACTGATAGTCTACTAGTAAAAATTTTTCGACTCTATTAAATTGATACATTCTATATATTGCTACAAAATTCCAATTTTTTCTTTCTCATGATGGTAATCAATCATTTCTCTTCTAATTACACTGAAAATGTTTTTTTCTTCCACGATCTGGGTCACTTCATATGAGCAGTAGAGATACCGTACCAATAGTAATTTTTTTTGTCTCTTTTGAGTTCATACACCCAAAATTTATGTCCTGCAAGTCTGATTTCCCCTTCCCGAGAGTGAAATCAATCTTTGTCTCCTAATTTCACTGTATATAGTTTTTCTTTCATGCACTTATGAACCTGAATATGATGATTTCATATACTTTACAAATGCTATGCCAGTAGAGATTTTCCTGCTTTATTTAAAATATCTGACTTACTAATTTGAAATATCGCCTTTATAATTTATATACTGCTTTATATATTAATTGTTAGATAATTCTGATTTTTCTCTTTCCACATGAACAGAAGGAATCATTCTCCCCTCTAAATACACTTTTTCAAAGGTTTGTTTTTATGTGTATGTTGGTTTTGACATGTACAGATATTATTCTGAAATTTTCTTCCATATGCTCAGGCTTCGTAAAATACAGCACCACTAAACAATTTATTCTTCTAATGAAACTATCCGCACTGTCTCAGACCTATTTTTATAAATCGGAGTGCTTCGATTTTTTTTACACACTTTCGAAAATTATTAACCATACAGAAATTGTAGGTCATACTGTAACCTCAAAGCTACCCCACCTTGCCAAGGCATCCGGGCAGAACTGAATAATCAGACCAACACTACAATAAATCAGGCACTAAAATGAGCGCAAAACGACTCCTACTACGGTACAGCCAATATATCCACCAAATAGGCTCAATCCGACATCGACATGGAGGCAACTCAAACCCACAACATGGTTATTGCCACCGGAAAGGCGAGAATCGACCTATTTATACGGCAACTTCTTAATCCAATATCCAAGGTGCCCCCTCCTAGTGGGACTTGGTCATTGCTTCATTCAGCGGTGACGGGGTATTCGGCTGTACACAAAAAGCGGACTTGATCATACTATCAATTATTATAATAACGAGATCAAAAATGCAAAAGGTGGTCCTTAGGGAATCGTATCGGCAATGAATTAAAAAAACAGAATGCTCAATTCATATAAAGTGTTCAACTTGACTTTAATGAATATAAATTTTTAACTCGATACACATTTGCTATTTGAATTTAAATTCATTAGAACAGCAATATGCGAGGCGCATATTGCTTTAAACAGCAAGTCTTTTGAGCACTTACTAGAAATACCACGAAACCTTGTTTTGATGCTGCGTCTTAATTGGCATACTATCTGTCAAGCTTTATAAATTTTTGTGCAATTCATGCTACTATTTTAAGTTCTCAGTATTGGGATTTTGCATTCCAATAATGACAAAGTTTTTTTAGGCAAATACCTTTTGCTTTAATTGCCCATTCCATTTTTATATAAATGACTGCGTAGTCTGCTCTTTATGTTCGCTTACCATCTTTTGAGACTCGTATAATTTTCTTTGGTTGCCATGACATATGAAATGGTTATTATTAAAGCGAAAGAGTAGCAAACGGCTATCTCTTTAGAAATCTAAAGGATTATCAACTCGAATCTAAATCACATCATCTCTTATAATAGTTTCTGAAGATGGAAAAGAGGACTTTTGTGTTTTTTTTAAATTCCAGTTTTAATAGGATATTTTGAGACTGCATCCTTTTTTCTTTGATGGTTAAAATATTAAAAAAAAATAACTGATATAATTGCAGATATTAACTGTTTTTAATGCCTTGAGATATATAAGCAAATTAATCTCTCCAAAAATCATAGAAATAAAGTGACAAAGATAACTTTCAAGACTATTAAGATGTTATTTGAATTTAACAATCTGCTGTAATATGTCACTGCAAAAAGAATGAAATATAGCTTGTCATCAAAGAAATAACGTCTTCCAGATGGTATGGTGTGGAAATTTACAGATGCGGTATTAAATCGGGTGTCATTCTCATTTCGAATCATGGTATGAACTTACAAAGTTCATCTAAAATATTGTTTGTTCTTCTTTAAAACAAGATATCAATTCAAATAATTTTGAAAAAAAAAATCACTGAGTTTTAAAGCTCTTTTTGTTGTTACTTAGCTGTTAAATATGACATATAAAGATAAATAACATGAATTTGAGTCTGATTCTTTAATCTTTTAATTTCATATTATATTATTTAATCAATAACAACCAATCAAATTGAATCAATTTTGTTCAAAAGCATAAATTAAACGTTTGAAAGCAAAATTTATTACTTCTTAAAGAATGGAATTATATATCAAATGCGGTGTTAAATTAAAGAACTTGAATAACAGAAGTGGGTCTTTCATTCAGAAAATAAAAGCTTAGACGGTGATAAAGAAATAATTTTAATAAATGAAATTGCTGGAAAGGATTTGTTCATCAATGAAATTTTAAACCAGTTTGATAAAAATTTTAAGTATTTATTTGGGATTACTTGATTTTAAAGATGGTTAATTGGTTTTTAAACTTCCACAATGATGTTTTGAATGCGAAATAAAAGCTCACAAATATATTGAAGATAATTTTTTGTACTATTTCCATTTAATCACAGAAAATTTGTAGAATTTCAGCATTTATTCATTTGTATTTAATTAGTGTTGTGTTCTTTACTTATTAAAATATTTACAAAATTTCGAAGCGATTGCAATGAAAATATTAAATTTCATTTTTCTCAATAATGAGAATGATGTTAATAAAATTTCAACATTTCTGAAATTGAATGAAATTATAAAATAAGGTAAAATCCCAATTATCTGTGAAACTCAGTGACGTAGATAGCGTAGATAATGCTAAACTTACCAAAAAAAAAGATAATGAATCAACTCAAGATATGTTTCCTAAAAGATTTACAAATGATCAACCCATTGTTAAATGCGGCTCAAAATTTGACAGGTGCCTGCACTATGGATGTTAAATCTGTGTATCGTGTTTTATCTCTGTAGTTCTCTTTATTTTTTAGTTGCCATGTCAACGCATATTCGAACAGACTGACAGACAGACATCCACATAACGGATTTTGTGCCGTCTAGCTCAAAGCTTTTTTTTGAGTTATCTTTGTCACAGACACACATACAGACATTTAAAAAAAATTCTCGAATTCAAGCAGATTTGAGACATGGAGATTCGTCAAAATCTTGAAGTCGAATTTTTTGATGATACCATACTTTTCCCTCTTTTTGTGGCAACATCGCTTTTCCATGCGTCATTTACATCACAAATCTGTGTTGATTTTAGGCCAATCAGGATTCTCAGTGAATTGAAAGCTGGTGGAGTGGCCATTGAAATAAATGTAAAATTTTCTATAGTAGCTATATTCAAAGCTTTTTATTTCGAAGAGTTTCAGTCACAGAAATATGAAGCTGTAGCATTTGCATTACTCTTATCTTCTCTTTTGGATACTAGATGGCGATGCCTGATTAGGTCATCCCATAGTGCATTGCGATTGTAATTAGAATTGGAATGAGATGTGATGCTAACTGTGAAGCCGCTCTCGTGAATGTCTTGTCTTTGTGTTAGTGTATGTTTAAGTGTGTGAATATGATTATTAAAGAAATGTTTCCGACAACATTCGTCCTGTTGCTTCCTGCACAGATCATAATAATCTACATTCCACCACATTGGCGCCCAACATGGGGCAGAATTTGTGAGGAAACGAAAATGACGTCTTCCCGACCATCACAAGAAAATTTTCCCGCCACCCCAAAGCTATTTTTTTAATTTACAAAATTAATGTATTAATATTATTTAAATAGAATATATTCTAATGGATATGGACATTATATAAAATTTCAGATTACACATTTTTTTTTTCAGAAATACATTCATTGACACAAACAGCACAAAATATATATCTTTGTCGCTTATAGCATTATTCCAATTGAAAACGTATTCATATATCCAATAGTTTCGAAAAGTAATTATTGGGCTATAATTATAGCTGGGAAGATGTACATATATTAACAGTCCTACTGGTGGGTAATAGAGGATAAGAAGTTTCCATTGTGTTGTTTGGTTCTTGTCCCCCTGATGGGTAAGGAGAAAGGTGGGGGTCGGCTCCTCCCATCGATGACCGGACGTACATCCCATGGGAAGGGTTGTACCGTGACCGGTGACGGCTCTTAGGACTCAATCACTTTTCCCGCTGGTGTTGATGTTATGGATCCTGGTCATTCAGATTTTTCCGTGTGTCTCAGGCCGGGTCGCAGTAGCCGATTTAAGGTATATATGTTAACAGCATATGTTTTCTTCATTTTTTAACATTTTAATCATTATTCCATCTTATGTCTTCTGTAACCACAACGGATTTCCAGTCATGTATATTTTGTTTAAATCCCCTATTTAGTAAGACTTTCTTAAAGGAAATGCGTTTAAATTACGCGCACTCTTTTAATGCACTTAAGTTGTTTCTTACTCGAAAAGTCAGTATTTGTCAGTTGTACCTCAAATTAGCTTTTTGGCTAAAAGACATTTTATTTGCGAGTTTTCTCAGGAGGTTATAGGGAGATTAATTGCCACTCTCCCGGCAGAATATTTTACTTCCTGCCGCAATGCAAATAGACACACTCCCTTGACTAAATAAGCGGGAAGGTGATTCGGGCGACTAATAGTAATTAAATAAAACTTTTCCAGCATTTAAGTCCCCAATGGAATCAATTTAATTGATGATATTAAACGAAATTTGGGGTTTAATTTCCACATTTATTCGGCAAAATGTGGCACTGATTTCATAAAGTGTGCAGCCAAAAGTTTTAAAGAGTTCTTGTTCGAAACTTTTAAAAGAAGAATATGAATTTTGTATTTGTTGAATTGTTAAAAAAAAAAGGTCTTTTCGGGTGGTTAAATGACTGATGAGAATAAGAAATTTAAAATTAATACTGATTTTAAAATGTGAATTTTATGTGCTTATTATAATTTTTTACAATGCATTTCATAAAAATAAATGTGTATACATAAATATAACAATGAATTATTAGATATATTATAAAGGTTTGATATACTGAAATGCTGGATTCAGATCCTCTACTAAAGATTGTTATCTTATCCTGAATGTAATATAGAGAAAACAATCGTCAAAAGTAAAAGTAATCTTTGTAATCGTCAAAAATTCAGACTCGAGATTTTGACAAATCTCGACAAAGTTTTAGAACCTCCCTAAGTTCGAAAAACATATTTTGAGAAAATATCCATCTGTCTGTGACAAAGATAACTCAAAACTCTTTAAGCTAGGCGGTTGAAATTTGGTAAACGTCCTTTACACCAAATGTATAGATTTTTATCAAATTTTGAGTAAAATGTGTTCAGAGGCAGTCTGTATGTCCGGTTAGTTGAATATAAGTTACAAATTGAAGAGAGTTAGATTGATAAAATTTGGTTCACAGATTCAATATGAATAGCGCAGACAACTGTCAGATTTTGAGACAACTCCAAAATTGAGTAACTGTCGATCTGTATTTTCAGAATTTGGATACTATTAATGCATGCCCGGAATTAATCGCCAACGGAATTAATCGTAACTCGCCAAGGTTGTCACAATATATTCAATAAATATGTTAAATTCATGCCAAAAGTTAATATTTCGTAACTATTGTAATCCAATAAGGCATTCCCTGGTATGACAAGTTTATTAGAGAGTATGCGAGAAAATTTTGGGAAGACCACCACCGATGGTTTGAACAACGCTGTTTCGTAAAAAGATCGTGACACTAATTCTAAATGATCTCTATTTAAAATAATTGACAAAACATAAGTCAGATTCCTTTCCCTAATCATTGATCCGATTCCGACAATTTTAATTTCATACTGGCCCTCATAATTTCTAGGTATCTCATTATCAATCGTCTAGTCTAAATGTTAAGCATTTTCAGCAGAAATCTCAAAAGCATTACTTCGCTGCACGTTCTTGATAAGAGATTATCAATGATTTCACCCATTGCTATTTCGTATGGAAAAAACTCATGATCTCATTATACATTTCATCCAAATTCACCTATCACCGTCCACTCTCCAGTTTCATGAAATACAGCAACAAACAACGATCTCAACAATTAGATCGATTTTTTCAATTTTATACGCTTCTTTGCTTAGCTAACCATTCAAAATGCTTTGTTTGTTGAGCAAATATAAAGTTAGTATTGTTACGAAATTTTCTCTGCCGGGGTTCGTTTAGATAGTGGAAGTTATATGGTGTGTAGAACGCTCAATAATCAGGCGGCAATGGAGAAAGAAACAACGACGTTTATTTACACGAAGATACACAGGACAGCACAAAAGCGACAACTATATACAGCACAGAAGACGATTATCTTCTCCCAAGACGTGTAGCATACAACAGCACACACAGCAGCATACAACCAGAATCTACTGCAGACAGTAGCGCACAGCTCAGTTCAGCACGAGCTTGACTCAGTCGCTTCCGACTTCTCTGTCTTCTACTTCTCCGACTCGGATTACTGACTTTGCCCCGTCGATTCCGCTTACTCTTCTTCGACCACTCCGTCCACTCTGACTACTGGCTCCCGCTCCGTCTTCGGACTACTCGTCGTCTCTCTTGGCAGCGGCGGCCGCTTCCTTTTATAGGTCTCAGGAGGCGGGGCTAGAAGCCTCTCAACCAATCAGGAACGTTCGAGGCGTATCTCGGTTCCTACTGGACGGATCGGGAAAATTCTCGAAGTTTCGGGTATAATCTATTTTGGCGCCAAAGTCGCCAAATTGGTCGCCAAGTCGCCAAATGGTCGCCAAGTTTGTCGCCAAGCTCTGTGACCTCTGACGCGCTAGTCCCATTCAGATGACTGTAAAACCCTCCCTCTATTGATGGAACAAACCATGCTGGGAAGCCGAATTGCAGGTTTGTAACAGTATTTTATTTTGTTGTGACAATGCTGGAACAACTGGTCAGCAATAGGCATGTAATATTCCTTAATGCTTATTTATTTAACTAAAAATTTTTATTCTACCAAAATGATAGTCTTTTTAAGGATGTAAATATAATAGTAAATACATTATATGGAGCAGACAATTAATAGAAACATAATAATTTTTGGAAGTAATGCACTCAAATTTGAATCTCCAGATTTTTATTATGAGTAAGTAAGTTTAAGTTTCTCAGCATCGCTATCAATGCCTTTGTATTTCTAAGTCTTCTGATGATACTGATTATCGCAGAAAAATTTGGATGATTCTTATTTATTGGCAAAAAAACAAAACAAAAAAAGTGCGAACAATAATTTTGAAGAAGAGTAAAAGATTTTGGCTATATATATATATATATATATATATATATATATATATATATATAATATGTGTGTGTGTGTTTCAAAACTGTCTTCATTGCCGCTTTCTTTATCAAATTTATCTAATAAATTGTTGTATCGTTTGCTCCTATACTGAATTAGTAGTCACCATTTTATCAAGTATATTGATTGTTTGTATTTTAGCTAATTGTATGGAACAGATTATTAAATTAGTGGTTTGCCTCAAATCATAGGTCTTTAACACCTCTCTTGAAATAATCATTAATTCTTTGATGATATTCATCATCAAAATTACACTGGTGAAAAAAAAAATCTCAACACCAAGAAGGACTTGTGCTAGATAAACAAAATTTGGTAGGCATGTTTATACATCTGAAAGATGACATCGATTCAAATTTCGCGCTTCCCACATAAGTGTAGTGCTAGTAGTAGTAGTAGTAGAATTTACATATCAGGTTTGCTTTAAATGCTTGTTGTAAAGTTCGTGAGTGTTATTTATCTTTGAAATCTGATGTATTGAGTTGATGTTATCCAAGAATGCCTTTAAGAAGACGAAGAATCCATTATCAATAATTATCCGAGTTTGAACGAGGTCGTGTAATAGGGCTACGAGAAGGTGGATTTCCGCGATACTGCAGAAAGACTTGGCCGGAATGTATCTTTTGTGAATGATTGTTGGGAGCAGTGATCAAGGGATGGTACTGCCTCAAGAAGACCGAGTTCTGGGCGACCAAGTGCCATTACTGAGAGGGAAGCCGCCATATTCGGCGTACGGCTGTGGCGCATCGTACTGTGTCTGCGGCAGAAGTTCGAGCTGCAGTTGGTATCGTAGTGACACAACGAACTGTTAGAAATCAGTTACTTCAAGGGCAGCTCTTAGCCAGACGCCATGTAGCGTACATTCCACTGACTCCAAGCCATTGCCATTTGCAACGTCAGTGATGTTAAGCCAGAACTGTTTGGAGGACGGAGTGGAGATCTGTTGTGTTTTCTCATGAAAGCATGTTCTGTCTGAATGGCCATCATGATGGCCGTGAGTTGGTCAGGAGAAGTGGAACACTGCAATTAAACTGTCTGCAGCTTAGACATACAACCTACACCTGGAGTCATGGTCTGGGGAGCAATTTCCTATGACAGCAGGAGTACTCTCGTGGTTATCCCAAATACACTGACTATAAATTTGTACGTCAGTCTGGTAATTCAACCTGTTGAGCTGCCATTCATGAACAGCAATCAAAGGGGATTTTTCCAACAGGATAACGCTAACCCTCATACCGCTGTTGTAATGCAACCTGCTCTGCCGAGTGTTTACATGTTACCTTGGTCTGTAAGATCACCAGATTTGTCTCCAATTGAGCACGTATGGAATATCATTGGACGACAACTCCAGCATCATCCACAGCCAGTATTGACCGTCCCAATATTGACAGAACAAATACAAAAAGCATGGAACTCCATACCACTAAGTGATATTCGGCACCTGTGTGACACAATGCATGAACTTTTGCAGGCTTTCATTCAAAATTCTTGAGGATACACCTGTTATTTAACAACATTTCAAATTTGAAATGCATTTTTATGAGCTTAAATTAATCTGTGATCTTGAAATTTTAATCAATTAAACATGTTAACTAAATAAATACACTGTCCAAATTTAATTACTCTACAATAATTTTTTCTTGGTGTTGGTATTTTTTTTTCCGTCAGTGTATAATAATTTTTTTTAAAAAAAAATTATATTGTAAATAAACAACTCTGTTATTCAAAAACTAAGTGTTTCATTAATCATAAAGTATTGAATGTGGAAAACTGAAAACAAGGTTAATTTATCTCAAACATCAGAAGATGGTTCCAAAATTGGAATCATTTTTTTTCTAATGTTGAAGAGCCAATATGATTTTTGAATTCTGCAGACATCGCATCAGAATAAGTCAAGAAATTCCATTTGGATAATATTAGCAGTTGGAATTTTAAGCGACTACGATGTTTTGATTAATAATTTCATATCAAGGATAAAACTTTTATTTTATATTGGTCAAAGCCAGAGGAAGGGATCCCCCCAAAACTTTCTCGTATACATTCTAACAAATTTGTCATGCCAGAGAATGTCTTGCATGGAGGTAGCGTACAATAATTAGGAAATATTAACTTTTGGCGTGGATTTAGCATTTTTGCTGAATATATCATGTGATATATTCATGGCGCGGTTTTCGGCGATAAATTCCTATCAAGGGTTAATAATATGCATAAATCGATTTTACGTTTAATATATGTTTTTTCTCAACCGATTGCAACAAAAATTTGACACAAAGCTGCCCTTATAGTTATAAAATAACAGGCCAATTTTGATATATTTAAGTCACTGCGTTTTTAAATAATAGTGTTTACATAATTTTGAAAGTATAGACTGATAGGCAGTCACCTCCTAGTTAGATTTGGCTCAAACTTTTATAGGCTTTTACAACATAGATGTTAAATGTCTGTACCGAGTCTTATCCGTCTAGATTTTTTTGCTATGTAGTTATTGTGTTAATCTATATTCAAACAGACGGACTTCTTCTGAATAGATTTTACTCAAAATTTGACAGAAATCTGCAAATTTGGTGTAAAGGCAGTATAAAATTTCATCTGTCCAGCTCAAAATGTTTTTGAGTAATCTTTGTCACAGACAGACGAACATTTTCCAAAAATATTTTTGAACTCAGACAAGTTTAGAATGTGGAGATTCATCAAAATTTCGAGCTCGAATTTTTTTGAAGATTACTATTTTCTCTCTATATAATACATAAGGATGATTTTTTTATGAACATAGTTAAGAATTTTGAAAATGCCTTTATTCTGGAAATTTAATCTTGTATTTCAATTTTTTTTAAAAAAGATTCTCCACATTTAAAGTAAGGAGGTATTGATATTTATTACATATTCTTTTTAATAACAAAAATTTTTAGGCGTACATAATTTTATATAAGCCTTTTAATTCAAGGCATTACGGCACTTTCGTATAGTCATTTATTCACCTTTAAAAAATTTCTTTCGAAAACATCGTCTTAGGTTTAATTTTGTTGACAACTAATTATAATTACACTGTAATCTGCGAAAGACTCATTAAGATATCTTTTTAATGAGATACTCTAATATACCCAAATCTGTTTGATTAAAAAAATTGCATTTAATGTAATCCTTTAAAAAAGAAAAAGGGGCCTTCCTAAAAATTCCGTTTGACACTCAATGCCTTGTTTCACATTCTAACCTCAACCAATTAAAAATTTCTTTACTTTTAAATCCGGTTAATCCGATTTAGGTTTTACTATAGAACGTTAAACGCAAATGCGATTAATGACATTTGAAAGAGGATGGCATAGATGAGTTTCAATATCGTGCTGGAACTATTTGAGCCCCGTACAATCCCGCTGAAAGAACGTTTAACTTCGTTATCGAAGACTTTCCCGAAAATGGCATTTAATTAATAAGAATGATGCGTAAGAATCTAAAGGGCAGACGACTTCTTACGCTTTTTCGCGGTTCTAACGCAACCTATTCTTTCTCAACCCTCCCCCCACCAAATTCGATTAATTACTCCTGGAGAGAAGACGGGGGATGATAGTGTAATCAATAATTTCTCTTTTAGTAATCTCCTGCACTAGATTCATGATTTTTTTTCTCTGCGTTTTCCCAACTTTTTTTTTCTCTTCTTTCTTTTCTTCTCGACATTTTTTTTCTCTTCTTTTTGATCCATTTTTTTTGTCCGAATCTTGATCTTGAACTTTTCGTCGGGATAATTCTTTGGATTCTTTTTTTTTCCTAAGATCGTACGGAAGCGCACAAAGCGTATTATCCAAAAAAAAAAAAAAAAATGCAAGAAGTTGTGAACTTCTTCATCCTTACTCTTAAAAATTTTCTACTGGGTTAGTCTAAATAAATTGCAAGTATTTCTTTGGAAATCGGGAGAAAGATTTTAACCAAGATGGATGCAGTTGTATGAGAACAAATTCATCTCTCAATTCATTTTCATTTTGTCTTAGTTCAATTCTACATTAGCCAAATTTATTACCATTACGTTTTGTATGTTATTGGAATCTATTAGTTCAATTAAAGTATATAATAATTCACAGAATAAAAATTTTCAGTACTTTTATCTAGATTATGTGCAGATTAACCCTTGTATACATAGTGATGTAGATCTACATTGCATGTTTAAAGCCTCATATCTCTTATGTAACAATCATTGCATAGTGTTGTTTTTGTTTTTATTTTAATTTGACTAAAACTATTTTGTTTCCGATCATATTTGACAGTTTATTTCTTTACCTGAGGTAATTTTCACTATCGAGGCGGTGTCTGAGTACAATTTCATTTCAAGCATTTTTTTTTTTTTTTTTTTTTTTTTTTTTTACTAAGAGACGCGTGAATTTTTCTTTACATTAATGTACCTTTCCACTACAACTACCTAATTATAAGTAAACAAGAATTTCTTAAGTTTAATTATTAGGTTCAAAGGGTTATTCCTTATTATTCTTGCTTTTAAAAAAATAGAAACAAAATGCATTTCAGATAAATAATCATTTTCTCAACCTGATGCAATGCTAAACAGGTATTAATATAGATTGTATAGATAAAACACTCCAAAGAACATGAATGCGATTATTATTTCACAAAAAAGAGCAATGATCCATTGTAGTTGGAATTTTGATAAATGCTAATGCTAAATTTAAAAAAATAATTCGTTCTATTTCATTTCTAATTATCGAAGCAAATAAAATATAAATCAGATACCTACTCACATATTTCCGCTACTACACTGTTAAACTGACATTAACATATATTGTATAGATAAAGTGTTTCAAAGAACAAGAATAATATTAATGTTTTACAAAAAGGAGTAAATTTTCACCGTGGTTGATGAATTAATTTATAGTCCCTATAATCTCATGTGCAAAACTGGTTACAATTTGTTTCAATACTTAATTTAAAACAAATATTTCGTTTTATTTTCTTTGTAATTATTGAAACAAATAAAATGTATTTGGGATATCTGATCAAATATTGACTCAACCTAATAGATTGTTAAACAGGCATTATTATAGATGCATAGATAAAGTGTTCTAAAGTACAAGAATGAAATTAATATTTACCAAACACAAATAAAATTCAATCGTAGTTGATGCATTCATTTATAGTTCCTGTAATTTCATATGCAAAACCAGTGATAACTTATTTCAATGCTAAATTTTAAGCGATTAATTCTTTCCACTTCCTTTCGAACTATCGAAAAAATAAAATATGTTTTAGATATCGGATCACGTGGTTCCTTAATTAATGCAATGTTAAACAAATATTAATATGGATCCAAAGAACAAGAATGAAATTAATGTTTCACAAGCAAGAGCAACGTTCCATTCGTAACTGGAACTTTGCTAAATGCTAATGCTAAATTTAAAACAAATAATTCGTTCTATTTCCTTTCTAATTACTAAAACAAATAAAATATATCTGATATCTGCTCACATATTTCCTCCACCTGATGCTATATTAAGCAGACATGAACATGGATTGTATAGATAAAGGGTTCCAAAAAATAGGAATAAAATTAATTTTCACAAACAGGAGCAAAATTTCATCGCAGTTGATATATTAATTTATAACCTCGTGTGAAACCGATTATAGTTTGTTTCACTACTAAATTAAAAACAAATAATTCGTTCCATTTCCATTCTAATTTAACAAACAAATAAAATATATCTCAGATACTCGCTCACATAGTTCCCCAACCTGATGCAATATTAAACAGATATTAACATAGATTGTATAGATAAAGGGTTCCACAGAACAAAAATGAAATTAATGTTTCACAAACAGGGTTCCATCGTAGTTGGAACTGTGATAAATGCTAATGCTAAATTTAAAACAAATAATTCATTCCATTTACTTTCTAATTATGAAAACAAATAAAACAAATCTGAGATATCTGCTCACATATTTCCTCGACTCGATACAATGTCTCAATTTGCGCGCGCGTGTGTTCCATTTCTCCACGCTCATCCGAAGTGATAGTCCCACAAAGCCATACCCATCATCTTCGTCCCCGACCAGGCCAGAGTAATTACCGGTCAGCGGAGCGTGGACAATTGTCCCGGACAGATCCGAGGAATAACGAACCCTCGAGATCCCTCCAAGAATATAAAGAGAAGAACGCAGAATGTGTAAATCTGATGTCTTTCTCGAAAGTAATGTCTTTGACACTCCAACGGCAGAAAATTATCTCTGCGCTGCATCGTTATACAGGAGAGGACCTCTGATCAGGTCTTGGAGGACTATGGAAAGTTTTCCTTTTTTTTTTTTTTTCCTTTCTTTCTTTCTCTATCCTTTCTTCTTTCTTCTTCTCCGTCGTCGTTGCAATTTTGTTTTTATTCTCTTCTTTCATTTTATTCGCTAACTTGTCTTATTGGCTTAGTTTCAAAGTTGAAGGGATGAAACTTTAGATATTTTATGCTTTTCTTGTTTTCATGTTATTCTAATGAGGGTGCTTTTTCGCGCTGAAGCAAAACTCAAACTTAGCTTAAAATCATCGTAATTATGCGGTTTTATTGAAGATTGCTAATTATCTTGTCAATTTAATAATAAAATTAAAAGGGAAAATTGGATAACATTTTTAATGATTTTGATACCGTGCTTTTAAATTATAAAAATTTTCAAAATTATTTCAGCAATTTCCTTTATCACGATGATCAAATACTGTAAGAGATGAATTGTGTGTGTATACGTGTATCCTACTCTTTTTCTTACTTTGTTTATTATTTAAATTCTCTTATCGGTTTATTCTCAAACTAAAAATAAAACTGTAACTGCTTTAGATATCAGATTCATATACACATCGAATCCTTGGTGGAATTGGGTTTGGTACCTAGAGTTCACAAATTTTGAATATCTTACTACCGGAAACAATTCAGCGCTCGAGAGATTAAAAGTAGATTCGTTTGGTTTCAGTTAATTTAATATAAAATGTATAAATTTTAAATGTTTTAAGTTTATTTAACTGTACTAAGTTTCAATTTTTAAAATTCTTTTTTTTTGTACAAAATTTTGAGTTTTAAAAATTGTTCAATTATACTAAATTTTGATACTAGAAACTTGCACCATTTTGTACTAGAAACTTGCACCATTTTGTACTAGAAACTTGCATCAATTTGATACTAGAAACTTGCACCATTTTGTACTAGAAACTTGCATCAGTTTGATACTAGAAACTTGCATCAGTTTGATACTAGAAACTTGCATCAGTTTGATACTAGAAACTTGCATCAGTTTGATACTAGAAACTTGCATCAGTTTGATACTAGAAACTTCAGCAGTTTGATACTAGAAACTTGAAAAATTGAAAATTGTTCATCATTTAAAGTTTAAAATTTTAAAAAAAGAATTGTTTTAAAGTTTAAACATTTCGTGTTAGGCTTTTGATATTCAAGTTTGCTTTTGCCAAGTGTAATTGTTTATTTTCATTATTTTGTTAATTACTTATTCTATGGATTAGTTTTTAAATTCAAATTTAAAATGGTGAGAAGATCTTTTAAAACCTTTAGTATAATTTTATTTAATGCTTTTTAAAATTGCTATATTTTGTGATTTAATATTACAAAATGACGTTGAGAATAAAATCAACTTTTCTAATTTATTAATTGGCAACTTTTTTTTATTATTATTATTCACTGAATTCACTCTTTGGAATTATTTTAATCCTGAAAAGAATATATTCTTCAAATTATTGAGAATTGGCATTAATTATAAGTTGTTTTCTGTTATGCTTTTAATGCTGGTAAAACGGGTTAGTCTAACAATTTTCGGAAAATAATTATGAATTAATTTGTGGCATTGCAGTAACAGAATATTATCTTTACTCTATTATTGTTTTTCTATATACCATGTACAAAATAATAAATTTAATCAGAACCTTTAAGAATAGGAAATCGATAAAACACAAAACAGCATTCTTTTTACTAGCATTAGTAGCAAAGTTTGCTATCGCATGGCCATGCCTTAAAATTAGAAGATCATGTCCTTGATGGTTCTCATTGATATTTGTATTTAATGAAAAATGATCTTAACAATTCTGTGAATGATTATATATACTAGTTTGACTTTCGTTTTAATTCCTTTAAATTTAATTTTCAATTTAAAACTCCAGCTCTAAAATTTTCGTTATTTTTTATTTCAGCTCAAAATTAAGGTAGTGAATTGCTGTAAGCTCCAGCATAAAAATTTATATATTATTTATATTAAATTCACTTAAAAAAATAATAATTTTTTAATCGCACGAGCGTAGAGCTGTTTCTGGTGACAAGACATCAACTTCACAGTTTGTGTTTCAAGCCAGTTCCACGAAGGACCTGATGTATGCGCGAATCTGTTGGCAAACATAATCACATTAGTGCGGAGTGAAAGTTTAGGGAAAAGGCTGATGGTTGAGGTGTTTTTCCCTATATATCCACAGCATGTAATAATAAATTGTCTAAAAGAGCTAGTGAGTTGCATCAAAATTAGGTAATCTTAAGGCTAAACTTGAATTGGATGTTTTTAAATCTATTTATCTATACTAACTCCCTTTTTTGATGCAATCTGACAACTATTTTGAGATTTACTTCATTATTGAAAAGAAACCTGTTGAATTAGACGACATCCAAGGCGGCAAACACACATCGAATTTGCGTACCAAACAAGCGAGAGAAAGTTCGATTTAATGCATATCAAGTCGACATCCACAACAGAAATAAATTTATTTGAAATATCTATAGAACTGGTATATCTCTGATCACATAACCAAGATCTTTCCACCAAATCATGGTAGCCACTCCACTTGTCGGAAAAGGAACTTACCAAAATATATATTATTTGAACTTGAAATTATTTTTATTTGAAACTATACACATTTTGGAACCAGATGTTCGCTAGGCTAACGGTTACAAAGAATTTGCATTAAATATTTTATAAAGCTTGATCGTAAGAGCTTCTTCGGATAAATATTTTTAAACTACAAATTTTAATATATTTATAATACTTATTATTTTAGGAAACTTACACCGTTATGTTTTATGTATTATAATTTTTCGTAATTTCCTATTTATATGTTTGTACATCTAATTATATAACAAGAAAGAGAAACGGTATTTAAATTTTCCCCCTAAATATTAAAAACAGCAAGTTTTTAATTTTTTTTAATTTATGCTTTAAACTGACACCTACACAACATGGAAAAATAAACCGCACCTTCATCTATTGACCATCAACAATGGGAAAAGGTTAGAAAGAAATATTAGTAACAGCGATGAAAGATACTTGAGTTTTACAATAAAATGTATTATTATAAATTACGCTTAAAGTTAATTAAAAAAATTAATTAAAATAGAAAAATTATACTGCAAAATCATTGATATTATTGAAAAGGATTATTTTTAAATTGTCAGATGATGTGAAAATTATTTTGTGCTGCGATATATTTTTTCATGTTATGATAAAAAAATGTCATATTGTCGATAAATTTTTAATTAATTGAAACTCTTGCTAATTTATTTTTAAGAAATTGCTCTTATGTGCTCCTTTTTCCCTTCCAAATTATATGCAGGGGAATTTTTTTGACCAAATGGCCTGGCCTGCAAAGCGCCAACATATACATTCATCTTTATTATTATTAGCAATTTACTTAGGTAAACAAAGATTAATAAACAACATTTTTATAATAATATTTCAATAGATTTTAATGTGAATACAGCAATATTTTTTAAAATTTATAATCAGTAGTTTGCTTTAGATAAAATCCGGGTGAATAATTTTCTTATAGATGATTCTTTTTAAACCACGATATTTTTTTCAGTTTTCTTACATCAATAAACAGGCTCTGCATTCATATGGTAAACTGTCCCAAAAAGCGCTTAAATTCAGGCAAAGTACTTAAGAAAGCCATTAATTTAGTTTACTGAAGCGAAAAAAATAGAAAAGAAGAACATGACGCAATATCATCATTACCTACATATACAGAAAAAATATCGCGTAATGACCTGCAGAAATATTTTATCCATACCGAAAAAAAAACTTAACAAACATTTCTTTGACATTTAAAAAAAGAAAGATTTACCCGCAGAAAAATATTGAATGCTAAATATTTAACATCGCCGAAACTTCAATTTAAAATCTTTAATGGCGATCTCGGATCTAAAGGTCAAGACAGTATAAATCTTTTCTAAATTTTCCTGATTTTTCCATTCCCAAAAAGATTTTCTTTTTACAGAGAATAGAGAGGTGAATAAATACTTTTCCTAACGTTCTGTTTTGCTAGGTTTATTTATTCGACCTAAAGCTAACGGTTAAACCCTTTACCGGTAAAGTTACCAAATAGCATTATTCCACCTTCTAATGTTTAAAAAAAAGTAAATAAACTCCGTTGTATAGCAAGGTAACAAAAAAAAACAATAATAAATTGAAGAAATAAACGAAGTCACCAGCAACAAACTGATGACAATATAAATAATATAGCCACAAAGAGATACCACAGAACAAACCGTTTTCCTAATTTAGTGAATATTGAAAGTCATTTATTTTGAAGAACAGGCAAAAGGCGGGGACGATGTCGATTCCAGCATTTCATGTATATAGACTGAAAATCGGAAAGGGGGGGGGAGTGAAAAGGGAGAAATGTCGGTAAAAAAAATACACAGCACAAACGGAAAAGTTTAATTTTTTCCCCCTTTCTCTTTTCTCTATCATGAAATGCTGAAAACGATTTGCGAAAAAGAAGTGGGATTTTTACTCTTCTTATTTAAAAGCATCTTTTCGTTTCTTGAAAAAAAAATAAAGAGAAAAAATGATACGAAAGAGTTTCAAGTCGAACAGTGGCTTAAAAAATTATTTCTTTGGAAAAAGAAGCTCTTAAAATGTTAAAAATTGATGCAACTGTAGAGAAAGATACTTCAGGAATGTGTAACGGATCATTGAAATAGGGTTGATGAAAATGATACGGTGACTAGTATAGTATGATGGGAAAATAGATTTCATTTATTTCCCAAGAGAAAAATAGTCATTGTTTTCTTATAATAAATATTTTATTTGAGATAAATTTACGTAAATTTGAACAATTGTTACCTCATTTATGTGTCATTCCTTACTTTCAATCTCATATGAATTTTTTTCCATCAAAATTTGATATACTATGAAAATTATTGTGTCAAACTTTTGGAAAATTTCAGTTTTGATAATTGCCCAATCAATTCCCATCTTAGTACAACATTTATAAAGTGTGAATTTGTTTTTATTTCTATTTTTTACCCCCATATTTTAAGAGTTAAATTTTATATTTTCTATTGTATATGGCTAATTATAAGATATCGTGTTATTAAAATATAATTATTTAATTCCACATTACTTCTCTAATCCATATTTCATATTTAATCCATACTAAAACTTGTAGCTCATTATGGATCTTTCAAGCAGATAAAACTCTTCTTTTCGAGCCTTAGTTTGGCTAGTTACAAGTTTGGATAAATACAATAACATTTATTTATCATTTATTATTAACATTCTGAAATCAACTGCTTTTGTTGATTTTCATTGCATGATTTCAAATTTACCTAGATGAATTCCTAGAATTGTTTCCTTAGGAAAAAAAGGGGGTGGGAATTAAAGGGAAAGAAGAATATATAAAAAAAATGCCTGCCACTTTTGAGCTTTTTTTTATTCCACAGAATGCTTATAAGAAAATTACATTTTTTTCTGGGATGCTTTATTAAGCGCGTTTTTCTTTACTGATGGTAATTTTCAATATGGCATTGAATTGCAGCATTTTTTTTTATTCGAAACTGTGTAATCTTACTGCACAGTGCTTAGTTAAAAAAAATGAACATCTTTTACACCAACTATCGTTCCGTTCTTTAGTAACTTTCAGGCATTGCATTTGCAGCCTCTTTCTGTATTTAAACTGTAAAAATCACATTTTAATTGATTTCAATTTAATAACTATATAAACAGTTTTTAATTAACATATATTGCAACACATGGAATAATAAAGTATTTGAAGATTCAGTGTGAAGATTTAGTTTCGGAATCTGGCATATAAAAAAATATGAAATATTTTTTTTTTTGAATTTTAATATACATTTGAAAAAAGATTGTAAAAAAATTAGTCTATATTTATCATGTTCTAAATATTTATATACAATATTTACCAGTGCAAATAACTTGCGAATCATTCAGTCAATCGAAAAAAAAGTTCCATCTGCAAGCGATGTTGAAACGAATAATAGATCTGAAAAGTAATTTTCCAAAATTTCAACATTACTTGATTTCTTGAATATGTCTGAGAACATGATCATACTAAATCATTTGAAAAAGCGTTAGATGCCTTGAAATTACTGCAAAAGGTTTGAAGATATCAGAATTTGCAAAAGTAACGATTTAATTTTTTAACATCTATAGTGTAATGTCTATATATTACAAATTTAACATCTA
>JAPMOR010029203.1:165107-187567 GCA_026543865.1 Argiope aurantia
TTAACATCTATAGTGTAATGTCTATATATTACAAATTTAACATCTATTGTGTAGACACCATTTAAATTTAGAGCCAAATCGTCTGTGGGTTGATCGCCTGGCGGTCTATACTTTCAGAAATATACAAACCCAATCATTCAAAAACGCAATAATTTAAACTTATCAAATTTGGTATGGGATTTTGTAAATAAAGTACAGTTTTATGTCAAATCTCTTTTCCAGTCGATTGATAAAAACTGTAGAAAGCACAAATTCGACTTTTGGATACTATTAACAGCATGCCAAGGACTAATTACCTAATATCTCGCCAAGGATGACACAATAAATTCAGAAAAAGTGTTAAATCCACGCCAAAAGTCAATATTTTGTAATCATTGTAGCCAATGTGTAATTATCTGTGGTATGAGAAATTTATTAGAAAGTAGGGAAGAAAACTCCTGCTCATTGCTTATTTGGTTATCGGAATCTAGATATCTCACACTATTTTTGATAAAATCAAAACCTATTGTTACTTGCACGAAAAAGTGGAAATTTCCGCATCTGAAAACGTAGTTTATGTTACAGAAAAATATGTTTTTCTCTTTGGTGTTGCATCCTGGATGGCAATGCACCTCTGAAATTTGGGTTTAAATATCACATACTAGATTTCGATCAACTATCTTGTTACCTCTTTGATTTATTATAATAACATACTTGAAGCAAAAAATATCGTTTAAGACTCTGAAAGATGAAGCTATTTAAAATATTCAAAATTACCAAAGTCTAAAGATTAAATTTTTTTAATAACAATAGCAGTGATGATTTTTTTTATGCTTCTTACGATAGAAAGTAAAAAGTTATTTATGTTGAACAACCAATATCTGATGAAATTTTGGAAATGTGATATACAGAGGACAATTATAACAGTCTTTAGTATCCATATTAGAATGCCCATTTGTGAATGTTATGTTGTAACATATCTGGATTGTCTAATCAAGCTAATTAACAAGGATTACCAATGCTTTATGCCGGTAAATTGCGTAAACCAGGATAATCTACATTATCAACAGATGGCTAAAATCTACAGCTTAACAAACTCAGTTCACCAAATCTGTATTATAATTTGGATTATTGCAATACAAACATTCTACCTCCATTCAAATACAAACAATTATAGATAATCATTTTCAGAGAATAATAATGCTGCATAATTGATTTATAATGCCTATATCCAATTCTAATTTGTATGGTCAGATATTATTTTCGGTAATTATGGTATCTAATAGTTAATGATAACATGCTGATTTTATTTTTTACTGCTTATTTTATACCCAAAATAAACAGGATGGCCGTGAAATAACTTTGCCTGTTTGGGGGTAGGGGGTCCTATATCTAAAGCTTGTGAACTAAGTAAAATTTAACATAATTTACAGATTGATGGAATATTGGATGATAAATTCCGCAAAAAGATTAAAAAAATATATACCAAAAGTTACAAACGCAACTTCAGCAATAGTGGAGGCACAGCACTTGGACAAAGGCACTATAAATTTGATTGGTAAAAGATAATTTTCTCCAAGTTTCGTACTGTAAATCATTCATTTCTGATTTTTTTTTTCTTTATCATCCGAATTTTAACCACGTTTCCCATAATCTGTTTCACGTGAATTCAACATGATTACTGATTCCTACAGGGTAATCTTCTGCTTCTATCCTATAGGGTAATAACCTGCTTCTATATGCTCAATCTCCAATAAGTGACTTTCCTTTAAGAAATAAGCCGCGATGGTCAAGTGGTAAGGTATCGGCTTTGGAGCCAGAAAGTAGCAAGCTCGAAACTCTTTACCGTTATGGATCCTTCGTGCAAGCGGGCTAGGAGGAGACTAAATCTGACATGAGCCAAACACCCTCTTTTTGATATGATGTAGATATTTGGATACCAGTTCAAACATCTACCTCATCATCTGACTGAAATTCAAAATTACGAAATATATCCCGTGATATTCCTAGTGAATTAAGAATTAAATGGTATGTCAATCTAACTCAAGTAGTATGCTAATAAAATTAAACTATTTCTTTAAAGAAATTTTTCCCCATTTCCTCAATTGCGAGTATTTCAAATTTGACTTATTCAGTTCTTTAATTTCGTGTGCTAATACTTTCGAGTAAAGAAGTCTATTTAATGGCAAATTTGTAAACAAACTTATAAAATTCTTCTTCAATAATTAAAAATTATCGAATTTTTTAAAATTTTTAGTTAAAATTTTTAATTTAAAATAAATGATTTTTAATGATGAAATTTCACAATAGGTTTTTGAAACATATTAGTAGATAAAATTCATTTTCATATTATTTTAAAATTCATAATAACAAGTGTTTCAGGGAGATATTAATTTGATTTCGTTTCAACTTTTATTCTTAAATGAATCAATTTTTTAATTATTTTAAATTTTAAAACAATTTTTTCTCACTTTTCACATCTCTCTCTCCCTCTCTCTCTCTCTCTCTCTCTCTCTCTCTCTCTCTCTCTCTCTCTCACACACACACACACACACACACAGAGAGAGAGAGAGAGAGAGAGTCATATTTTGGAAGGTTGCAATGATATTAACCTCAGTTTTTGCGCACATGTTAACGCTACCACAATCAACGTAGATAATTTTAACAACAATGTAGCGTAGTCAATTTTTAAAAATAGAATAAAGATAGAGGATTCATAATTAAAAATTAGCATACATGAGGTGCCCCTCTCCTTTAAATTTATTGTTATAATCAATTACTTACTCACTTAAATTATTAATTTTAATATTATTAAGAATTTTTATTTGTGAAAATTACCTTTTTATTTGCTAAAATATTAACTGTTTTTAATTACTTTCTTAAAACAATTAAGTATTAAAACTAAACTTTACCACAAATTTTAGTTTAAAAAATGGTAACTTTCTCATGCAGAATTCATTTTGAGACGTAGTATTTCGATTTTGATATATATATATATATATAGTAATACTGTTTTTTTTTATTTTTACTATTGTCTTTATACCTTGAATTAGCCAAGCTCTACTACAAGCGTTATTATGATTCCATAACCTAATCATTGCGTCATCCATCAAAAAATTGGCAACAGTACTTAAAGATTAAAAAGTGACATTTTTTTTTTGTATTTATATACATGTGAAATTAAATTATATATTCTGTTTTTCTACATTTTTAAAAATATATGTTCTTACCTTGAGTAGTGTCTACAAGGAAGTTTTTCCAAAAGAAATAACAAATCACTACATATTATCCTTAACTTGTCAAATGTTTTTAAATCTTTCATGCACGACATATTTCGTATGCAAAGTAAATAGAAAAAAAAATTTCCAGAACAGCGTTTCATGCACTTTACTGAAAAGAAGTTACAAGTGCTTTTCTAAAATCTTTTTTTAATAAGTAGGCAAATATAACCATTTTCATGCATCACATATGCCAGATTTGTTGCTTGGGTGGCAGAGTATATTGAACTTAATTCACATTATTATTATATTACACAAGGAGTAAACTGCATTTTTAACTGAATTTTCACTAATAACTCGCTGAAAAAAGTATATTATCCTATGTTTAGTTTTTGCATTTTATGTGCGCTTTGTTTTTACATTGTAGTTCTGTTTGTGATGTATTTGAGTTTTTACGACAAACCCGTTTTCTTTTCTTTATTTATCCTTTATTTTACTGCTTAGTGACTTTAGAATATAACGAGATATCTCGTAGTTTGGGCTACAAATAAATGATACATACAAGAATAATCCTTTTGTATGATTTGCGAGGAGAGAATCAGAACAGTATGAGAGAAAATTTCGTGAGAATTAATCTTATTGGTTTTCTAGTAGAGTATTATACTTTACGTATCTATACTTTGATAAGGCGTAATTGCATGTATTTATTTTTGGAAAACTTTAAAAAAAAAATCATACTAGAGTATGATTGTTAACTTTGGAAAACTTCTTTTTAAATCATACACTTTCGTTATTTTTAACTTTGGAAAGCAAAAGCAATTTTGGTAATTAAACTTTATCAAATTATAGACATATTCTCTAATACTCTACGAGAAACGCAATGGGAATGGTACACAAATCACGAAGGTCTGTTGAAAATTTGTAGGAAATTTATTTCATCAAAATAAAGATATCTGAAATAAGCAAAAATATTAGTGCTGATTAATTTGCAGTCTTAGATAATGTACTTTAAGAAGCTCTTCTTTTAATAACTAGTCGAAGCAATTTCACATTGAAACATACTTTTAGTATGCTAATATATTTTAGTTATTTTTCATATGTTAATAACATTGAGGATATATATATCTTTATTTAGTTGTCCTTTTAACATGTATATCTTAGAAAAAAGTAGCTAAAATAGTAAAATTCATTCCAGTTAATCATAATTATTAGTTAATGATTTCCTTAATGGAAAATATATTTAATTATTATAACTTGAATAATTATAATATTAATGATAAATAAGTTTAATAATTATTATTTTTTACAATCTTTGTAAGGTGCAATATAAAATAACATCTAATGAATAAATATTTAATATTCCAATATATTATGCAAACTAATTTCCTAAAGTTTAATTAATGAATTTATTTGCTTAATTTAGACGCGTAGTGCAATAACGCGTAATATTTCAGGGTTTGAAAAAATTTGCACTTCTTACAAATTTATTTACCTGTCAACTAGATTAGTAACATTTTTAATAGACCTGTCTAGGGGTCATAGTCAATTGCCTAGTTGAAAATCTATCACTGGAAACTATAAAAGCAATGCCCAGTTAGGGTTAGTAAAACAATTAAGAATCGATACTAACATATCAGTTAGTAATATAGCAAATAGCTAAAGACTTAAATATAGCAAATTTACGAAATTAAATACCACATTATAGGTTGTTATTTATGGGTTTGAAATTGTTTCAGTTTGTTATAGTAAAATCTATATAAACTTAAGCATTCAAAAGTAAACCGAAAATCAAAAATTGACAGTTGGTTCCCGACTGCACAACTCCGCCCAATTCCCAACGGAAACTTAATTAAAAAAAAATAGGCACTAAATTCCAAAATAACCATGTGACAAGTGACAAGTGACAAAATTCCAAAAAAACCATGATCATTTGGGACAGAATTCTAAAATTGGACAATTTGAGATTAAAAAAAATTAGAAATGCCTATAAAAAATTCTAAACGCTTGACCTAGAATTCAACTATGAACCGCTAACATTTTTCATGCATTTCACTTTCAAGTCTTCAGCTATAAGGTAAAACTACTGCTTGTCAAACCAGACAAGGATATCTGCTTCTGTTCACATGTTAACAACTGAAATTACTCTCTTCATTCTGACCAATTTGTTCGTCCGCTAACCGGCTTAGGGGATGAACCTATTATTTGTTCTGCCACAACACTTAGTGTCAACAATAAATATAAAAAGAGAGGTCAAGGAAAAATTCAAAAATTCTTCTTTATTTCTAACACTTAGAAGAAGATTAATGAGTGTTTTCTACTCAATGCAACTAAGTGTTACAGTTTAAGAGAGAGAGAAAAAAAAATGGTGACGCATTCTCATTATAGATCTTTTTTTTTATCTATTTATTTAATGGGATGTATTTTGTGGAATAAACTGTACGTTTTCGTAATTAGATTTTCGTAGTTGAAGAAAAGTTTGGTTTGGTTTGGCGGGAACAAAATGGTAAAAAAAATTCATGCTTTTATGAAATTAAAATGCAATTGGAATAAATTAGAATGCTATGTGTTCTAGATTCTGGGAATGAAAAAGAGAAAAGAAACATTAAGGAGCATTACTGAAAGAATAAAATAAATTGTTTGGTTATATTGCATCATGGAATAGATAATTAATTGATAGCATATTTCGTCAAACAATTTGAATATTTTTTGGTAATTAGTTATTTTTTTCCATAATATTCCAACCCGTCAGTTCCAGAAAAATGATTTTGTATGAAATTATATTTATTTGAGTTTGTAATTAATATTTCTTCAGTTACATTTGAAAATGATACTAATATTTATTCTGGCATTTCTTATGTCTGTGATCATTCTAGAATGCAGCAAAATTGAAGAGATATAGATTCCGTCGGACAATAAATTATTTGAATTTTCGAATAACATGAGAAATTTAAATTGCATAATTTTGCATCATTTTTTTCTTTCAATTAATATCGGCGTAGCTAGAAAAAATATTGAATTAATAATTAAAAATTGAATTAATAAAATAAATATGCAGCAAAAATTAAAGTATTGCATGTAATATGTAAATGTGGCTAATTATTTGTATGGATTTCTTTATTATAAAATGGCATATTGAATATGTTTTATTAATATTTCGCCTTTTTTTATAATTTTCAAAATTTTAATTCATATTAATCATAATTTTTTTATCTATTTTGAACTAAGAAGATAGGCACATTTTATAATGGGTTTCTAAATAATTTAAGCTGGTTTTTAATAAATATTTGAAATATTTTTTCATTATATTAGATTTTACAAATATAATCTTATGTGTATTTTATAAATATTTTCCCCAAGATCAATATCCGCTTTTAGTAAATTATGTAATTTCTATCTTTATAAGGAAAGTAAATACAAATTGTTTGTAAAACTAAATCTATCAAAAGTCGAATCTTTGAAATCTAACTAATATTAGAGTGTGATTTCATCTTATAATTAAATGAATCTGTGACAATTTGAAATATTTAAATATTTATGAATTGTAGCGAATTAATTTATTGTTTATTATTTATGATGAAGAGCTTCACGCGGTCAGCTTCTTCAGCCAAAATACAGTTTTTTCTGGTGTTAAATTATTTGCTAAACTATGTTGAATGCATTCATTTAAAATTAATTAAATTGCTATTAGATAAAAACTGAAACTTTTGTGAATTAGCCATTACATTTTATATATAAATTGATTTATAATGATTTGAAAATCAAAGAAAATCCATGAAGGATTTAATAGTGTCGGTATAAGAACCGATCAAGGCAATGACAGTTGAATCAACCGGAACTTAATAAAGGTCATTAATTTTTCTCCCGCTATATATAGACCGCTTTTCATGGCTGAGTTTGAGGTAAAGCCTTCCGACACCAATAAACCAGACTTTGTTTGTAACTGCAAAATGGCAATGTGAGATGCACAAACGAACACATCAACAATTCTATTTAGTTTCAGATCATTTAGAGTAACCATTAAAGTACGCAGTGGAATCTTTTCTCTTTGTCATTTGGCAACAGAAACCTGTTTTGGTCAGTTTTTTATGCCATTTTAGCTAACTAAGCGGCTTTTCTTTAGAGTCGATCGAATCCATGAACATCACGTCCGTTGCGGGTTAATTGAAAGTGATACGCTGCAATAAAAGTGTTTTTGATTTAGGATCATAGGAAAAAAAGACATAGGATTCCCAATCCAACTATTTTTTTTTTTCCTCCCTGAGTTAATTGTAGCTTTTCTTACCATTTTTTGCACTCAAGTCGCCTCTCTGTAACGCTTATTAAGGAGTGGGACCTTGAAAGAAAATATAAACTACAAAATTAGTCAGCATTGTGTGTTCTTATAATTGGCAAGAACCGCCGAATTATTGAGCACCATTTCAATTTATTTCGGTTCTTCTGTTGTTGTTGTTTTTTATGCCGCCAGATGTTTTTACTATGGATGAATATTGTGTGAGATTTGTTTGATTATAAATTGTCAATTATTTTTAATCTTTCAGGTGAGTCATTTTTGAGATTTGATTTTACACGGTCGATTAAATACCTCCTGAAGTAAAGGATTAAATTTAAAAGAATGGGGTATAATCTGATATTTTGTATATTATTCTAATCGTGTAACAAACGTAAGCTGTGGTTAATTAGGATAACATTTCAATGTTTAACGCATTAGAAATTTATAACAATCGCTTTTTCAAGATAACACAATTGTAAATTCGTCTAGAATAATTGTAAATTCGTCTAACCTTAATGATCCCACTGAACTTTACTTATATGTCCAACGGAAAAATATATTCTTAAGCAATTGTACCAGAAAGCTCCAAAAGGATATTTTGTTACATCAAACCTTTTTTAAAATTTTGAAGACTAAAGGTTTAAATTAAAAGAATGCTGAATATTTCGATATTTTATGCATTCTTCTAATCGTGCGACAGAAATGAGAATGGTTAATTAACAATTTATTTGAAATTCATAACAATCACTTCAATCAATCAGATACCGCAACATAGAAATTGCAAATTCTAACACTAATAGTCCCCTTGTACATTGCTTTTATGCCAACTGCAAAGTATATTGCAAAGCAATTATGCCACTAAACTCTAACGTTTGTCTAAACATATAATTTTTTAGAACTTGAAGACTACAGAATTAAAAGAATAGGGAATGATTTGATATTTTGTACATTATTCTAATCATGGTATAAATATAAACTATAGTTAATTAGGATAACAATTCAATGTTTAACGCATTAGAAATTTATATTAATCGCTTTTTCAAGATAATGCAATATAATAATTGAAAATTTATCTAACCCTAATAATCCCATTGAATTTTGCTTATATGCCCAACTTCCAAATATATTCTTAAGTAACTGAGCCAGAAGGCTCCAAAAGGATATTTTGTTGCAACATACCTTTACTAAATAAAGATCTCAAATTAAAAGAATGGTGAATATTTTGGCATATTATATATTCTTCTAATTATGATACAGAAGTGAGCAATGGCTTATTAAAATTTATTAGAAATTAATAATAATCATTTTTTCTAGAAATCCCAAATTTGCAACTCATAAATTCTAATATTAATAGTTAACCCATTGAGCATCGCTTTTCTGTCATCTGCAAAGTACATTGCGAAACAATTGTGTCACAAATCTCCGAAAAAATTATTTGTCCCAACACACACACACACACACACACACACACACAATTGGAAGACTAAAAATTGAAGAAATTAATTAGATATTTTGTACATTATTCTAATCGCAGTACAGAAGTCAGTAATGGCTAATTACTATTCAATACTTATGCATTGAAAATTCAAAACAATCGCTATTTCCAGATAACGCAGCCATAATATCTGCAAATTCGTCTAACCCTAACGATCCAGTTGAACTTCGCTTTTAGGACAGATGTAAAATGTATCATTTAACAATTATGTCCCAAAGCACGAAAAGATTTGTCACAGCATATCTTTTCTCAAGACTCGTGGAGAAAAGAACTGAAGTTGAAGGAATGATGAATAACATGGTATTTTGTACATTATTCTAATAAGGCTTCAAAAATAAGCGTTGGTCAGTTCCGATATCATCAAGAATTTTTCTTGTCCATGCAGTGTAATAATTGTAAATGTTCTTAACTCTGACAATCGCTGTTCTGCCAGAGGCAAAATAATTTATTTATTTGGTCACAAGACTCCAAAAAGATATTTAATCACAATAAGATCTTACTGATTTTGCAGTAGTTTAATTTTCAGTTATAGCTCAGTGAGATTTACATTTTTATTTATAGCTAGATGTGGCCATTTGACAACTAGATGTGGGCAGATGATGTGGACAGCATTTGAACCGATTCTCTAATTAATATATTTAAAATTTTCATATCACGTTAGCTAGAGGAAATTTAACTTTCCTGATTTAAATGTGAACCATTCACTTGTATGGCGGACTTTATTTGAAATCAAATCTCGAATCTGCAAAGCTCCGATATCAAAGTAGAGATCAGAAAATGTGACAAATACGTTAAGTTCTATTTTCTCAAAGATTATTAAAGTTTAATTTTTATCAATCAAATCTTTTCTTTTCAGAAATTTTAAATCGATACTGATAATTTATTTCGAAAATATGATAATTTTAATTTTGGGGGGCTTTACTGCACGAATGGTGGCAAATTCAAAACATTCGTTAATTTTGGGACATCCTTTAGAAAACTTTTATTATGCTCTAACTATTAAAATATACTTTTAAGTAATGATTCTGCTGAAGATCATACGCTTGCATGAAAATGTGCGTTCTTTCTTGATTAATATACCTATCAGTATCTTTTAATGAGCGAAGGTTACTTGCTTCATATAATAACCTCCTCAACTTCCATTGTCAAATCATACCCAATGCTTCACTAATCATTACTCAATATTTAACCTCAATACCAACGTTTAATGAAGCGAAACCGGTGGAAACGGAGAACTATGCCCAAAAAACACTCTCTAGAAAAATTATCTCCGAAACATAATAATGACGGAGAAGTCCGCCGAAGGGTAAAAAAATGAGAGCTATGCCTTGTTATACGCTGTCATTAATTAGAAGAAGAGAAAGCAGAAAAATATGAAATTGTGTAGCAGCAAGTTATCCTCATATTGCTGTAGTCCTGCAAAAATGACCTTAGGAAATGTTTACAGCAATTTTATTTTTTCAACACGGATTCTTTCCGGAGTTTTTATGAGTATTTCTTCGTGGAAGCATTGTTGAATTAATAAAGAATAATTAAAATAAATAAACGGGGTTTTTTTTGGAGAACATTTAAAATAATGTGGATGAAATTATCCTGCGTTTGAAAAATTAATTAAAATGCTCAAAACTTGTTGTTCTAGCTTAAAGAAAGAGTGAATGGAGTATTTGTAGTTTTCTTTCCTTTTACTGTATCCGTACTCCTTAAATTTGTAATTATTCGAAAAGAAAATTATATTCTCTGTTTTCGTGTTCATTTTTTTTAATATTTAAGAATAGATTGAAATTAATTAATCGGTAACATTTTGCTACGATTACTTTTTATTTTATTCTGGTTTTATATTTTCAGAGTCCATCAACATAATTTGTTTTTCAATCATACGGTTTCGCTAAGAGAGAAATCAATTAAGTTTCAGTTCTCGCCAAGTATAATTTGGATTGAATTTTTCATCTGGATGAAAATGGATACAATTTTTTTTAAGAAAAAAGATTTAATGGAAAAAATTGATTAGTCATCTGTTTCGTCATTGACCAACCAAAATGATAAAGCGGCTCTCAGGATGATTAGTATCAGAACTGGTATAATGGTGTTGTTTAGATAGAATCAAAAACATTATTAAAAGTTGTTTTTTAAAAAATATGCTCCATTTTATTTTAATTAAAAATAATATTCTATCTTCAATCTTAAGTTATTGAAAAAAAAAAAGATGAAATTGAAATATCATGTTTCACTTATCTTGACATATCTTCATTCAGTTGCGTGTGCGATTTAAAGTAACTTGGTTGCATATCCAAACAAAACAGTGAATCGTTTTCGATGATGAAGTAAAAAGGAATATGTTTTAAATTGATTCCTATAGGAAGACTACCAATTGCAATGGTTCTCATGACATGTAATTAAAAGGAAACTTTCTCCATATTGTTACTGATCATGGTCCTTAGAACCCAAAACCACCCTTGGTACAAAAATTTATATTTACAATATGAGCATAACGTTTTGCCAATGTTATCTTGTGAACACAATACTAGAGTAATTTTGTTTGGATTTTAGCTGGCTTGAAAAATGTTGATAGAAATGTAAAAGGTCATAAATGGGTCATCTAGCTCAAACGGAGTTGAAATTTTCATTTCGCTAAAACTTTCATAATATTGAAAGAAAAATAAATCCAATAGGCCAAATTAGTTTCTCCGTTTAGACGAACAACTTTTGCTTTTAAAGCTTTGTTTTCCATATCCTATTGATTTGCTCTCTCTGTTGGTGCGGTGCGAAATTTTGGAAAAGGAGTGCCAGTTTATGTATCGCCCTCCTCATTTGATATCGATTAAAATTATAAGGGTTGTCCAAAATAGTGCCCGCGTGGTTTCAAAACAGGACACAAATATAATATAATACTTGATGCGTTACATTGTTAATAAATACCTGACGCGAACTAGTTGTTTTTAATCTGTAATTTAAGTTATATATCTTTTGAAGAGTTGTATATTCAAAGAATTGCCATAATTTATCGTTAAAGTTTTTATACTTATACAATTCTTTTAGAGAATTTCTATAACGCTAGATATATATATATCATATTCCACTGGATTAACGAGGCGTTGAACATCTTTAAAATTATTAAATTTAAGCTTTCGTATTAAAAAAAACTAGCAAATATTTTTAAAGAAGTGGGGCGTATTTTCCATTACATGTACGTCTTCATTTAAGTTATGAATCAGAAAAATTGTAGCAATTATTAAATAGAATTTAAAACTCAAGCTTTACTTAAAGTTTCTGAAAAATCATAATCTTCAGATGTGTAATGATTTTTTTTGTATCAGTCATTTGTATCCGTGCTCAAATTAAAAAAAAAAACGTAAAGTAAAAATGGTGCTTGCTAAAAATGTACACATTTCTCACACTCATTGACCCTGAAAAATACAAAAATACAAAATTATTTTACTTCAGTTTCACGCCGTGAAACTGATTTCATTTCCTCGCATACAATCGAAAACAGAAAATAATAAAGATGTGATGACTTTCTTTGCTTTTTAGAGGCCACGGTAGCCTGGTGGTAAGGTCTCGGCTTGTGAACCATAGGGTTTCAGGTTCGAGACCCGATTCCCCCGAATAACCGTCGTGTAAGGAGATCTGTTGCACGTTAAATCCGTCATGCCAAACGTCCTCCCGCTGGTGTGGTATGGTGTGGAGAGGGGGTTCCAGCTCAGGTGTCGTCCTCGTCATCTGACAGCGGTTCAAAATTACGAGGTCCGTCCCAAAATAGCTGTTGTGTTGCTTTACAACGGGACGTTAATATAACTAAACTAAACTAAATTTTTTGCTTTTTATTATTAACCTTTAAATTTTTGATAAGTTTAGTTTGGAGTATTCTCCACTGATGAATATCGAGAAGAAGAAATCGATCCAACAAATTCGTGCATTTTCTGCTTAACTTTTAAGTATTGTGGAGAGTTTTGGGCTCAGATTTTGTAATATATATTTTTTATAGATTCAACTCAAAGATCTGTTTATAAGATAAAATATTCTATAAGATATTTCTATTCACGTACAAAAAATAATGATGCTTAAAATGATGCAATTCCTCCTAAACAGACATCACATCATATTATAAATACAATTGCATACGTCATTCAATGTTCGACTGAATGGTACTTTATGTCATGATATGACATCGTCATCTTTTTCTCGTTCTACAAGATGCACAAAAGATTCAAAAATTAAGTTGGACAGTCACGTTAGCCAGCATCGATTGACTCCATTCTATCGAAATCTATTGATCACTTCGATATTCTGCATCGTCAGATTATCCACTGGAGTGCAAATATTAAAACATTCGCAATGGTAAACGAGCCTGGACACTTTTGGTTGCGTCCTTTTCTGAGATATGGAGTGTGTCTCAGCACGCTCTCCTTTCCTTCTAAAAGATTCGTTAAATATGCTGAAAAACCTTTACAGAATATTTAGGAGTGTGTCTTGGGAAGCTTCACTATTCTTCTATAGTTTGCGCAAAACTTCCTAATAGATAAATAAATAAATCTATTAAACGTTTCCAATATGCTGTATTGTCATTGGAGAGCAAAGATTTAACATATTCCCTATGATGAGGGAGCCAGTATTCTTTTCGTTTAGCGTCTTTTTCGAAGATGGAGAGTGTCTTCTTTCTAACAGTTATATCAAATATTCTGAACTCTTTGTTGAACATTTGTAGAGATGGAGAACGTCTGGGTACTCTCCATTTTCCTTCTCTCTCGTACACAATACTTCCTAATAGATAGTTAAATAATTCTATTAAGCATTTTGATGCGCTGCATTGTCAATTCCGAGTAAAGAATTAACATATTCCTTATGGTGATGGTGCCTTTAGCATTATTTTTGACGATGGAAAGCGTCTAGTCATCTTCCTTTTCTTTCTGCATTGTCAATGGAGAGCAAGGAATTAACATATTCCCTATGATGAGGGTGCCAGTAATTTTTTTTCTTCATTAGCGTCCTTTTCGAAGATGGATAAAGTCTTCTTTCTAGCAGTTTCGTCAGACATGTTAGAAAATATTTGTTGAGCATTTTTCGAGATGTAAAGCATCTTTGCAAATTCGATTTCCTTCACGCTTAGGCTCAGTTCTTCTCGAAAGATAATTAAACAAATAAATCTATTAAACATTCGGATATGTTGCATTGTCAATGAAGATTAAAGAATTAACGGATTCCCTTTGGCGAAGGTACCTATACTATTTTTCTTTTGCGTCTTTTTCGAAGATGGAGAGCATCTCGTCATCTCACTATTCTTTTAACCAGTTGCGTCAAATGTTCTAGAAAATCTTTGCTGAACATTTTTCAAAATGGAGAACTCCATTTTCCTTCATTTACTTCTCGATAAATAATTAAATAAATAAATCTATTAAGTATTTCAGTACACTACATTACCATTGGTGCGCAAATAATTAACATATATGCTATGGTGAGCATGTCTGGAAGCTTTTTTATTGAGCTGTTGTTAAAGAGGGAGAATATGTCCGTATGCGTCCTTTTCTTTCATCAAATATGCCTAGCCTCTCGATAAATAATTAAATAAATAAATCTATTAAGCATTTCGTGCATGATCAGAGTATCCATTTGCGCACAAACAGTTAAAACAATCATTAGGCTGAGCGTGTCATACGCTTCTTTGTTGAACTTTTCACAGAAATGTTGAGAATTTTGACGCTCTCCCTTTTCCTTTTATCCAATACATATAGAGACCCGATATACTGTAAAGTTTATGTTTATAATGCTATCTCTAAAATTTGTTTCATTTCATTTATTTGATTGATTTCGTTTTGCGAATACTAGAAACCGGAATGCAAGGACATTTCTACAGCAATATTTTTAAAATTCTGGTTAAAATCCTCACATTTTAGGGGGAAAAAACTCATTTACCAAAAAAATCGTAAACGTCTTTCATCTAATCTCTACCCATTACCGGCCGCGTAACACTCTTTATGCTTTAATTTCAGTCGATCACGAATTGAAACTCATTTAGTTTTGGTTCGAAGTTCAACTCACAATCGAATGGAGGGGTGGAAAAGAAATAGAACTTCCCCTTTTTCCCTTATTCTCATCAACCGTTCTTTAATTTTTTCTCTTAATCTTGCTTCACTTTTTAAGCGTGGATGAGGCTGATGAAAGGAAACAAAATTTAACGAACACTCCTTTTGACGAAGATACTAGAAGGGAGGGTTAAAAGGGGGTGGAAAGAGAATGCTCGAGTGTAGGAGGAAAAGGGGAGGTAAGCAAAAGCGCAAGCAGGATAATGTATCATTAATTTTTTTTCACTTGCTCATTTAAATGTATTGATTGTCATTAAGTCGGTTGCAAAACTTGCTGCCCCTTATTCCTGATATAAACCAGTTGATAATGATGCTATCGTTCGTAGCAGTATGGAACGATATGTATAAAATAACGGAAAAATAAAGATAAAAAATATTTAAATCAAAAAAAAATTTAGCAATACTATCTGTAGTGTTGTGCCTGCCCCATTAAAAAAAATCTGCTGCAGCATTCTTATTAAAATCTCCTTCGCTACATTATTATTATCCTTATTATTATTATCATCATGATGATTGCTTGCTTTGTAATATTTTATTATTTTTTATTTTGCGATCATTATTTGCACCGGCTTTTCAGTTGGAATGTTAAATTTAGGGGAATTTATTGGTGCCCTTTTGGTAACAAGAGAAGTGCTTCATTGTAGTTTGCTGCAATTTAAAAGCAAAAGATACTCTTTAGTATTAAGATTTCGCGAGCAATCCATTAGTGAAGACTTCATTTCTCTTTTTTCTTTTTTTCTTATTTCGTATTGGAATCACTTACTTGAAATTAAATTTGATATTTTATCCTGACTGCTATTAATTAAGGGAGATGGAATGTTTATCCCCATCATGAATCTGCGTGTTGTTATTATTATTTTTTTGTTGTTGTTATAAATGACATGCAATTATATTTTGTGTGCTGAGAATCGGTAATAAGAAGAAAAGTATTTTATGAAGAAAAAGCTGGGGGTTGAAGAATGCTTTTTTTTTTTGCAATGGAATTTCAATTGATTAAAAAATTGATATTTTTGCTTTACGAAATAAGGCAGAATATTTATTTTTAAAATGCTTCATGGAAAATTTTTCGTTTTAATTACCTTCTTATGTGATATCAGTATATTTGTAGTGGAGTCAATTCGTGTAGTCATGACACATATCAAATGTGTCACGATATTTTAAATTTGACAGTCGTTGTATATATCCTGCAAGATAAAAAATGATGTGAAACCAAGCATAGAGTAGAATAACGTGTAATTAGATGATTTGATGGTGTAAATTATCCATTCAATAGATTATAGAAAATATATATTAATTTCTTTCCCAGAGGTTTTCTAGATATAAAAGTAGACACTTTGAATTACATGACCGCATATGGTAAGTAACCAATAGATATGTGGATATGAAAGTAGACACTTTGTTACATGACCAAATTTGGTAGGTGAAGCAATAGGTATATAAGAAAGAATTGTGGTACATTGAATAATTACTTTGAATAGATTCTAGAGAAAATCTGTCCACATAAGTTCAGAAGACCCTCAGCTGTAAGATATTATCTCTTAAACAAAAAAAAAAAACAAAAAAACAGCTATGTGCCAATATGCTAAAAGAAAGGATATGACTGATTAAAGTTAATGCAAGACTGTTTTCTGTGGACTCACTAAAGTAACAAAAGATGGCAACTGATAACTGGATGCAACTGAATGATGTTCACTTACTAATTCAAAGCTTTGGGGTTAAAGGCCCATTAAGAACGTTATCATTTATTGTCCATGAACTGAATTGATAGATTTTTGTTTAATTTTTCAATTAATTTATATTTGAAATGATAATTGCAGATATAAGGAAATTTTTTTAAAAATATTTGTAACCAGTATTGGTTGAAATTTTGTTGGAAGAGAAGATCTGAGTGGTTCTTGAGCTGATAATGTTTTGGTGCTTGTGACGGTTGGAAAAATACGCATTCTTCGAGGGGTTTCGGGGGGGGGATAGAGTTTGGATGCTGGTATCTCGCATGACTAAATGTGGCTTTAGGAGCGTAATAGTGTTGTGTGGTTTTATTAACCGTCCTGTAAGGTCTGTTACTAGGACGGGCTTTGAAATGCAATTTTCCTAATTCCTCTATATATGATAAACTAGTATATGTAACTAATTTTCTGTAAAGACATCAAATAAATATTTCTTTCAAATTATTCCAGTTGAGTATACATCATAGTTATCAAGTTCCCCTGGATATTAAAGTTGTTACTTTTGTCTTGTAATCCTAATGTCAGTATTAAATTCATACAATTCCTTTTGAACTTGTCTACTATGAATTTAAATGGATAATTAAATCTACATTCCCATCACCGAGGTGTTTTAAGTTATATGAGGTTTTCTCCAGATAAATATGGAAATGCAATAGAATTCAACCTTGTGTGTCACAACGAAGGGTATATTTGTGTATTTCAGTTAAAAAGGAGGCTACATGTTATCCGAAATTGCACAATACTTATAGATCGTACCATTTAAGATTTGGCTGTATGCTTAAGTTTTGCACAGATTTTTCTTAATAAAAAAATAAGGTTTTGTGCTTCCTTTTTCAGATGTTACAATGCGGAAGGGAAATACATTTTTCATAAAAGACATTTTGGAAATTTCCATTTAACAATCCTCAGTTATTAGGAGTATAGACAAATGATTAAAAGTAAAGACGAAAATTCGAAGGTAAGTTTTTATAATCTCTTTTGATATTTTATGATCCATCAGGCAGAAATTTATTTTTCTCAAAACTTTATTTACAAATTAACATAAAAAATAAAACGCAATTGGAAAAATAATTTTTGGTTCAAGATTTACAATGACATTATACTTGCGGTTTCACGCTTACATATTCATGTTTAATGAAATTTTCTGTTACTTTTTTTTTCTAAAATGAATGTGCTTATTATTTTTCTAAGAAATAACAGAGAAAAACTTTAATTCATATTATTTTACATTCTTACAAAGAAAGCGCATAAATTCTCAGAATAGTTCGAAATACAATATAATTAATAAAAGAAATCGATAAAATTAAAAAATTGACAATATTAGAATTTAAAAAAAAAGATATTTCACCGCCTTTGCAATATTGAAATCAACCCATTAAAAATATTTATTTCAACTTCAAAAAGCAT
Source organism: Argiope aurantia (assembly GCA_026543865.1). Classification (NCBI taxonomy): domain Eukaryota; kingdom Metazoa; phylum Arthropoda; class Arachnida; order Araneae; family Araneidae; genus Argiope; species Argiope aurantia. The sequence goes on from JAPMOR010029203.1 coordinate 183,281, forward strand.
CGGATAGAATTAAATTTGATATCGAAAAATATTACTCTTAATTTCAGAAATTCAGGTAAGTCTTATCATACTTTTTTTAAAGGGAAAAGCATTTTTCATACATAATTTTCAGATTATAGCAGGACCAAATTTCCAAACACTCTCTTAAAACCAAAGGAGGAGAAGAAATAACAAAATTCCTTAGCAAATAGCCATTTCTCCTTTTAGCCCTATGTAATAATATCTTCTATTCATTATACCCTCCTTAAAAATAGATATTGCCATCATATATAATATACTATCTTTTACTTAATATCACTATGAAAATATAGTTTAGGGAGTTTCCCTAGAACTTTTATATTTTGGAATAATATAAACATGTATAAGGAAATGACTTTTAGACACATAGAGCAAAACGCTAAAATATGAATTTATTGATATAAAATTGGCGGAATATTTTCATCGCCAAACATTGCCCGCGCTCTCTCTTTTTTTATTCAGCTAATTCTCATTGTGACTCAACAACAGCAGTCTTGCTTTTCTTTCCGCCAGATGGCGCATTTGTTACAATCAATGTATTGATGAAGCAAGGTAATATAACATAATATATCATCTTATTATATTTAACTTTAGATATAAACTTTCGAAATTCAAATGCATTACTTTTAAAATATTAGTCTACGAAGATGAAAATATCTAGAACAATATAAAATTTCTCATAATAATAAATAAATATATAAAAAGAGATTCGGGCCTCTAATCTTAAACATCCTTTCAAGTTGAGTTTTATTTTATTATTATAAATTTGCTCTTAATTATTTAACAGCGATAACTTGAACATAAAAAAAAGATTTTTAATATCGTCGCAATGCGCGTGAGTATAAAAAGATAAACTAAAACAATAAAAATTATTTTTAACTATAATAATTTTTTTAATTTGTTAAAAATTGCATGGAAATAAATTTAATATCTTTACGAAGCTCTTTTTATAAAGCTGATGTGGGGCAAAAATTGTTTTTGTGTGATAATGGTTCAAAGCTATTGAGTATAAATATTAAAATTTTGATTGATTTTTTTAATTAAAAATCTAAGACAACTTCCTATAGAGATCAAATGTTCAAATTTGGTAATTCTTGTATCTGATTTATTGAGCATTTCGCATGATTTTTAATTATATATGTAGCTTGATTTGATTTACTGATAATATATCAACCTATAAAGAAGATCATGTTAAAATGATATTCGTTGATATCATTTTAACTCTTAATGATATTCTTTAACATCATTTAATATTAATTCTCTAGATTCAGTACATCTGATTAAGTCAATATGTCTGTGTATATCTCTGATAAATAATAATAAACGATAAGAAATGGAATTATCATTTTAGCAATGATTGAATGTTTTGGTAGTACATGAAATAAAAGCCTTATCACTTATTTGAAAATGTGTACTCTCTAATATGTTGTATGGAGTAGATTACTTTCCTAGTGGACTTTCAAGGAAAGACGATTCTTATTTGTAATTGGATTGGTAATAAAAGGGATGAATGGTATTTTATTTTAGAGACTTTGGAGTATATTAATGGTAGATGAGGTAGAGTACTTACTACTAATTGAAATATTTTACCCTCTAACATAAAATATAGGATAGGTTACTTTCCTGGTGGACTTTTTGTGGTTTGACTGATAATAAGCTGGATAGATTGCATTGTCTTTTAGTGAAGAAGTATCTTGGTGGCACATGAAATGGAGTCTTATCTAACCTCTAATATAAGGGGAGATTACCTTCCTGAAAGAATATACGAGAAAGCCTACCACCCCTATTTGTAATTCCCTTGAAAATATAAACCATCGGGAGTGGTCTTCACTGAACTTTCTCACATACTCTCTAATAAAGGCATTACCCCAGGGAAGGCTTTGCCTAGTATTGGAGTATAATAATTACAAAATATTAACCTTTGACGTGAATTTAGCATTTTTACCGAACCTATTGTGTTAATTTTGGAGAATTAATTGGCTATTTATCTGAGCATGTGGTTAATAACATTCAAAAATCGAATTTGTGATTTAGATACGATCTTCTCCACCAATTAAAGCCAAAATTTGACAACAGCAAAAAAACTTCATTTGTAGTTAAAAAAATTCCCATTGTGTTTTTGAGCTATCGCATTTGTATATGTCTGGAAGTATAGACCTACGGATAATCGACCCGTTATTAAATTTGGTTCAAACTTTGATAGGTGTCTATATATAGATGTGCAATCTCCATACTGAATCTTATCTACCTGGTTAGTGTTTAATTATATTGGAACACTTGAACAGACAGACTTTCTCTGTGCTGACTTTACTGAAAAATTTGACAAAATCTATAAAATCTATTTCACCTGTCTAGATGGAAGCATTTTTGAGTTATCCTTGTCGCAGACGGAAAGACAGACGGACATTTAGCAAAAATGGGTTTATCGAACTCAGGGTAATCTAAAATCTTCATCATCAAAGAGATTCACCAAAATCTCAAATTCGAATTTTTGACGATTAGTTTAAATTTCTATGTCCTACGTATGTCAGAAAATAAAAAATAAACAAAGAATGGGAAAAAGCTTTTACCAACAATCCTCACTCCAAAAAATAATATATTGTTATAAACAGTTTACCATTCTATGAACAATTATTGCGAAAAGAGCAAAAAGAAAAAGAAATACAAAACCATCTTCATATATTTCGTAAACCTCAACAATGTCTGTAAAATAACATCTATGTCAAGAGCATGATCAAAATATATTGCTCATTATTTTCAGAAATATTACCAAAATAAACAACAAATACAAAACACCAATTATCAAAACACAGAAATACACGGCAAATGCATGACCCATAGTAAAATATTTAACTATAAATTTTCATTTATTGATAGAAATGTAGATTAGCAAAGACTTGGGAAAATCATATATATATATATATATATTAATGCCTTTACGAAATTAAAGCAAACATAGATGCGCTACTTTTTTTAAAAAAAGGAATTGGCGCAGTTTTAAAGAAAAGAATATTTTCGATTTTAAATGTGTTCTTGTTAAAAAAATATATAACAACGTAATCCTAGGATGTTTCGAAATCCCGTTTTGTTTACCGCAGAAAATAAAGAATAAAAATCAGAAGGAAACAAAATCTTCGAAACAATAATAATAATAATAAAATCTTTGACTTTCGCGACGTAATATAAATCATTAGAGCATTACGGATTACACATTTGAATCGAAGCAGCAAATACAAATTCAAATCTCCACCATTAACAAAAAAAATAGAGAGAGATTTTTTTAGTGTCAAATACAAAAACCGGAAATGTCAAGTGAGGCTAAAACTCATAATAATGAAGAATCGTCTGCCCTGAGCAAATTAGCGGTTGAGGAGTGTTTCCTTTAGTTTCGGTAATCCTGATGTATTCACCCTCATTTTTTTTTCTCTGGAAAAATTTTTCCATGTTTAACATTCATGATGAACGAAAAAATGCAAATCCTTGCTTGAAATATTCATGAGTAGCGCATGAATTTTTTCTCCCTCCCCTCCTTCTAACACATCCCGAATTTCAGATAACCTATCCGACAGCGTGAAATTTATGCATAACTGGGATATCTTTTTTTTATTATTATTATTATTACTTTTATTATTTTTCATTTTTCGGTATTATGCTCGGAATCAATGTATAAAGTATAATAGCGGCAGAAGTTTAATTAGCAGGGCTTTAATGAAGGGAGGGTTTTCACAACAATAGCTTATCAACGAGCAGTATCCATTTATTTGAAGAGAAAATGTCGTATCCCTTATTCAATACTGCGCGAAAAATGCTTGTGGTTTTAGTTTTCCATAACATTGTAGTATGGTTATCGATTGAATAAAATGATTAGTCTCTGCACAATTTTTAGTCGATTGTGGCCAACAATTTCGTGATTCTTTAAAAAGGTGATAAATTACAGGTTTGGGGAAAGTTGATTCTTTTTTATTATTTTACGCATTTATTTATTTTTTTCGACCTTTCTGAAATTATAATGAAGTCTAAAATTAATTCCCTCTCGTGGAAGTTTGATGAAATAATTCGTGGATTGATGAAAATTCTCAACAGCTATTTTTAATTAAACTGAGAGATTAGTATTCGGTGCAAAAAAAAGGGGGGAGGGTGTTTCAAAAAGTATGTGATTTTGTGGAAGAGATTCTTGTTAAAGGATTTAAAGTTTAATATCTCATTTGTTTTAAATGGATTTTGTGTGTGTGTGTGTGTGTGTGTGTGTGTGTGTGTGTGTGTGTGTGT
>JAPMOR010029203.1:187577-210228 GCA_026543865.1 Argiope aurantia
GTGTGTGTGTGTGTGTGTGTGTGTGTGTGTGTGTGTGTGTGTGTGTGCGTGCGTGCGTGTGTGTGTGTGTGTGTGTGTGTGTGATTTTCAAGAAATATTGAAAAGGTGAAGATTTTGGATTCTCTGTGTTTAATTTAGATAAAATTATTTAATTAAAAAAAACTAAGCAATTCCCACAGCTGTTACGTATTTGCGTTTTATAAAAGCAATGATGAAATAAAATAATGCAATAAGACTTCCTGATACAAAATGCGTTTTACAAAAGAAAATGTTTAATTTAGGAATGAACTGGTGCAGACTATTAAAATGAACGCAGTAGACAGTGATTATTTTCATCATTTCCTTTTAACCAATATCGGAATTGAACTAATTTAAAAATTAACCATTGAAAAACAATTCATCACAATTTACTTATGAATATTTATTTTCCAACGGTTTTTTGTATTAAACCATTTTAAGACGAGGAGATATAAAATGAATTTCGTTATATTTTGGACAAGACGTAACACTTTTGAACTGCAATCAGATGATGAGGCCGACACCTGAAATAGTACTCCCTTCTTACATGGTTGATTTCAGACCTCAGATACGTAGACTACAAGGTCTACATGCAATTCGGATTATCATTGAAATAGGATTTCGAAACTTTAACCTTCTGATGTTGAAACCAAGATCTCACCACAATATACTCCAACGTCTTTGTTTTGTTTATATTTTATTCCACCATAAACAATCGGTGATATGTTACTTGTCATGACAACATAGTTGGGATACTGGTGGCTTGAAGCTGAATAAATCATTGTAATAAGGAATGTATTTGCTAATCTTTAATTAATATTCTGCATGTTTTGTGTTTTCAACAATCAGAGTTTCAATGATGTTATCTACGATTAACGAATAGAAGGGGAAAAGCTGTTATTTCAGGGGAAGGGAGCTTCAAGAACGATTCATTAAGATTAATACTATAAAAATGACTAATAATGATGGGTTAACTCTAGCAATACTGAAACGTCTTAACAGCAAAACACTCATTCAGCAAAACTACAGTGGTCGCTCAAGACACCTGGATATCACTCAGAAATTTTCCCCGTCTCTTTTATTAAATATGATTCAGTAAATACCCGAGGTGCTTGCTTTGGTCGTTGAATACACTCAAACAGATGAATTTGAAAGACAGAGAACTTTTAAAAGATCCCCAACATAAATTTGCTAAGTAAGCATCAACTTAAAGCATCCTTAAAAACATGGATTGTCATTGGGGTTTTTAAAGGGATTTTTTAATTATTAAAAAAGAAGAACAGATGTTCCAGTATTTTGATGTAATGTGAACCTAAATGATCTTAGGAATGAGAGGGTTAAAGGCTATTCAATTGGCTTGGAAAAATTAAAAATAAAGAGCAAGCAAACTCTTAGGCTATATTTCTCATGAGATGGTAAAAAACAACTTCCAGTTTTATTGGCTATTTTCAGCTTTATTTCTTGGTCTCTTCTTGTTGCCGCAATTTTTCATGCTGCCAGTATTATTCCAAAATCATATTATTTCAATAAAACCATTTAAAGATTTTTGTCACTGCATTCGAAGTGCTTAATTGTAGTTTTTAGCATCATTCATAGATTAAAACAATTGCATCCAAATGCAATTCTGCTGGATTGAACGGTATGGTCATCAAATACTCATAAATCGTTTAAGCTTTTTTATAATCACTATATGATTCAATGACAAGATCCCTTGCAGCGATTACCTATGCGTTGGTACCTTCTGAGGCAAAATGATGCGTGATCTCCTTTAAAGTTTGTCTTACGATCTTAGAAACATCCTAATACGATTACATTTTAGACACATATTCAGAATATCACCTTTCATTCAGAAGCAAGATGCAGTTGCAAAAACCACATGTTTTTGTTACAATATGTATAATTCTGTTGATCAAATTCTGACCAAACATAATTAATTAGTTTGTTGCTGGACTCGTGATATTGATTTTTCTGACTATTAAACTGCTAATAGGGATTTCTTTATTTCAAATTTCATCTTTTTATTTAATAAAACTTTAAAATATCAATTTAATAACATTTTTCTACTGCAGATTACTATGCGTGTGTCTAAGCAAACTAAGTATTACTGTCTATGAAAATAAAATACTGCTTAGTGACAAAATAAAAGAGAAAATAAAAATCTTACTATGAAATTGAATTCAAAAAGAAAGGCAATTTCTCTTTAAACTTAAGTTTAACATAGGCAAAAGCATCCAATGGGATGGTTTGAAGGAACAATAAACTTAGTTTGAATTTCAGCGTGACAATAAAAGCATTGTTATATATATTATGCATAAAATAAAATTTAAAACTTTTGTTAAAATTAGTGAAAAAAATTCAAATTAAATTACTTTTTAACCTGTTAACTGGGTGTGATGAAATATGTCTATGAGAAATTAATAAAATATAAGTAAATTATCTGGTTAACAAGTTAATGATGCAAATAAAATTGGTATCATTAAAAGAGTAAAACTTGGAGTTCAAAAATAACGTAAAAGTAATTTTGTGAAATAATATTTTTGGACAGTATAGCAGAAAAACAGTATAGACAGTGTAGCATAAGGAATAAACTTGCTTGATTTTTAATTAACTGATGTTGATATATCTATATTTTTGGATTTAAAAAATTGAGAGTGACATTTATCTTGATGAAATTTGGCAGACATGTAACTCAAGACGAGTTTAGATAAAAGCCTGCAGATTTATATAAAATACCTTCATCTTCATTTTGTATAAAACATTAAAACGTGTAATGAGATAGTTACTCTAGATTAATAAGTTTTGTAGGTGCGAGTATAAGCATTTTTTTGGTTAAGGAATAAAATTTCCTTTTGTTCCTTTTTTTATTTATCATTATTCACTCCAAATTTCTTTTTTTTCCCTCTTATAAAGACCAAGTACTTAATATTTCACACCCATTTGTTCCTGATCAATAAAACTTAATTCCGAAATATTTTGTCCTGGGAATCAGTTTTATTGTGCAACAATCTAGTTTCATTTTGAATAAATAAAACAACTGACACCAACCTATAAACCCTAATTTCACTCCTAAATTCCGTTCGATAATTTAGCATTTCAATCTAATTTAAAAATTCCCCTTTCCATTTTCCCTACTTACATAAAAGTCGTTAAATACGGAGCGGAACTAACATGTAGAACGATAATTACAGTTCTGAATAATGAAGTCTTCGAAAATTATAACAGCAGATATGCTACGACCTCTTCGCATCCATTTTCGTTCCTCCGTCGCAATTTGCATGTGATGAATATTAAACTTACAAGATAACACTCAATTAGTACAGCACTGCGATGTGAATCGTGTGAATTCACTGGGCCTTTCCTTCACGCTGGGCTGCTCAAAATCAAAACAGTTTCGAGGCTGTGAAGTCGGAATTACTTTCCTTCCAGTAGCGCTGTCCGAAGTCCTTAATTGAACAGTTCGAATTCTTGGATAAGACATGCCGTGAAATCCCAAACATGATGATGATAGGGATGAATTAAAGTTGCTGCCGGACTTTGGGCTGAAGTTCCCAGTCTTCTTGTGTAACATCTGGGAATTGTAACAACTTGGCAACTTTGCAGACGTTTGAAAGTACTTCTCAACTTAATGCAATAAAGCTGAAGAATAATTATATTATTATTGTGTGATGTGCAATAAAGTTATTAAAATATTTTCCATTATTTTGAGATACGGGAAAACAAATGAAGTGAAAATTTGCTACACTTAATTTAATGAAACCCTTGTATTGTGCAAATATAATTGTTATATTGTTTGAAATAGCATTTTGGTGGTATCAGCGATATTGAACGATATTAAATATTCAATATTGATTGGATGTTAAATATTCATAAACATTCCTGTTGCTTTATGAGGTATATATAGAACAGATATCACAAATTTGAATCATTTTCAGATTTTGGGAATAGTATGTGAATTAGTAAACTTAAGTTTGAAATTCTATTTCGGATGATATTCTAATTCGAAAAGATATTTGTTAAAATAGAATATAAGGCATAACAAACGCAATTTCGAAGCAGAATTTTTAGGTACAGTATAGATGAACTATTTTTTTAAATAATTCGACAAATTCAAAGTTTTACTTGAGATTTTTTTTTCTTTTTGCTATAAGTAGTATATATTGAGATTTTTTCACTTCTCAATATTCTTTATAAAAAGAAAATAACTTGATAATTTGATCTATGTTTACTCGTTTGTTGATACAGTTTGTAATTAAAATTAGATAATTTAATGAAAGTACAGCTCATTTAACATTGTATTTCCCTAAATGATTAAAAAATTGCCTTTCTTTTGTTTTATTTATTGTATTATTATTTTTTTAGTAAGATCGAGCTAAAATTAAGAACTGATTTACTAAGGCTTAAATATGCAATGTCACAGTTTTCTTTTTTAACTAAATTCGGAAAGAAAATCATAATTTAAACCAGTGGGAGTGGTCACCCCAAACCTTTTTGGCATATTCTCTAATAAAGGTATTATCCCAGGGAACGCCTTGCATGGCATTGGCGTACAATAGTTAAGAAGTATCTGACTGAATAAAGCATTTTTACTGAAATCTTTTGTGTCATCCTTGGCGAGTTATTTGGCGATCAATCATTGGCATGCAGTTAATAGTATCCAAAAATCCAATTTGTGTTATGGATATGTTTTTCTCAACCAACTGAAGCAAAAATCTGATATTGAATTACAATTGTAATCCCAAAATCTCATACGAAATTAGATATATTTAAGTCGCTGCGTCTTTGAGTTGTCACGTTTACATTATTTTGATAGTACAGACTACCGACGATAAATCAGACTACCAGACGAATGTCTAAATTACAAAAAAAGATATTCAACAGCATTAGTAATTGGCAATTTATGAGAATTGTTTTTTAAAAATTTGGTTAATTTTCAATAAATTTAAGGCATCACAAATCTGAAAAGTGTAGAATTTTATTTAATCCCATTCACATTCCCTATTTGTACTGATAAATATTACCATAATAAATTTCCAAACTCCACTCGTCTTGAAAATCAAATCTGAAAAAGAAAAAATATATATTATTTATGGATTTATTGTACTCCAAATATTTATCTTAATCAATTTAATACTTCATTCACATTTTTTCAAAGCAGAAATATATATATCATATCGCAAATACGACAAGCTGAAGAAGACAACACCCTTAAGCAAATCTAAAATAGACACAAAATATTTCAAGCTTTATCGCAAACCGATAAACTGCATATATATATATCAAAACTGATATACATTTTACTAACTGGATGCCAGATCAATAATTTATGGCCACCGGTTTGTGAGGTCTGGCGATACATCTCAAGCAAGCTTGCCAAACTAATTTATTTCTCCCAACATTGCTGCTTAAGAAATCAGTTCTGCTATAATTAACTCCTAAAAAAAACTTTCACCCATTGCTCAATGGCACATAAAAAAATCGACTTCATCACCCTGTCATCACTTGCTTGGCCACTATAGCATCAAGCAAGATCGTCACACGCCATCAGGTTTTGTAGCTGCCTCCTCAGAGAAAAGGTTCGTCCATTTTAAACCTCATTTTTAGGAAAAAGATGAGCACTAGGAAGAAGATGCAATATATAGCTATGTGGTATATGTGAAAGGACGTATGCTTTAAGAACTTTGGTTCTCTCATTTATATATATAATATATATATATAAATGATTCTCTCATTTATATATATATAACCTCATTTATATATATAATATAAAATATGTAATGACATTTTAAAATCCAATTTGAACTTAATTAATTTCTTAATTTTTAGCTCAATTTAGTCCATATAAAAATCACTCTAAAATATTCTCTTATTTTCTGATCCCATTCCACTTTTTTTACTTAATTAATTCAAGAGAAGCTTTGTAAAAATGTTTACATTTTCAATTTCACACTCCGCATGAAAGGATAGAAAAATTTTCAGCAATCACATTCTTTTAAAATATCCCTATGTTTCCCTTATCAGAATCAACATGTGTGAGAAATCAATATCAGAATCTTAATAGTGTATAAGCACTGTGAAAAATATTTTCCCTACCAATATATCATGTTATATTAGAGAAGGGATAATTTCTCTCTCTTCTATGTTAATCTGGTCTTGTGCCGCGCTGTGAGTAGTGGACGTGCCTTGTCAGCGCTGCTTGTACATAAACCTGCCTCCCGGGATGCAATAAATGTGAACTTAAAAATCGAAAGTTTCTTCACTGTCTTCGAAACTTTCTTCTGATTCAAAAATTATATATAATAATATAATTTTTATTTGAATATTTTTTTAGCAGAACGGATATACATGATACTATTAGGTAACGATAATTACAGTGCAGAAATGAGTACTTATTTATTTGTCTTAAGTATGCGTGTGTAGGAATCTATGTGATAAATTTTATCCATCTAACTCCCTTCTTATTATAGTTATAATATTAATTTTTATTCGTTTGATACACAGAGTTCATATTTCCTCTGAATGTATTTTGTTCAAATTTTAATAGAAATCTACAAATTGCAGAAATTTTCATATATATATTTTAATCCACCGACTTCAGGCGTTATTTAGTTATCAAATACACAGACGCAGCAATATATTTATACTACTAATAATAATATGTGTGATTATATTAAATGCTAGCCGCTTTTGGCCAGCAGCCAGTATTAATACGCGCTAAAATTTTCCGTTAAATATTTTATGTAACTTAGTGTCTTAATAGCTTCTTCGGCAAGATATTTTTAAGTTACACATTTTGGTATCATATAATACATTTATGCTATTACCCAAGCTTGAAAGCGTTCTTTTTAATGTACAATGTATCTTTCTCTCTAATTTCAACTTTAATTTAAAGATGAGATGATTAAAATGCAATTAATATAATAACATTTATTACAGAAATCAAGTATGATTTTTCAAAAATATGAATATTAAAAACAGTCGTTCGGCATTGAAATCTTACGTACACTACAGAATAATTTTCATAATTTATGTAATATCTTAAAGAAATATTCAACAAAAATTTCTCTGATTCTTCAGGAAATTAACTTTTTAGTTTTACTTTCAAAGATTTAAATGACGTCAATAATAATATTTTACTTTGTTATAAATACTTACTTATTATCACTTGCACTTATTGCTGCAAGTAATAATACTTTATTATTACTTGCAATTATAAATATACTGCAAAAAATTATATACTCTAAACTTTATGTAGGCGTTTGGTCCTAAGGAATCGTATTCTGCGAAATATTTTTGACGCTCCAAATTTTAAATAAATAAATAAACATTTCTGTCTTCTGTGATCAAATATGACCAATTTATGAAGTTTGGATTAGTACAATTTTAGTAAACAATTAAAATTCATATGCAGCCATTTTGGAAATGCCAAATTATAAGAGAAGCTTCATGCTGTAGTGCAGGATTACTAAAAAAAAATAAAAAAAAACCTATTGTATTCTTGAATTAAATTTTGTCCTGCTCTGTTTATTAAACAAAAATGAACAAATAAATAAATAAATTTGGCAATACATATACATGATCAATAAAACAATTTTAATTGGTTGTTTGAATTATCGCATGTTTAATTTTCTATTATAATCTATTCAGTAATCGCCTTTTGATAATATATATTTCATATGAAACATCGAAAAACACCTCACGTTCTTGATCAAACTAATAAATTTTCAATTCACAATCCAGGTCTCATTAAAGCTAATATCATCATAAAAAAATGGATATCTATAGATAAAAAAAACTCATAAATGTTTCAAATCGAATATTGTTAGAATAATTTATATCTGTCTTGGAAATATGTGAAGTTCTACAATGAATCTCAGCCAGACTCACTAGTTGATTTATTTTACACAACTCGCTGCAAATTACGAACTCAATTCTGGATTAATTTACTTTCAAAACCTGTCACCCATTTACTTATTGGCGGGCAGAAAATTGACTTCCATCTCCTTGTCACTCCTGGCATGACCATTGTGTCATCAGCAACAAGCACCCAGTCATCATCATCAAACTGCCAAAGGGTGTGATGTTACCTTTCCTGATGAAACAGTATGTCCATCTTCAGTCACCTTTTTCTCAAAAAAGAAAACATGCCTCGAGGTAGAAACCTCAATGATACGAGGATGAATATGTGGTTAAAGCATTATGGTAAGAAGAACCAGAAAGGGAAAGAATGGTAATAAATTGGGCAATTCTCCCCCCCCCCCTTCTTTTCTGCAACTGCATGACGCGTGCGCAGGTCTTGATGATGTCAATGGGTCACGTGCGAGAAGGGCAGGAATGGGGTTCGGCAAGATCGAAGGTCAGTAGCCAGGCTGAACGTATCACGCCATCCTAAACTGACCCTTGCGTAAGGGATTCTTCTTAATGGGTTTTGGTAATTTGAAGCAAGGGGTTAATCCAAAAGTGCGGGGAAATGATTCCAGCAAAATACTGAGAAGAATGGACGGTCTCTATGTTCTAAATTAATTCATTAAGAATCGTTGACATTATCAGTTCGTGCAGATTTTTTTTGTTTTGTATTTGAAGTTGCTATTTAACACGTAGAACAAAATTTGGAAAATCTTAAAAAATGGGTTTATTTTTCGATTTTTAGTAGTCTAAATCATGTGTTAAGATATTTCTATTTGTGTGTGTGTGTGTGTGTGTGTGTGTGTGTGTGTGTGTGTGTGTGTGTGTGTGTGTGTGTATTTTTAAAATATAACATTATGTTATAGAAGGTGTCGTATGGTGTTACTCAATTCTTATCTGGAAGTACAGTAAAATGCATTGTGTTTTAAATAATATTTCTAAAGAACCTCTATAAAATTTCACATTTTGAAAAACATAACTTCCTTCAGAATGATGACTGCAAAAGGGTATGCTTGCGTCTTTCTGAAAATCTACATTAGTCAGCGGTAAAGTCTTTTTTTTTTTTTCATTATTATTGAAAATATTTATATCCTGAATAACCGTATATACCGTAATCTCTGGAGAAGTATTTTTTTGCTTTCATTATTATTGATAATATTTATATGATAAATAATCATTTATACCGTAATCTTTGGAGAGGTATTTTTCTTATATTCATTATTATTGATAATGTTCATGAACTAAATACAACTAACGAATATGGAAATTCAGGGATTCGTTATCCTTATAAAAAAATACTCATAAACATGAGTTTATAATTGCAATTTACATAAACACAAAAGCCAGAAAACTTCGAAATTCACATTTTTTATAAATACCTGGCGAAAAATAATAAACAGGAAACTACCAATGTACTTTCAGAAATTTCTTATATACATTAATTAAATAGTGTATAACAGTAAATAAAAAAGTGTATGCAATTATAAATTGTGTAACATTTATATTACATTTATAAAGAACTTTTAAGATAAAATTATTAATTCTCTCTAATATATTTTAATTTAATTTCTTAAATTTAGTAGAATAATTTTGAAACACATCGAAATAGTTATTTTGTGAATTTTCGAGCTTAGATAAATTTGACATTTTTTTTTTTTTTTTTCATCCAGACAGGAAGCTTTTGAAATTGTATTAAAAATTCCTATTCCTAATTAAAACTAAAAAAGAAATGTTGCATGTAATCGTAGATGATTTAAGTAAATGATGTGAAATTTATATCAACATTTTATTTTGATTGCTGAAAACACATTTTAATATTTTCGTCACTTAATTCAAAGTTCAGCAATACCAACATAGATATATTGTCTCAATGAATCCATATAACTGGGGCAAATGACACTATTATAAATAAGATTTAATAATATCATGTTCTTCAAAACTTAAATTTAGAATTAAATTCAGTTCCAAATAATCTTAAGTAATTCTGCAGCTTAAAATATTTTCTTTAATCACAATTGTTGCAAAGTGTTTTTTTTTTCAATGAAATTGAAAAGAATCAACAAATTAGAAAAATTAATCGTATCACTATTTAAACAGCTGATTTTATTGGCATAAAAAAATGTGGAAATACACGCTGAAATTATATAAGATTCTTAATAAGATTCTTAAATTAATAAGATTCTTAATTAATGTTAAATGTTCCTTTCTTAATTAATGTTAAATTTATTAAGAAACATATAAAATTGTAATTAGAACTAAATGTATTTTAAATACTTAATATAATATTTTTTTTATTTATTTAGGGAATGAAATATATTGTGTTTTGTTATTCTTTCTTTTTAATAAAAATAAATTTTAAATACCGTATAAAAGAAAAGATATATCCCCTAAATCTAGCGAAAAGAAACTTTTTGATACAATGTTTCGCTCTTTAAATTGCATTTTTTGGTCAAAAATAATAATTAAATAAATTTACACGAAAGGATCTGCTCATTTAGCAACGTCTTTATGAAATGTACGTAATTTAATTAAAAGGATGAAAATTTAAATTCCTAGTTCCTAACAGTTTGTAAAAATTATTATAATTTAAATGTTTATACCATTGGGGAAATTTTTAGAATTTCATTTCAAAGTTTTATTTTTTAAAAATCTGTACGCGCATAAATTTAATGAAATACTTATGCTTTATTTAAATATATCGGTGCAACAAAATTAATTATGTTGAAAATGTAGAATTCTAACAATGTAATTCAAATATACACAATTTCTATCAGAGAATCAGATTAATATCTTTTTATTTTATTTAATGCTAACAATGCATTTCTGCCTTTAATACAAGAACACGAAACACGTATAAATTACGCCGAACCAAATTAGTTATGTAATACATTGCGAATCTTGTAAGCAATGTCCTAGTACAGTAGAATACAAAGTGCAATTAGATTATAGATGTTTCGCTGAGTTGAAACTCTTCAGGAGACATATACTTGAATACTTAAAACCAGAATTTATTTTCTCCTTTAATTGAACTTTATACAAATTATTTTTGCTGACTAATTCTGTCGTTTGACACTAAGCATAAGAACGAATGTCATTATTACTTCTTTTTAATCATATGGCTCTGTACTCTGGTGACTAAAACTATGATACAAGGAAGAGTCTTAACATGTGTTCAGAAACTACATGTGGATTTTCTAGCATAAGGATCTCATTACCGCATATGAGTATTCTTGAAAGGGAATAAAACCTTCGCTTCCGTAAAATATCCTAGAAGGAAACCACATACACCCTGTTTATTTCAAATATTCCTCTGTATTTTACCTACCCAGAAAAAATCAAAATCTTTTATCTGATATTTATAAATAGAAAAGCCAATGGGAAATCAGAGCAATTTCTATCCTTTAACTTGAATTAAATTAATAAAAAAACTTGTTGTCTATTAATTATTATAGTTTGCGATTATTTTGTTGTCATAATATACTGACTCTCATTGCAATTTAGAATATCAAAATGTGATCAACCTTAAAAGGCTTAAAGGAAATAATTTGAATACTAAGAAATATCGTTTAGTACCTTTTCTTTTTCCTTTATGGACGAAATTGATTCTTTTTTTATTAATAAAATTAAAACACATTTATTAAATTTCATTTTATGAAAGCGTTCTTCTCAAAAATAAAGAGAATAATAAAATTCTTTATTATCCAGTCAGACTTAATTTCATAATCGGATAATTGGTATCCATATCTCATTACAATTGTTCGGCCTCGCATGGTATCAGTGGTGCAGAAAAGGTAAATGTTACCCAATGACTGCCTTCAGCCCATATTTGATTTTTTTAAAAATAACATTAATTTACTAATGACTTATTTTTGTAACATTCTTGTATAATGGCATCCGGGGAGAATGCACATCCATTTACCCCAAACACTGACACTAATGATTCAATATCGCCACTAAAAAGCCCAAATCAGCGCAATTGTTTTCGCACACCATCAGAAAGTTTTAATAGGGATAGATCAGCATGATGAATTGATTGATTGGATTTTTATAGCGCAAAAGCCAGGTCAGAGAATTCTGAAACAACAAATTTTCTATAGACTTTTTTATTATCCAAATACCAACAGAAAAATTTATAAAGTCAGTCAAAAGATATCCAAGAGGACATGAATTAATCATATAATCAAATCCAATTTTGACAATAAAATAAAGAACTTTTATATTTGTGGTATCTCCTTATAAGTCTGAAAGGTTAGGATAAGCATTTTAGGTAGATTCTTATAGGAAGACTACCTATTGCAATGGTTATCTTGACAAGACTTCGTGAACATTTCTTCAGTTCTTTACCGATTATGGTCCATAGAACCCAAAACCACCCTCCGTTCAAAAGTTATAGGCGTATAACGCCTTGTCCATGTTGTCGTGTGAACAGGATAATTAGCGAAATTTGGTTTGGATTGTAATTTGTTTATGATATGTTATTAGAAATGTAAAAATCTCGAACGAGTTTTTGAAAAACCCATACAGCTCAAAGGGGGTAGAAATGGTGGGGGTTGAAATTTTCATTTTTCTATAACTTTCTTAATATTGAAGATAGAAAAATAAATCCAATCAGCCAAATTAGCGCCTTATTAAAACAAATAACTTTAAATACAAAAGTTTTTCGATACTGCAATGTCTTAGAAGTTAGGGGCTGAAAATTGATTCTCATGCCCTAATTCTGGCTGTTTCTAACATCGACAATTTATTTTGCCAGATAGTAACTTGGATATAAATGAATCTACCTTTGTCTTCCAACTCTCCGAGATGAATTTTTTAAATATTGTATTCCTAAATCGATAAAGTTCGTGCATTCGGTCGAAATATTTCTCAAATATTTCGACGCGACTTGAGATCGGCGGTGATTCGGCTTTCGTAGATGAAAATGCATAACACATGTGTGACCAATTCTAAATCATGACAACGATGACGATAGCATACACGATTAGCATAAGAAACATTAGAAAAACTGACATCGATATTGTATCTGCTTTTCATTTTGTGCAATGTCCCTCTCGAAGGCCTAATATTACTGGACCACAACTTCCAGTAAGTAGCCAAAACTAAAAGATTGCGACAAATCTGCTCTGAATCGTCGATTAGTCCAAGGCAATACCATCGGAAACCCCGCGGCGGTATACTAACTATGCAAAGAATTCTAGTGTCATCATTAACGGATGAGCCACGAATGTAGTACCAGGCCAGGACAATTTTTTGTTGAAAAGAATACCTAAAACAATTCGGAAGCATCATTTGGACAGCCCTTTTTACATTCTTTTTCTATCATCTTTGTTTTGGGGGAAGGCAACCTTTCGCTTTCTTTTTATCTCTTCTTCTACCGACTTTTCCTCTGGGCTATTGGCGATCATTGGCAGGTGCAACAAAGCTCGTGCATGCCTTTGCTAAAAAGTGGTTCAGGAGTTTAGTTTGCTCCTGTCTTATTAGAGGCCATTTTTCGTTCTTCGCGCGTGTGTGAAGAAGATTAATAATTCCGACATGACTTTCGGAAAGATGCGCATCGAATAAAATCAGTGGGGTTCATTTTCCGCGCTTTCAATTTATCACTGCCGATTTCTATTTCGGTTTCGCCTTCAATGCCTGTCACTGGAGGAGAGAGAAATGTTCCCATTCTTTGTTCCAGACGAATTTGTGACATATAATTAAGTTGAGAGCTTTTAAGTTCTTTAACGAAATAATAATAATAACAACTTCGCAAACGAACTTCTCTGTCGCAATGCTGCTCTTAAGATTTAAGTATTGATTAATTTACATTTAATTATTTAAAGCTACCGAGAGAAACGAGAGCGTTGAAGATATTATTTACTTTGATGAATTGGTTCTGGGAACTTTGAACCTGTTTCTTAGCAGAGAAAAATGAGCATGAAATCTTTTTCTGAAGGTTAACGATGCATAATCAATGTTAATTGTGCAAAGCAAAAGAACTGCATACAAATAATTCAATTACAAGTATTTTCAATCTCTTTATTGAATATAAAGAGATTGTTAAACACTCATGTATGTAAATTCACACGAGCTGTTTTCAATTTGATATTTCAATAAGAAAGATAATTTGTAGTTGAATGCTTCATTATATTTTCTTAGCTTCATGCATCCAAATTTTTGTTAATAATATACTTTTAAGATGTTGCAGGTGAGAGATCTGTAATTACTGAAAGTGGGACATGATTTCTTCATATACTTTGCTCATGTATATATTCCAAATCACAATAATTATTGAAAATAAATTCTTCGAGAAATCAATAGAGTAGTAATAATAAATTGTATCATAAACATCTGCCAATTTTCATATATTTTTTATCAAATAATTTCAGTTCAATTGAAAATGAAATCTCAATTCCATACAAATCAAATACAATGGTTTTAGCACTATTAATCTATTTTTGAAAGTAATATTTTAGATTTTTACTTTTCATATATGTTGGGTAAAGAGAAGTTTTGTAATCATCACAAAATTCGACCTCGGGATTCCGACAAATCAACATGCTTCAGACATCCTAGTATCCGAAAAACGTGTTCATGGAATTATATATGTCTATCACATGACTGAAAATCACATTCAACTAAATCGATGAAATATTATATGCAGTCTTCCCAACTCATTTATATATTTATATCAAAATTTGGATGAAACTTATCGAAGGGTGTCTGTCTATGTATTGAAATCTACGAAGGATGTCTATAATTCCATATGCATGTGAGAACAACAACTCAAAAATGAATTAGGTAGAGAAATGGAAGCTTATATACAAATTAATGACGAATTCATAGATATTTCTCAAAATTTAGAGTAAATTTTATGAAATTTGTTTTTTTGGCTGTCTGGCCTTATGTATCTGAACGCGATAACTTAAAAAGGCAAAGACATTTATGGATAAAATTTTATGTACGTATTGATTATTAAATTGTAAATGTATATTAAATTTCGGGCTAAATCTGACGAAAGTATGATACATTTTGGTATGTATAATTGCATGCATGTGCAGCAATAACTCAATAAAAATTGCTCTCGGCAAGCTGGAAAGCAAAGGTGGATTCCTTTACATCTCAGTTACTTTTTGGGAACATAAATTGTTGATGTCAGAAATAGACAAAATCAGACAAAAAGTGAAAATCAATTTTCAGCCCCCAAAGATATTGCAGTTATCGAAAAATTCTAAATGCAAAAGTTGCTCGTCTTAACGGGGCACTAATTTTGCTAATTAGATTTATTTTTCTATCTTCAATGTTAAGAAAGTTATAGCGAAATAAAAATTTCACTTCTCTCACCATTTCCACATCCATATATATATATATATGGACTGTAGGGACCATTATAGGTAAATAACTGAAGAAATTTTCCCAAAATCTTGCCATGAAAACCATTGCAATAGGTAGTCTTCCTGTAGGAATCTACTAATACAACGATTTCGATGAACAAAATTTTGTATGCGGTACTGTGACCAAAATTGTAAAAGTTTGAATCCAGTCGGTCATTAAGAAAGTCGTCTTAAATGTATACCCCAAATTCTTCATTATATTTCGAGGTATGTACAAATGTGCCATTCTGGGTCACCTGCTTAGCTCTCACTTTTTTAGGAAACCATAACCTTCGAGGGTTTGTCGCATCTCTTCCCTATAAAACTTATGATATACGCACGGGAAATGTAGAGGAGATTAGGAAGAGATTCAAAAAAGAGCCACTGTCTTTAAAGTCTATGAACAAATCAAAGGGAAAACCCTTTTCTCACTGTTTTCAAGGGAATCATTACGTGTAAATTTATAATTACATGACACCTATCTTCATTAATACAGAATATCTAGCAATAGAATAACGAACAGCATCATGAGGAAATCGTGCATTATCTTGTACTAATAGAGACGCCATGTAGCTGGATGTAGCATTACATACTGCAGCGATATTTTTATTATTATTATTATTATTGTTATTCAAACTTAGATTATCTCGTCGGAATTGACGTTTGTCATTTGAGCGTAAATTTATTCCATTCTTTTGTTTACCATTCGAGTATCCATGCTACTTTTCTTGAAGATAATAAAATTTAAGTAAAGATTAACTAAATCATGTAAATTTCTGTAATGGTCCGACGGAAGACAGAGGAAATAAGAAACTAGTTCTGATAGACAAAAAAAAAACCTTTTTCAGTTTTAAGTTCAAAATTCTCTTTTAAATCATTTCAGAAATTTTAATAAGAGAAAAAAAATGCCTGTATTTTAACAAAACTATTTTTAATTGTTTATTTGTTTGTCTACAAAATATCTGAAATTGCCAAATGAAAGAATGAAGAGTAAAGTTTTTAAAAATTATCCGAAAGATGAGAATACTTTTGTGTTGCGAACCATAACTTTATAAAAGCTATTTCGAAAACAATTTCAATTTCTCAATAAAAGAATAAAGAATACTTTGAATCTAATCTCAAGTTTCGTTGTGATGCAAATATTTTTGTCAATTATGTTTCTACAGACAACAAATATCTTTTGTCAGAATTATTCATTTCATCTTTTCTGTATAATAAGAGGTAAAAATGCATTCGTCTGTCATAAACTCCTTTCAATACATTTTTGCGGTTATTCAATTTATGTTGATTAGGTTAACACATTATTCAGTTCTTATTAAGATAATGAAAATTCTTTTATTGCCTACTTTAATTTATAACAATTATGTTAATTATAATTGTTTTGTAAAACTTTGATCTATTCATTAGCTTCAAACCAGTAATTATTTTGATGAAAACCTTTTCTGTCAAAAAATAGAAAGACATTATATTAAAAAAGATTATTCGGCTTGTTTTAAAATCTTATCATTTTTTGAATTGACTCAATAATTCATTCTTCATTTAACACTGAGTATATCATTCAATGTGCTTTTGGAAATGCAGTATATTACTATCCATGCCAAATGAATAGGGTTTGCCCTAGTAAATTGATTTATTAATTTTGGTGTATTTAATGCCTAATTTAATCTGTTGTTTAATACATATTATACGGGAGATTGAATTTCATGATCGTTATACAATCCATTGTCTTGAATTATATAATATAATAAACGTATCCATCTTCCATCTCCAGTATTAAATAATTACAAACAGTTCTGTTATAGTTTATTGGTTAAAACACTGGACTATATTGAGTAATACAATAGTTAAAACATCTAGAGAGTTTTTTTTGAA
Organism: Argiope aurantia; assembly: GCA_026543865.1. Classification (NCBI taxonomy): domain Eukaryota; kingdom Metazoa; phylum Arthropoda; class Arachnida; order Araneae; family Araneidae; genus Argiope; species Argiope aurantia. The sequence goes on from JAPMOR010029203.1 coordinate 204,722, forward strand.
GAAAGATCATTAGTTTCTTTAGTAAAAACTATTATGAATAAGAATTGATTTTGCAATAATAATGAAGTAAAAAAGACAGTGTTCTGACCCTTTGGTGGAAAGAGGAGCCAGTTTAATACTGGCTCTTGCAATTGTCCGCTTTTAAATTTTAGTCAATATCATAAACACAGAAATTAAAAAAGGACAATTTTTATTTAATGAAATCATTTTTAATAGAAGTATTATTTTAAGTAGATTCCTATAGGAAGACTACCTCTTGCAATGGTTTTCGTGATAAAACTTCGGGAAAATTCCAGCAGTTCTTCGCCGATCATGGCCTTAAGAACTTATATATACTTATAACGTTTTGCCCATGTTATCTTATAAACAGGATAACTAAAGTAATTTTGCTTGGATCATGTTGTTAGAAACGTAAAAATCTCAGGCGTGTTTGTAATGGCCCAACTAACTCAAAATAGGTAGAAATAGTGGGAAGTTGAAAATTTCATTTTGTTATAACGTTTTTTAATATTGAGGATAGAAAAATGATTCTAATTAACCGAATTAGCGCCTCATTAAATCGAACAACTTTTGTGTTTATAGTTTTTGATACTCTCAGAATTTTCAAGCCTTAATTTAGACTGTTTCTAACATAGACAATTTATATTGCTATATAGTAACTTAGGTATAAGAAAATCTACGTTTGCCCTCCATCTTAACGAGATGATTTTTAAAAATTTATATTTAAAATTGTTCATTATATTGTATGTTTCAAAACATGTATGGAACTTTCCAACACCATATATGGCATTCTTCTTAGTTTCAATTAACTTACTCTACAAAATTCTGTTGAAGATCCAAAGGAATTGAAACATTTCTTGAATTTAGTTTGATTTCATACATATTTGGACATGGGTCTTTTGGGACTTGTCCTCATAAATTTGGTTGACGCTCTCAGGATCATTGTGTATATGGAGAAAAGATAATCCAGACAACTACGTTACTGTAGACTGTACTTATTTGCTGTACTGACTATAAGTCCAGTGTTGTTCAAATAATGGCAAAATAGAGCTCAAAATAAAAGTACCGATGCAAGAGTAATAGAAATTAGGGAGTTTGTACAATACCAAAAGTCTAATGTCTTCATTCACTTCAAATATGCTCATTAAAAGATATCCATTTTTTTTCAATACACTTTATATATTAAGCTATCATTTTCTCAATTAGTTTCAAAACTTATATCCTATATTCTTCCTTGATTTGATGACATATTGTTTAACCATAAGACTATCAATTCGGTACTCTTTCAGTGACTTATAATAATAACAATAATTTAACTAAAGTTGATTATAAAGATGGAAAAATTATCTACTGATTTGGAGGAATAATAACTGATAATTACTGAAAATCTTATCGTTGTCTGTTTCTCTGACAAATTAGGATTTGTAAATGGTATATATTTATGGAATTTTTGCAGAGTGAGAAAGGGAATCGCTATGATTCCGCGTTTCTATTTCAAGATAACCATAAATTTGTTATTGTCATATTTGCACAATAAAATTTGCTGAAGCCATGGTGATCTTATGGTATAGTCTTTACTGTGGAGAAGGGAGATCACAGATTTTGAATCCGATTCTATTGATAAATCACCATAAAAATGTTGGCCAAAGGTTCAAGTTAAATTTATTATAATCGAATACCATCTAGCATGTATGTTCTAAAAGCTTAGACAAAATGATACTGGCTCAGGTTTTAACCACGGTATCCCACCACGAAACGTATATAAAAATCGCCTAGAATTTTTATTTCATTAGACTAAGCAATTTTCAATAAAATCTGCAAAGTGAGCGCAAGTATTTATAAGACTTTTTAACGGCGTTAAAGTCTTAAGGTTATTTCCATTGTGCAAACAAATATAACTCAATTTTCAAATATCATGTATAATATTTCAGGTATTTCTAAACTAGAATCTCCATTTTCTTCGTATCATTACAAGACTGAAAAGAAAAATTTGCAGAGATATAGCAAAAATTAGCAATTCTCTGAAATTCTTTGAAGTTTTCCTTTCATTGTTTAAATAAAATAGGCAATAATTTCCATTTCACATCTTCAGCAAGATCTGCAAGAAATTTTTCGCAAATAATTTATGCTGTATTTTAGAATTTGTTTATTGATTTTAATTTTCCGTAGCTTTATTTAACTTTAAAGCTGCAACATTTAAAATGACATTTTAAAGCATTCTTTTACAAAGAGGATTTTAGCAAGAAACAGGAAAATGCCTTCTTTTTCATGGATAGGGAATGTGTGGCTACTATTTTTTTGGGACAACAATATTGTTAATTAGTGAAACAGCATAATTTTTACCTCCCCGTTTTCGCAAGAAATAACTTTTACTCATGAAATAATTCAACGGGATGATAAAATCGAACTTTCAAAGGGTATTAGCACTAGAAACATGATAAGTGAGAATTAAAATCCTAATGGTATTGTGGTGAAGCATTTTTGCCAATCGTTCAAGAGAAAGAAATATAAATAGAGTATCTAAATTACAAAGAAAGTCGAAGAATAAAATAATATATGAAATAAATCGTGCCTAGAGGAACGAATTCATTGAAAAAACATCTATACCAAACTGTACGCAGAAAGAAAATACAATTCAAAGATGAAATCGCAGTTTAATTGTTAAGAAAATGGGAAAGCAATCGTAAATTAAAGATCTATATCAGTTTGTATGCTGTAGAACAAATTTATTGATAAAGCATCCGTACTGTTATTTAAATATAATAAAACAATTCGTTTTAAACTAAACCTTAAAAATTAGGAATCAACTTAAATAAGACAATTAATAACAGGACTCAAGACTATTAATAACAAAAACTTTAAAACTCATTATTAAAGTTTTATAAGTAAACAAAATGTAATATAAGGCAGTATCAATAAGTGATGCACAAAATTTTGAACACACTAATAAAATATGTATTAAATGATAATATGAAATGGAAACTCAAATATTACCAATTTCGTTCTTTTTGCATGCCATTTATTTTGAGGTATTTGTCACAACTGTGGATCTGTTTGAAAATCCATGCCGTCGCTCGTATGAAACTGCAAGGATTAGTTTAGGAAATTTTGGAGCATTTACCCTAGAACCTTGAATTTGACACTTTCAGATTTTCATCTATTGGACTCATGACTAAGTTCCTCGCCGATTGGAAATTTGCAAACGAATCTCATATGGGCTGACGGCGTTCTAATGAGATCAAAATTTTCAAATTGATCCTGATGACTGTCTTCCTGATTTCAAACGTTCTGACTGAGATAAATGTCTCAAAATAAATGACAGTTATGCCAAAAAGGAACCAAATTGGTGACTTTCATTTGTGAATCATATTATCAAAATAGCACTTTTTATTACTGTGTACAAAATTATACGTTTTATTTATTGGTACATTCTCATATAAACATTATGCTTTAAATTAAATGCAGCCATTTTTTTTACCTCATTTGCATATTATCATAAATTTTATAAAATATGTGATGATAACAAATATTATAAGTTTGAAAAACTTGAGTTTGGCAGCAACACGTCACACTGAATTTTCCAAGCTCCAAGGAGTTGGCGGGGAAAAAAAATTTCTCTACCTGCTACTGACTCCAGTGGCAATCTTCGATTTGTGGAGAAAATCTCACACTTTTCAAATTCCCTTTGAGCTGCAATCCATAAAGGCAACTATATTCTTTTTCGCCTTCCAATGGATTTCCTTTTCATTCCAGTTTGAATTTCATTGACAACTTTGTGTCATTTTATCTACACTTCCGAATACTTCTTTGGACGTTTCTTCAAAAGACAGCAACTGAAAAAAAAAACAGTAAAGAAGAAAAAGAAGAAAAAAAAATCGGTCTTGCGGCACCTTCTTTTTTTTCCTTGATATATCCAGAATGAAAAAAAAAATAGTGAATTAAAGTCGGAGGAAAAAAAATATTTTTAGAGAAAACTTGCGTGTCCTCCTCTCCTTCTTCCTCGATGTCTGAGAAAAGAAATAGCCACGGAAAGAAAAAAAAGAAGAAATTGAGTCTAGTAGCCTTCGGATAAAAGTCATGAAGACGGAACAAAAAAAAGGAAAAGGAACAATTCATTTTTGACCAAGCATTCGATGTTACTTGTCGATGTAAAATGAAGAAAAAAGACACATTGTTTCCGAGTATACTTGAAATTTTTCAGAAACCACGTTCAGTAATGGAAATAAATACAGCATAAGAAACGTGAAAACGATTGATTTGAGATTGCCAACAAGAAGAGACATATCTTGATGCTGGTGTTTTATAAAATCCGAGGAAATCCTAAATTTTGAGTGAAGTATAAAGAGCCTTGGAAAATTTTGATGTCAAGTTCAGGTGCATCAAATAGTTTTTTTCTGGAAGTAGTCTTATGTGTTTCCAATGAATTCTAAATCTTCAAAAAGCTTTTACTGTTTTTTTTTTTTTTGGTGGCTGAATTGAAAAAAATATTCGAAATATACAGAGCTATTAAAAAAGTAAATAAAATAAATGAATAATGCTTTAGAATTATTTATCTCAAATCTACTAATTTCCTACCTATATTTAATAGCCAGTTATTAAAGAGTTTCACAATATGATAATGAAGCGTAACTTAAAGGTTTTAATTAATATTCCTGTACACACGGATGGATAAATTGAGAAAGGTACCATTTAACCATTTCAATCTCAAAATATATATCCAAATATAAAAATTTAGGAATAAAATCTTTAGCCCTAACTTCACCTGCCAATTTTATTGTGTTTCCTATTCATATTAAAGTAAAATAAATTTGGTACTTCATCGCAGACTTCAAAAAATTCGAAATATTGATTTTGACGAGGATTTATGTTTGAGATATCCCAAATTCGAAAAATTGCGTCTGTTTGCCTGTCTGTTCTTGAATGCAATAACTTAGAAATGCTTTAAGCTAGCAGAATGAAATTTGATATGAATTCCTAACAAATATTATTCAGTTATTGATAGTGTACTTCTAACAAATAATGTTCAGCTTTTGAACACTATCTGCTCCCTGAAAATCTATCTACCTAGTTGTCAAAATACAAGCAAATTCTATGACTTAAATCGTTATAAAAAAAATTTACATAGATTTAGCCGCTAAAGTGTAGATTTGTATAAAGTTTTGAGTCGTTTAGGGATTGACCATTTGCTCGTTTGTATTTTCTCATGCACGTAACGTGATAAATACAATAGCACAATGACTTAAATAAATAAAAGTTGACACGTGATTTTGCACCACAAAAATTTGTTTATATGTGTCTCGAATTTTGGTTTCATTCGATCGAAAAAAAAAGACGTTCAAAATGGTTTTCTTTGAAACTATATAGCTATCTTCGATGAAACCATGAAACTACGAAACTATCTTCTATGAAACCATGAAACTACGAAACTATTTTCTATGAAACCCTGCAACTACAAACTATTTTCTATGAAACCATGCAACTGCGAAACTATTTTCTATGAAACCATG
>JAPMOR010029203.1:214594-302569 GCA_026543865.1 Argiope aurantia
AATCAATACTTTGAATCAAAAGGAAATCAGAGCTTTGATGAATCAATACTTTGAATAAAAAGATAATCAATACTTTGACCAAATGTCAATGTATACACGTTTAGATTTGAAAATCTGTTACATATCTAAGATCCAAGTGATAAAATCATCAATCAAATTGTGCTGTCATAGTTCGTTTCCATTTTGAACTACTGAATTTACACTGATACTAACGGACAGGCGGACTTCCCGTTGATGAACGGTTCATGGATTTCATCCAAAGTTTGATGTTAGGTTATATATTCACATTATTGTTCACACTTTGATTATGTTCAAAATTATTCATTGACTATGTTTATTCACGTTGAATATGTTCAAAATTATTCATTGACTATGTTTCTTTACGTTGATTATGCTTAAAATGAAAAGACATTGTTCAAAAAATGATTTTCTTTTGTGTGTGTTATGGAAGTCTGAAACGTATAGATAAATCATAAATTATTAAAAGTCGAATTTTCTGATGATCGCAATATTTTCGCACTGCCCAATTTACATACAAGAAAAGAAGAAAAAAAAACTGAGTTAAAAATATTTATAATCCGTACATACCTACAAATTATATCAATGAATAAATTACAATACAAATAATCGCTTGTGAAATACTGACGCACTTGTTTCCGTGATCATAGAGACATCTTTCGTTATCAATGAATTAAACGAATATTTCAACGCTGAGCAAATAAATTTATTAAAATTATCCTTTCACTCATAGACATTAACGTTCGCTGGCTGTGGGTTGTAACAGGTGTGCCTCTATTTATGGGCTATTACTGGCTCCTTATACGTCGCTGGCGGTAAATTGAGCCTATTTTACACAACCTAACGTTATCGGAGAATGACAAGCTGTTAAGATGGTTTGTAAATTATTACTTTCTATCGACGGGTAAATAAATGCTACTTGTACTTGTTACACAGATTATAAATTGCTCGTTTATTTCATAAAGAGTTATTTAAGCATTTAAATATATCTGTTTGCTACTGGTTGTATCTGATACTTGTAGACACACAGATGTTTCTCTTGCTTTTAAGTCCAAGAAATGCAAATGGGCTAAAAGAGCTACAAGGATCATTTTTCTATCTTCAATTTTTTTAAAGAATCTTTTTCAGACAATTTTATTTACTTTTATAACCAGCTGCCTTTGTAACAAGAGACGTTCTCTAGGCTTAAAATCGATGACAAGTGCCTTAAGAAACAACAACAACCAAATGACGGTTAAGCCTGTTTTTGAGCTCGATTAAACTTTTTATTTGAAGCTTTTTATTTGCGACCAACTTGTTCGCGTAGATTATTGACTTTTTTCCCTGTATCAGAATGATTTTTAAAAAAAATAACTTTGTTATTTGTAAAACTGAAAAAAAATGAATTCATTTAAATTAATTTACTGCACATTAAAAATTGTATATATTATGCAATAAAAGCGAAAGTGAAATTCTGTAACGGAATTAATGATTGGCAAAAGCATGTTTTTATGCATGAGCTCGAATTCCAATATAAATTTTAAAAACACTGTGTATCAAATAGAACTAAACAATATTATTAAAATTAAATGATAAAAATTGTACCTTTATAATGAAATCAATTTCATTTACGAATTTTTTTTATATTAAAATGATACAAAGACAATTTTTTTAAAGATAATTGTTTTGGAAGAAATGAACATGATTTCCATAGGCAGGCAAGTTAACGAATACCCATCTAATGATCATTAAGCCTTCCGGCGTTCTTGCATAGGGACAGCGCGTCTTCCGTGTGATCTGGGTGTCCCGGATTCGAGTCGGGCATGGTTTATCAGTGTTCTATCTATGACGTGTGTAAATGTTTCCCCCTGTAAAAAGGGGTTGTGGAAGCGAATGTGATGCATGAGTAGCTAAAACGCATTCTTGGCTCTAGATGGCGCTACTGTAACAAGAGACGTTTTCTAGGCTTAAAATCAATGACAAGTGCCTTAAGAAACAACAACCAAATGCGGTAAAGCCTGTTTTTGAGCTCGATTAAACTTTTTATTTGAAGCTTATTTCCTGGCTTCATTTTTCTGACTAAATGGACTATTTTGGTGATACGGCGAATCTTTTTCAAAGCATTTAATAATATTTTGCAGCTCCACCAATAAACTCGGCGAAGTGTCCAATTCAGTGTAGCGTATTTAAATATACTCAATGAAATAGTTTAAAATTCCTACATTTACATTTGATTGCTGCCATTCGACAATAAATAATAAGGGCGATTTCTGTGCCACGTACGTTAGTGTTATTTATTTTAAAAACGTTTTCGTGGCCGAAGAGAGAGAATACACTTCGAATTTTCATAGTTCGCTTTTATTCCATCCCGAGAGGCATAATTTATGTACAAGAGACGCGGACAAAACTGGCATCCGTTCACAAAGCGATACAAGAGGAGAAGAAGACTGAAATATTTATCCTCAATGAATATATACAATGAGATTCTGAAAGAGATTTCTGTATACGTGTCGATTTAAGATAAGGAAATCTAGGTATCTTTTTAAAATAACTCGCTTAGCTTGATAATTTTTTATCCCTTCACTTGGAGCACGCAAACCACTGATTTAAGCATTTCACTGAGCTAATGTAGCTTTAATTAAATAAGAAAGGTTGAATTGGATCAAAAAATAAGAGAACATTTTTAGAATGATATTAGTATGGGCTAAATTAAGATAAAACTTTGAGAATTAATTATGATTTTATTTAGATTTTAAAATATCATTACATATCTATATTGTTAAAGTTTATTTCTTTATTTAGTTTTAAGATAGTGTTATAATCAGTTTTAGAAGCTATAACTGAAAAAACACCAATTTAGTTTGCTTTTAAATGCTTTATAATTATTTTTTTTTCTTTGAAAAAGTGACTGTGAACTTTCTTTTCTCTTAATTGCCACCACATCCAAATTTCATCAAAATCCGATAGAAACTGTAAATTTGCATTAAAGACATGCAGATATCATCATTATATGTAGAGCCACGACATTCTTAAAAATGAAAAGAAAAAATCATCTTAGCGTTCGAAAAGAAGCAACCACCCTCCCACCACCCCAACCCCAAAAAGAAGTTTTTTCCTATTTGGAAGCCTTTTATAGCTGAAACTAACGAAGCATTGAAACAAAATTTCTTTTACAGATTATCGAAGGTATGGGGTCAAGAATTTCGGAAAGGAAAATATCTCCCCCCCCCCCTCCCAAAAAATGCAACTTTTGCAAAATAAATAAATAAATAAAATGTAATAATAAATGTTAAAAAGTCGCCAAATGAAGAGATTTCGATACTGTCAGGACGAAGACACTGAAAGTGATAATTATAGGGAAAATGGATTGTACAAAATTTCATTAATATGCGAATGAAAAAAATGCCCGATTGGAAATGAATAACACGGAAAATATTCCTTTACTAATTAACATTGCCTGCTTTACACCTTTTGATTAAGCTAGGTGGTGAGGTAAATACTAATTAACGTTAAGGATATATATTCAGTGTATTATTCCTACCTTCATGCATTAATCTTGAATTTTTTTTATTATTTATTTATCAGGAAATTCATCTTTTTGTAGTTTCCATGGACAAAGTATAAAATTTGTTTTTATACTTTTCATTAGTTTTAGCCATAAACTGGGAAAGTAATTTTGTTGAGTTGAGTTGAAAGTTAGTTTGCTGAGTTAAAGTGGTCCTATATATGGATATAGAATCTTAAAATCCTGCTGGCAACCGTTAGAACATAACGTACGTTAAATATCTCAGTTAAAAATCTTCATAAATACTTTTCTGGCATGTTTTAAAATTGTTAAATATAATTCGATTTTATTTCCTTTGAAATATTTTTAAGATTATAGAACAAGCGATGGTGCATATAAATATAAAACCCTGTATGTGATAGCTAAATTATTTATCTATATATATACTTATAATAAAGCTCAATGTGTGTGTGTGTGTGTGTGTGTGTGTGTGTGTGTGTGTGTGTGTGTGTGTGTGTTGGCGCTCTACAGGAGAGACCATTCAACCTACAGCTACCAAATTTGCCACGTGTATACCTTGGAGGTCGGGAATGTGCTTTCGGGAGTTATTATTTCGAATTTTTAATTAAAATTTTATTTATTTAAAAATTAAGCGAAATTTTGGCGTGTTTCTGCTACCGAAAATATTACCGCACAAAAAGACCGAGATCTGCTAAAATGGTCTAAATGGAAAATGATTATATTTTATGTAACTTGATTCAATGAATGCTCTAATAAATAACGAATTTTTGATTTTACATAAAGCTTCTGCTGTGGAAATCATGAATAACAAACTGTTCTTGAAACAATAATATTTAAATAAAAAGAGTTAATTTCCAATCAACTAAATCAATCACTTAAACTGACTGATTTATGAAAATTTGAATATCCCTATTCAATAAAAAAAGATAATTTTACATTTTCCATCGATTGTTTCAAAGAAAATACGCCAATCAGCGCGCAGGTTTCTCAAGGTTAATTGGCCTAAGATTATGAAAATGTTGAGTTTTTCTAAATTTTTAACATTCAAATCTTTATAAATAAGTCTTAGTTGATCGTGGAAAATAGAAACATTCATTCATTTATTTAAAATTTGGTGTCTCCAGAATATTTCTCAGAATATAATACCTTACTGCATTAAATTTAGACTTCATAATTTCTCAAATATATTTATAGGCTGGAACAAAATATTATTATTGATTTCATTTCAATCATTTTGAAAGTAAAACTAAAAACTGAATTTTATGAAGAATCTGAGAAATTTTTGTTGAATTATTCTTTGAGATGTAAAATGAAATAAATTATTACATAAATTATGAAAAATATTTTGTAGTTCACATAAGACTTAAATACCGAGCGATTCTGTTTGCAGTACACATATTCAGTAATAATAATAATAATAAATAACGATAAAAATGATAAATAAAATAAAACGCTTGGTTTCATTAAAAAATATCTTTAAATTAATTACAATTTCAGCATTTCCACTTTAAATTAAAGTTGAAGTTTTACCGGAAATGACAACAAATTAGGAAAATATATATAGTAAATTGAACGAAACGATCTAAACAACAGTATAAGTTTGGTATGACTATCAAAATTTGAAGATTAAAAATGTTTTGTTTGAGAAGATATTAAGAGACAAGTTATTTGAAATATTTAATTGAAAATTGTAGCGAACGGTAATACTGGAGAACCGGCTGGTCGCCAAAGGCGGCTAGTATAAAATAAAATCAAAAGTTTGAGATTTGAAAATTTAGGAGAAATAGAACAGTCTTAATATTTATATATTATTGATTCTGACTATTTACTAGTAAATATTAATTTAAGATCATTTCAATTAAATTTAAAAGTAATAAATGCTTTATTCAATTAGTTGTTTAACCATCATATCGATATCGGAGCGAAGGATGTCGCAATCGGTATCGCCAGTACATCCTGTATTGCGAAGAAAAACTGCAGCAGAAGGGAAATATATATCTTTAAAAAAGTAAATGTATAAGTAAAGTAAATTAGATTTTAAAAGGTAAAGTATGTATGAATATAAATTTCAATTATGTAACAATTAAAAATTTTTTATGTTACAAAGTCAAATAACTTGGGATTTGAATATGTGTTGGAAGAAAAACATCCCCATTAGTTAGAGATGATTTATTGTTGAATAATTATTACTAACTTTCACTTAACTTAATCTGATTTAATCACAGCCAGATTGATATGAAGTAAACCTGTCTTCTCATAAAACCAGTTATGTCACTGCCAAAAATCTATGGAATTACAATACTAGTTTTGTATAATCATCATCACAGGCGTAATTTCCATATAGGCATCAGAAAGAAGCTACCGTAATCAATACCACCAAGACGCCATGTATTTCATAGACTACAACAGAACACAAATAGGTAGAGTTGTCTCCCCAAAACTTTCTCGCATACTCTCTAATAAACCTGTCGTGCTAGAGAATGCCTTTCATGGCAATGGCGTACCATAATTAGAAAAAGCTTACTTTTGGAGCGAATTTAATATTTCTAATGAACTGTCTTGTCGTCCTTGGCGAATTTATTTTTCTATTAATCCCTGGTGTGCGATTAATAGTATCCAAAAAACTAATTTATGCTTTAGACAGACACCATTTTCTCAATTGATTGAAATAAAGATTGGACACAAAACTGCATTTGTAGTCACAAAATTCCCTACCTAATTTGATATATTTAAGTTATTGGGGTTCTGAATGATCGTGTTTACATGTTTCTAAAAGTATAGACTAACGGACAGTCAACCTTTATTGTTTTTTGCTTAATTTTGACATTGACTACGTTATTGATGTTAAATCTGTGTACCGAACTTTATTTATCAAACTCTCTTCGTTTCATAACTGTCATATTAACTTATATTCGAACTGCGGACAGATGGATTTTCTCTCAGCAGATTTTACTCCCGATTGGACAAAAATCTGGAAATTTGGTGTAAAGATCATATACCAAATTTCAACCGTCCAGCTCAAAGCGTTTTTGAGTTATTTTTGTCATAGACAGACAGACACATTTTCCAAAAATGTGTTTGTCGAACTCAGAGAGATCGACAACATGAAAATTCGTCATAATATCGAGTTTGAATTTTTTTGACGATTACTATACTTTTTTCCATACTTCTTATCCGAGAAAGCTAAAAAAAGTAAAATAAAAATGTAAATGTATAAATAAAAGTACGGTAAAAAAAGTAAATTTATGAAGTAAAAAGTAAATAGTAAAAGTAAAAAATGTACTAATAAAATTTCCGAGAAAATACAGCTAACTTATTCATAGATCATAAAGTCAAATAGTTTTAGATTTGAAAATGTGTAAGAGGAAAACATTCTTCCTGGATAGAAAAAAATTATTATTAATTATTAATTTTACAGTGATTAAATTTAATTTAATTCAAATTAGATCTAAAGGAAGCAAATTTTTAACCCTTTATTTATTGATGGTACTTAAAAGTACAATTTAAATCCGGCTTATATCTTCATAACATGACTTTTTCTGTTGGTATCCAAAAGAACACGAAGGATGTAACCCAGAGAGCAAGTAGTTAATATAAGCTAAAAGTAGAAATTAAAATATTTAATTATTAATTAAATTAAGATATGCCGATTAATTAAAAATAATTTCTTGCATTATTCAGCAAGGAAACATGACTATTGCAAAAATAAAGTTGGAAAATTGATGGTAAAATAATTCGGTAAATAAAGGGTTAAACCAATTTTCTAATCAAGCTAGTTGTATACAACCCACAGTAAACATGGAATTACGGTACTGGTTCTGCAATCACTATCAGTGTTCTTAATATTCTGTATCGATATAAGTACGAAGGATATCGTAATCAATATCTCTAAGACGTCATGTTCCGTAAAGGACCGCACTAGTAGGCAAAAAAAATAATAAAAAAATAACTCAACAGGACTAGTGGACGCAAAAAACAGTGTATATAGCACCCGTTACAAAACTCTCCACCAGTCCAACGTCTGTCACAGCTGGTCAACACATCAATCAAAAAAGGTTATGAAAAAATGCATTTTTGTGAGGAAAATCCTCTGGAAAAAAGAGACCAGAGATCGAAGTGATACCATTAATACCTCTTTACTGAATAAATCCGAGGTCTCTTTGATCCTAAAGATATGAAAGAAAAGGGTTGGAAAAAGTCTCCTTTTTTTAAAAGAATGTTTTCTCTATTCAATAAAGTTCCGCTAATATTACAGCATTGTTACGGACAATAAAGCGCTGTAAAGCAGAGAAGGTGGGCTATCAATCATTTGGTATTGATAGCAAGAAATTAAAATGGACAGATCTAACGAATGATAGAATTGATTAAATTTGAGATTGGTGTTTCTAAAAGTTTAAAATGGTCAAAAAAGAAACTTGTTTGGCGAAGTTTTGAAGGATTTTATGGGGAAAATTTATAGGATGGATTTAAAATTCTCTAACGATCAGAACTGTATAAAAAATCAAGAACAGTATTTGCATATTTTAGATGTATATATTTGAAAATTATGTTTAAGATATAAGAAACAATTATTCATTCTGATATTTCTGGGGTATTAGTTTGTAAACAATATCCAATTATTCAATAGTTACCTCATTATGTTCGCTTATTGCTTTTATTATAAATATTATGTATAGATTAGATTATACAGGGTGGTTATAATTAAACTACTCCTATAAAAAGCATTCTATGCCGCAAACGGATGAACAGATTGCAACGAAATTTAATATATAAACTATGCACGAGAAACGCTCATGGAATTTCGAGAGAAAAAAATTAGTTCAAAAATGTCCACCAGAGGGCGCCTTTTCCGGAAAAACGTTAAATTTAACACAATAAACAACCAGAACCGAATATAAAAACGATATTAACAATCCATAACAAGAATTATGAGTAATAAAATGAAAACCGGGAAAAACTGGAAACTCCTTAACACTTCATGTGCGAAGCATCACAACTGATCAGTTATGATCTGCTGTTGAACACACTGTCCATCGACTCGAAAGTTTGCTGGGGAATGAGGGCGGTCACATGGAGCACCTTTCCTTATATCGTGCTGGGCACGATTAACAACTGCTCCTCTTGTGCAATTTCGTTCTAGTCTGTTCTTGTTCCTGCAAACTGAACTGGTTTTTTTTTCTCCTCAAACAACGTACTGTTATTTTTTCCTTACCTTTACTTAATGTGATTCAATGATAAGGTGGTCAGAAACTTGTCAATAAATGTTTGTATTGTTTCTGTATTCCGTTTTTGTCGTTTATTGTGTCAAATTTAATGTTTTTCCAGGAAATGCGCTCTCTGGTGGACATTTTGGAATTTAAAATGCTTTTTCGAAATTCTGTTAACGCATCTCATGTATAGTCTATATACCAAATTTCATTTAATCCGTTCCTCCGTTTGCGTTGTAGGAACCTGTTTATAGGGGAAGTTTAATTATAACCACCCTGTACACAAACAGAAATTTTCTTCAATCTTCTGGTCTTATATTCATGTAAATATAAGAAAACAGGAAATGTACGCATGCAAGAAAATAGAAAAACGGAACAATTAATGACGGTATTTTACATCTAAAATATCTTAGATCCTATGCCTCTTGTGTGAAATATTGTAAGCTAATAAAATTTCAGGATCAATTCGAATGTTTAATTTTCGCCTAGCTTATTTGTATCAGACATTTTACTATGAGATTACAGATTTTTTATATCATACATTTTATATAAAAAATGTTAACTTAAAAAAACTTTTGATTTTTTTTGTTTGTTTGTTTAAAAGCAGAAATAAAATTTCTTTTTGGATTTAATGCCCAAAGAAAGCAATTTTTTTAATCGTAAAATTAACACTGGTATAAGAATTTGATTAGAAGATTTCACAAAAAAAAAATAAGTTTGAAATTCTTTACAATTTTAATAAAAATTTTAGCAATGCTTTTTTAAAAAATTATTTTGAAAAATATATTTAAATTAAAGAAAAATGGATATTACAGACAACCACAAAATGAGTCGCCCGCCATGCCAAAGCGTCCGGTGTAACATGAAAACTGAAACTTCGCTACAGCATAGTCTGGCACTGAGGTGACCACGAGCTCTGACCCTCATTGTGGTACCGCTTCTACGTCCAAATTCTATAAACAGGAACATTCTGACATCAGTAAAGAGGCAGCTCGGTTTTATACCATTACTATACTCACAAGGGTAGCGAGAAACTGTTTAATTATGCAGTAACTTCTCATGTCTGTATCTAAGATGCTTCCAATGGGATAAGTTCACAGGAAAATTATATTTTGTGTTTTAAAATTTTGTAATATGAATTTTAAGCGATAATATAGAACGAAATAATTGAGTTTACAACTTAAAACTTTAATTTAATTATAAAATTATAATTATTTTTAATCCGCTAAACATCTAATTAATTGAAGAAAAATTATTTCTTCCTCTATTATTCAAGAACTAATTATGAGTCAAATTTGTTAGTTCTAGGTCTAACTATCTGTTCCTAAAATTGTTGCAATCTATACAATTAGAGCTCTTAATTTACAGCAAGTATTTAATAATAATAAGGCTAAAAAATATGTTTAAGATAATCAACAATTAGAGATAAAAAATAGATTTTGAATTTTTCAATTTATAGTTATTTTATTTTTTACTAATTTGATGTCAATGAATTGTATAATTTCATTATTTTTATCTTTCTAACAACATTTTACCAACGTTTATTATTACCATATTCAGCAACAACTACACCATATCTATGAGACCATTCACCCACACAATACCATACATTAACGAAAGTTCAGATGACAGATCATCACGTGACTCGACCAGACATTCGTAGATGTGAGCGGAGAAGGCCGATCTGATTGACATTTAAAACGAACAGAAAAATTCTTGCAACCAAAATAGACAGTAAAACATCTCAGATGCCCAGTGAAAAAGTGAAGAAAAACAGGTCTGTTGCATTTAAGAGCAAGATATTCACCAGACCGATCATCACTACAGAAAGTACTTTGAAGGGATGATCCACTTGTTAAAATTTTTGCTAAAAGAATAGAATTCAAGAGAAGTCAATGATTCGCTCATTGCCAGAGGCTCTTTAATATCTACATTCGTCCCATTATCAGTAACATTATTTTTCTGTGGAAGACCCGATTATCAAACAGGCAAACTGTCCAGGGGCCTGCAATTTTGGGTTAGAAGCAGAATGATAGACCCCAAAGATTTCACTGTATGAGCGCCAATACTGAGCCTAATATGAATTCAGTTTGTGAAATTCAAGTGAGAAGATTCTTACTTTTATTGAGAAATTTATGTTAAAATATAAAAGAGCAGAAACTTGCATTTAAGACCATAAACTATATTTTTTAAACTTCTGTAATGGGATATATAAGATAATAGCTCTGTGAAATTCAAGGATTTGAAGAGAATTTCCATAGCTTTGTGAAAAGCAATAACTTATATATGAACAATAATTGACAAATCTGACAATACAATATGTTGGGATAATTCAAAACCTGACATTGATTAGAAATTCCCTCTTTGAAAACAGCTGCAATAAGAGAAAAATGTAAACACAATTCAAAATAAATTATGAAATTTTGTTTAGGTACGTAATAATTACTTCCAGGTGTCTTCTTTTGGTCACACTATCAACGTACATATAGTAACTAATTTCAATGCCTATTGAGCCAAGCCTACCATTCGTACAAAATTGTATGTAAAAGGGTTGTTAAGGAAAGGTTTACGGCAGATCTTAGTTAAATATTCGGATACATTATAATGGCACTATGTGACTTACCATGATCACAAGAAAAATTTCCATTATCTTGTTAAGCACTTCGTATGTATATCTTTAGTTAATTGCATGTAAAAGCCGAAGAAATTCATATTGCTACCTGAAGACAGAGTCTACGACAAAATTTAATAAAATGAAGACAAAGAAGCAATTTTAGAAAATTTGTATAGCTATATACAGACTATGCATCCAACTATTAAATACACGTCAAACACGAACATCCTTCGCTATTCTGGCATGAGATTTCTTATGTATGTATACTACCTGCATGACCAAGCAAAATCATATAGGACAATTATTATTGCTTATCCAAAGAAAATTTCCTGCTATTTTAAAATATTTATAGAATATTTATTCCCTGTCTTCGAGTGGAAAAAAATTCTAGTCATTTAAAATCGGTGCAATAACATTGAATAATCCTATATATGCTGTATTACGAATTTGTAATTTTGTAATGTCAATTACGAATTTGTAATGCTATTTCCAGCGCATTTATATCCATAGGAAGGAAAACAATTTTACAGATAGCTCTGATGGATTCTAAACGTATGTTGGATGCCCCGGCCTTGGCGACAAACCTTTAGCACTTGGCGCAAATTTGGTGATTTTGGTAACAAAATAAAAAAAATCCACAATCTACAAGAATTTTGGTGATAGATCCATTAAAAAGTGAGCTATGCTAATATTTCTAGAACCTTCTTTGCCCTGTCACGGAAACTATAAAAAGCAGAGAGACAGAGCTGAAAGTTGAGTATTGAGGCAGCATTGAGTCGTGTAATCAAAAGTGGGGGAGATGATAGAAAATAGTTAAGTTCTGTCTGAGAGTTTCGTACAGTTACAGTTGCTTAATATCAAATTGCTACTGTCTACTGAAAATGCTATTCTTTTGAACGCTTCGTCTGTATTTTATTGACTGCTTGTTCATGTTTTTGTGTAGAATAAAGTGTAGTTATTCGTTATTGAGCTTATTTAACTCTGTACTTATTACTGTGTACTTCAATTTCCAGATTACAGATTTAAAATAAAAATTGTGATATTACAACCTACGCCAATCTTTGTATAATTACAGTATCAACATCATAGAAATCTTCTTACCAATGTATTCTAGATACAAATAATTTTCTTCGGTGTAAAATGAATTATGGAACTCTGATTAACCCCTTTAACTACTTTGTTTGCTCTTATAAATAATTAAATATCATCTTCTTTTTTTGGAATATGCTGTCCTAATATTTCAACGAAGAATTCATAATGTTTACCTTTCAAGAGATTGTGAATTGTGTTTGATTTTTGCTTCGACTTATAATGTCTTTTGATTTTAATTGTAACCTATAAGTTTCAATGCATTTATGGCACATGAGCATGATGTGAATTATCTAACTTAATTATCCATTAATTCAAAATTGTTCTTCATGCAAATGATTTGTATAAGGAACAATTTAAAATTAATGGATAATTTCATTATTTAATGTTTTCATAATTTTATTACGTTACAGATATTATTATTCAGTATATTTTACTGTAATCTGTTTGCTTTATAATTTTTAATTCATTTCTTTATTTCAAAAAAATGATTGATTTTTATGACAAATCATTTCACCATACAACACACATTATTTTAAACAGTATCGAAAACCTAGAAAATCTACTATCTCCATTATCATCAGTTTAATACGGTTGTTGAGTTCATTAATAAGACTCTCAACAATTGACAGACCTTCAAGCTTTACTCTACTACGGCACCACCTGAATGAATCCTGTCACACCTCTGGTGAAATATTGGATGAATTTCAAAACATTTTCAGTTCACACTCGCGTATTTTTAAACCTTTTGTGTTAAAAGACGGGCGTCGTCGTTCCTTTTGACACGTCAGCAGGTCAGAGGCCCTCTTCCGACATGTGTCAAAACCTCTTCCAGTTTAATTAAGTCTGGGGAATTTACCGCTTCCTTGCAACCAGTGGGCAATGGGGAAGACAAACGCAGCACCTCGAGAGGAATAAAAGGACACATTAGTGTCAAGGTCATCCGCTATTAGCGTCGGTCGCCGCTAACAGGCTTTTTGATGGGTAGATTCTTGATGGTAGTTTGCCGAGAGATTTTTCAAATGTGGTTTGAAGAATTTCTAAGAAATGTGGATAATGACGTTTGAAGAATTCGACTGGGATTGTGAACATATCAGACATTGTTTGCAATTAGGCAGATTGCTCCAGGAAAGCGTAACTTCGATTTTTTATTTTTTGATTAATAGTGTAGTAGATGCTCCTCGGTGGTAAAGACTCGACTTCAGAATCGAAAGAGGAGAGGAGATTGCAGATTCAAAACCCAATTCCACTAAAGCCCTCCTGGTATATAATGGTATTCCACTAAAGCCCTCCTGGTATTTTAACTCCCAATACCTAATGCTATTGGGAGTTAAAACCTCTCACATTTCTTAAACTGCAAGTTTAATCGGTTAATTTTAGAATAGGTGCTGTGTTCTTACTGCGAAAATCCGATCGATCAGTGTAAAATGAAAAGTCAATAAGTTCGATAGCCAATAGATATGCTTCATTCTACAAGAAAGCACGAAAACATTGGAAGTAAAACAAACTGAAGCTAACCCAAAAACCGTGGAAACTTGTATTGGTGGTGAAACTTGCAAAACAAAACTTGTGAAAATAAGCATTTGGCAATATATATTTTTATTAAACTAGTGAAACAGCGTAGAGAGCTCAGAGAGAAGTCACTGGAGATCAACACTTCGAAGACAGAAATCATTCTACTACCGTATTAAGCACAATCTCTTTTATAGTCTCCGGGATAAGATATCAAACTATTTAGAAGGATCCGGACCGTGACTTTATTATTTGTTTTTAATTTTTTTTTGTTTATTTGTTTATTTTATTTTGTTGCTGATGTTTCCACAAAAATTCTTTTTCTCCTTTCAAATTAAAATTCTTCCTTTACACGTCATTGGATATCTTGACTATAAATAGAATTCATTATAAAAATTTCTGATAATTATTTCAGTCAATTTATTATTTAAGGACACCTGCAAAAAATTATTTAGATAATGCCATTTTTGAAAGCAAGTTCACTTACCTAATTATCAGAGGATTAAAAAAAGGGGAAAAAAAAGAAAAAAAAACCAGTAAGAAAATACCGCTCTCGAGAAATTCATCACGTTCTGTACAGCTTTCAGACTAATATTATTCCAGTTAACCAGTTCACTCATCATGTTCTGTACAGCTATCAGATCAATATTATACCAGCTAAGCAGTTCACTCATCGTATACTGTATAGCTTTCAGATCAATATTACGCCAGCAAAGCAGTTCACTCATCATGTTATATACAGCTTTCAGATCAATATTACACCAGTTAACCAGTTCACTCATCATGTTCTGTGCAGCTTTCAGATCAATATTACATCAGTTTACCAGTTTACTCATCATGTTCTGTACAGCTTTCAGATCAATATTACATCAGTTAACCAGTTTATTCATCATCTTCTGTGCAGCTTTCAGATCAATATTATACCACTTTACCAGCTAACTGAGGAATTCATTTTTAAAAGTCCTTTGCATGATGCATAATCAAAATCAAGCTATAATTTTTCTACACATCGGTTGCGTAATAAATTTTGGGAAAAAAATCAAAATAAAGAGAATAAGATTTAATTTATATTAAATAAAAAAAATTAACAATTCCTCTTGAAACTGGTATTGTAATTGAAAATTTAAAAATTGTCTAAGAATCAAATATAAATATTGATGATATAGCTTGTATAAAGTTGGGGAAATGTCTTCCGATGGGACATATAGGTTAAATAGTTTACTAGTTAAAATAATCCAAGAGAATTTTCTTGAATATAAAAAATTTGACATTATTTTCACGAACTAGAGATTACTAAGGGCCTTCAAACTTCGCCCATTTCATTGATCTAGTGTGGTCGAGATTGGGGAGTATCCGAAGTACAGGGAACAAAAAAAAGTACAGGGAAATCCCAATATCTAAATAAAGTACAGGGAATACCCGATGCTTTGGTAAAAATATTCAAATCATTTTGTAAAAAAGCAATATATTGTACGGGGAATAATTTCAATATCAAAGAATTTAACCTAATTTTTTTTAAAAAAATTTATAGCAAGTTTACTGATATTATAAAGAGAATGTATCACTAAATGACATTTGTATTACATTTTACTGAAATTTTGAGTTTTACATATAATGGGTAATTTTTTTCTTTAATTTTTTTATATTAAAGTCATGATTTAATACGGATAGAAGTTAATACATTAGTATTAATTAATAATGAAGACTTTGCATATTTTTAATTTTTATGATCTGAATCATATTTCCTGAGGATTATAAAATACTTTTTTCTCCAGAAAAAGATAAAAGCTTAATTTTCCAAAAAAAATTTATAAACATCTAAGATATTTCTATATCGACTTTCAACTTATTGCTTATAAGTAACACTATTCCATCATACCGAAAAGAATATTATCTCGATAAATCAATGGCATTCAGAATGTACAAGTGTATAAATTTTTAAAAACTTCTAAAGTGTTTCTTTATCGACTTTCAACTTATTGCTTATAAGTAAATGTTATTCAGTCATAGAACAAGCAGTACAAGAAGAGAATACTATCTATCGATAAATGAATGCTATTCAGAATATACAGGTGCTCCTAATCATGACAAACTTACAAAGAGATAACATTATACAACTTTCATAGAGTAAAAGATCCACCATCGAAAGAAAAATCATCTTTACAAATTGTAGAAGATTATGAATTACTATGCAGCTCTTTATCTCTCTGGAAATAACTGCGAACCGCCATTGCTAAGGGCGGTTTTGCCATCCTTCCTTCCAGCTCTGTTAGAACCAATAGATGATGTGAAACTGACAGAGATAAGCAATCGAAGTCATCAATGTGCGAAAGACTGACAGCTTTGGCATTAATATCAATTGAAAAAGACCATTTCGTGAAGCTTGGACATTGAAAATGTTATTGATGATTCGGTGACTAAAGACCGAACAAAGATGGACTCGTGATTTTGTTTCAGTATACCGAATGCAAAGCAAATTATACACTAGTTTGAAGTGATAAGTAGATCTGCGATGTGATTGTGGGCACTTCATATGCATCAAGTTGCAATGCAAGACATGTTTATTTAGGAGTACTTTGTTCGCTTTTTTTCTTCTCCCTATAAGATTTTCGAACCATATAATTATGTGTAAGATTTAATATTTAAACAAATATTCATGAATAGTATTTTAATGCCAAAAGATTGTCGAAAAATTTGAATAAAATTTTTTAAAAAAATGAATAACTCTTCCTTTCTTAGAGACAAATTGTTAAGCAAGAAATGTTTACCAATCGAAAAATTACCAACTGCTACTTAGGGTAATTTACCAAACTACCAAATTATGGTAGCACTTGATATACATGGATGCAGTTATTGATATTTTTTACCAATTTTTACTAACTGCTACCAATAAATAGCAGTATTTTTTTAATTCTGAGTATGATGCTGCTCTGCTACTGTACAGAATTTCACTTATACCCTCGTATATGGATGCAGGAGTGGATTGTGAAATAAGCAAAATCAGCAATAGCTTATGAGTCTCGCAAATTTAAGATCTATCCACTACGAGGTCTCGAAATTCTTTCTATATTTTTTTTCAGAATAATTTTATTTTGTTCTTTTATTAAATTTACAAAAGCCTTTTGCTCGAACTTGTTTAAATTACTATAAAATATCATTTAAATTTTGAAATATTTTTAAAACGTTTTTATTTAATTACTTTTTGTAAATTTTGTATTAGGTTGTTTTATAATTCTTAAAAATATATTGCTTCATAATTTTAAAAAGTGTGTTTCTAAAGTAATCGGATTTAGATAAAGTATTCACAGTTGCTAATTTTTTTTTATCATTTTGTCAATATTCAGTATAAAATTGTTTTTAAACTTGAGTTTTTCAATATATTACATTCAGTGTGCTAAAATCAACTCTCATGAAAATGCTCCACAATTTAATGTGTCAGATTGTCAAAATTTTCTAACTTAAACTGTTAATATATGATTATTATTAAACTACCTATAACCCGTTTCTAGACCCAAAAAATTCCATTCCGTTTGAAAATTGCTTATATAATTAAATTAAAATTAACAAAAATTATCTGGTTTTGGAAGTTGGAAAGGAGTTCAAGATTTGCATTACTTTAGGGGTTCTAAATGGCTTAATCTTGCTTTTTATATAAGTAATAAAACTTATAATAAATCAACAAGAGGAATTCTTTTTAATTACGAATTTATTTTTCTTCTTCATAATTTGGCAAAATGTTCATTTCTTCATTCATTTCATTTTTAAAAATTCCTGATCAAACCATGTATAGTCTAGGAACTCAAGCGTTTTGTTCATCACAGAAAGGTATAAAATGGAAAAAAGAACCATGAAAAAAATGTAAACGGATCATGTGAAAACATTCAATGCTTACAAATATAGAAACATCAATAAGTATATGCTCTATAAGATAGCCCGTTTTTCTTACAAGTTGAAAAATATTTTTAAAATCTTAATTAAACATGAAGATATATACATGGTAATTCTTTCCAGAAATTACTTCCGATAATAATATGGCAAAAAATTGTAGTTTATAACATTTTGAAATGCAAAATAAATGTTATTTTTGATTACACCAACTTAAATGCCATAAAATCGTTTCCTAAATGTTGCCAATTTTTTGTTCAAAAAATTTGCATAATTTTCAATGTTCATCAAAGATTTTGCCACGTGACTAAGTTTTCAGTATCAATCTGAGAACGGAAGTTTATTACCTACATAATTTACACAATGAATCAAAAAGTGAAATTATATTACCACAAAAGTTATTGTGATTTTTTTAAATTTATTTCCTAGATACTTTTTAATGACCATGCGATTTCAGTGATATCTGTTCTATTAGACAATTCTTGTACACAACAAACAAAGGAGGTGTAAATCTATTAAGTCGGGCATCTTAAATACTCACACAATTTGATAATACAAATAACTTTATTAAAAGAAATGTGAACATCAAGTTATGCTTTATGCATAAGAAATTAAATGGAAATTCACATTCGCAATGAACGAACTGGTCGCCAAATGAGTTAGTATCACATTTAAAAAGAAAATGTTTTATCGTTTTTACCCTACAAATCCTTACTAAAAATTTTCTAAATTGTTTTTTTAGAGTCTATTAACCCTTTAAAGGGCCAATTTTTTTCTAGTCATATTGTGTCAAAATATTTTGAGGCTTCAAATTAGAATAAGAAAAGGAATTCATTTAGCTTATTAGATAAATTTAATTTGATTAATTAATTAATTTGGTTAATTAATAATTAAGTAATAAATCAAGACATATCATTTTGTCTGAGATAAAGAACTGAAGTATCTAAATTTCTGACTTACTAAAAAATATGTCAGAACTTATGCTAACCTACATAATTTCACACAACGATTGATAAATTTGGTGGGAAGCATACTTCCCACGGTCCTAGAAAGGGTTAAATGCATTTGTTTATTAATAATATGCACTATGTAGTCGATTATATTTTTGAATTCATTAATTAATTAGAGATTTTTTGGAAATTCTCAGTTGCTAATTGACGCAGACAGTCATAGGAATATATTGGCATGATTATGATAATTAATTCCCCAATCAACCAAATTAAATAGAAAATAATAGAAGAATTTATCTTTAGAATGATTTTTCATATCTGGATTAATAGGCAGAACATTTATTTATTTATTTATTTTTACGAATCTAAGAAATAGTATTAAAAAATTTGTATTGCAATTTAGAACCGTTTGAAAATTGTAAAATTTACAATTTCTCTGAAAGACTAGTAAATTGCACAAATATACTTTCAAAATATGAAATCAAGACAGAATAAACTTCATATTTTGAAGGAAAAATTGATCGAGCGGTCTGGTTTGTATTATTTTTCTATCGTCGTTATTCTCATCATTACGTAAAATGTAGCAGTTTATTTAATTTGTTGAAAGAAAGGTTTCAAGATGATCTTTTGAAAACAAGATTTTGTTTCCGAAATAAAAGGTTTTCATTACACAAATTAATGCAAAAATGTTTATCTTATCAATAGTTAGAAATGACTAACTAAAATATTTTTAAATCTTATGATACATTGGAAATAAGTTTCAAAGAAGTAAAGTAAATAATCTAATTAACGAAAAATGTACATTTACTCTATTTTTGTTTACCTAGACATCTTATTAAAACTAATTTTATAAGAGAATACTGAAGTGCTTTGGTCTTATTAATAATTCATAAATATTCATAAACCACGAGAAATTTTAAAGGCAAAATAGCATTAGCACATAATAAATATAGTCTAATTCAACGAAGAAAATATTAATTTTAATTTCCATCTAAATGCAAATTGTTCCAAGTCAAAATATAATTATAATTAAAGTTTAAAACATTGTAGCATCTTTGGTATGTAAAATAATACAGACTATAATTGTATGAAGAAATGCGCATTATTTTTGTTAGCCACCACATTTTAATTATGGGATGTTGACTATTATAATTATTTTTTGTAGCTTTTAACTAAAATAATCTTATAAAATTTGAAATAAAAAGTTTCAAGAATCGTGAAGAGAGTAAAACAATTTTTCTAAGAAGAATCTTTAGTTAAGAATTATTCGATACAAAAAAAATTGTTAAAATTGAAATTCTAATTCATATTTTGCCAAAAAATTATGGAATAATTTTATCCTACCAAAAGCTTTTGTATTAATACCTACTTTAAGGAAAATCTTCGGTATGTTTCCGTTAATATTATTAAATAATTAATTAACTTCTACATATAACGGTGGACTTTTGTTTTAATTTTCTTTAATGCAAAGTGCGCTTCATTACTTTTGAATGAATTCATTCTTAATAAATTCAATATTTCTTTAAAAAAAAAGAAAGTTCACTGTCTACTTTGCAATATCCAAATGCTCATTAAAAAGTCCTTTAATTAAAAATTTAACAAATTCTAGGATTTTTTCGCAAATATCTACTAAAAATATTATCTCCCAAAAATTATTTTTAAATTATGTTAAAATTTCAAAAAGTTACATTTTTTTTAATGATACCAATTTCATTTGTGTGCATTTTTTTAAAATTTTAATATTTTTTTAATTAAATTTGACACACAATTTATGATAATGCTTTTATTATTAGAAATGAAATTCAATAAAATTACATTATTGTAATCAACCATTCAATTGAATGCTTTTGCTAAATTTAAAATAAAAAATTGATCTCTTTTATATTTACTTGTAAAATATTTTCACTTCTGCCTCCATTTCATAATATATACATTTTTTGAAATTTGTGTACTCAGTAATTTGTAGTAAAATATTCCATTAAAATTCAAGTAACAAGGTGGAATTTCTATAAATGCATTCCCTGTTAATTGATAATAACCGGGGAAGCCAATATTCCTGGTTAACAAGCTGGTCGCCAAAGACGGATAACTATATTTTATTTTTAAGTATTTTCAGTGTTAAATTAATGCAAAGATTACTAAAACGCTGTCCATATGCTTTTGATTAAAACTTGAATATATCATTTTTCGTCCCATTTTCTTTGATGGAAGCTTTCTAAACCAGGATTATTTCTATAAGATTATTTTAAAAATTATAAGACTAAATCGACTGCAATCATAAAATGGATAATAAGCATTAACTCTTTGGAAAAATATTTATAACACTCTATCAAAGATGATTAATTTTGAAATAAAACTGACATATTTAATTTCAAAATCCACGAAAAATAAAATTATTTTTTATTATCATCAATTAATTTACAATCGTGGTTACATTAAAATGTCAAACTATGTCATATGTAAAATCCATAGACAGCAAAGCATACGTTTCATGTAAAAGTGAGAACTACTAGGGTTATATGGCATTTGTAATTACATAAAATAATCACATATAACACATTTTGATGAATTGATGTAGATAACTTATATAAAAATACAGACTCAATCAAATGCTTGGAAATTTTCCAAGCAAACTTTTATGCAACAACAATATACAGGCCTCAAATACATGTAATCAAGTCTTCCGCTTATTTTACATCAAAGAATCCTATTTCCAAATTCTATTTATTTTTTTATCGCAACTTTTACTTTTATCTTTTTTTTCATAATGCAAAAAATATGGAATAAAGAATTAATTGATATTTTTTTATATAAAACTAACAACCTATCCATATGTAATCATGAGATTTAACATTTCAACGAACTGAGTTTTTATAAAATTAAATAATAAAAATATTTAATTATTAATAATTTTTCATTCTTAGCACACAAAAAAATGATTTCTTTTCATATATTTATTGATAACTGCAAAATATATATTTATTTTCTAATCCAAGAAAATAATGTTTATATGTGTAATTAAAACTAGAATTTTGCAGAGCAATTAGCTTTATTTAAGTGCAATATTCTATTTCGAATAAATTGAACTATTATCTAATTATAGATAGAATTAAATATACGAAAATCAGTTTCATTAAAAAGCATGATATTTTAATGTTTACTGAAAAATATCAGCTTATTTCATTTAGAATGGGAGGAAATTAACTTTAGCAGTGAAATGAAAAGAACTAATTTCCAATAAATTACTTAAATTCCAAGCAGGTAGAAAATGTTTGATATGTATTTCCTGTAATTACTTTATTTTAAAAATTACGATGTTACATAAATTGCACAAAATATCGATAAACCTTCCACTTAATTTAAAAGCTAAATTTATATAACAGTTATTATTTTTCTGAAATTTTATCGAGCAATAATTTAATTGAATGTAGGATTACATTGATTATAACAGAACACACAGAAATAAAAGTTATTGCTAAGGTAAAACTTTTATTTCTGTCTTGTTATCAAATTCATGCATGCACAAATAATACAAGAGCAGCGAAAATAATAGTTGGTTTTGTGTCATAAACTGTGTAATTAGCTTTTCAAAGATCTTTCATGCTGAAGAGTTTAATTAATTTCCCAAACAATATTGTTTTTTCATTTAAATCCAAAATTATTATGTAGCCAAAAATATACCGTCATCCATTGTATATTAACTATTTAATAGAATATATTAGGGTGTTCCATAAGTTTCTTTTCTATTTTTAGTATGAAATGAATACACAATATTTACTGTTTAAGATATTTTTTTTATCTAAGAATACTTTTACTCTATTACCTTCATACATCTCTCAGGTAGCCTCATTATGCCTTCTTTACAAAATTGTTGTATTTGGGACAAGAAATAATCCTCGAGGTGCGCTTTAAATCCTCGATGATGGATTTAAAGCGCTTATCGCGAAGAGAATTTTTTAAGGACAGAAAGAAGTAATAATCAGGTGGAGAGAGATCTAGATAGTGTTAAAACATCCCAATCAAACTGTAAGAGCTTCTCTCTTACGACTAATGCAATATGTGATCTCGCGTTGTCATGATGAAAAACAACACCTCGTCGGTTCATTAATTCTGGTGGGTTTTTTTTTCTATGGCAGCTTTTAATTGATCCAGTATGACAGTATTTCGTAGAATTTATTGTTTCACCTTGAAGAAGGAGTTTGTAGAAAATTACGCCAAATGGACAAAAGTACTTTTTAGGGCTGTAGTCTCAGTTTGGGGTGTGTAGTAGAGCTCTGGTAAGACTAAAACTGATGACATAGACGACTAATTGATAAGCCTGCATGTTTGTACAAGTAGAGCCAGATAAGGCCATTCATAGCACGATGAAAAAGAAACTTTTGGGACACCCTAATATTTATAGCACATCATCTCTTTTCTATTCCAAGAAAATAATTAGAATGGCAATTAAAATATTTTTCAGTAAATCATATCTCTTGCACTAACTTTTTTAAAATTTCGTTTCATTTCATTAATTTCACTTAAATTTAAGAAACAAACCGACAAGAAAAGTAAAACGAACGAAAAAACCTTCTCTTTCTAACTTTTGGAGACTATTAAATTTTATTTTCCGAAAAAAAAAATGTCTTTTGAGAAACAAAAGACAGAAAGTTAAAAAGAGAGGGGGGAAAAAACTTTGAAATATTACCTCTTATTTTTTTTTCTTTTCTTAAAGCTTTTTTTCCTAGGCAAATAATGGCAACATAAGGTTCTTTTGTTACTCAACCAATCATCTTACTTCGCGGAGCGCTGCTTGTATCTTGATTGGCTAAGTGATTAATTGAGTCACTCTTTAATGTCCATTAGCAAGTGGGACAGATGTCCCGATGATGATTAAACTTGATGTGGATTAAATGATTTCTTTATATACTTTCTTCTTTAAAGGAGTAATTTTTTTATACAGTTAAAAATAAAGAGCCCATATGAATTTCATTTTTGCAGAGCTTTATTTATATTTTATTTGCTTCCTATAATTAGTTTTTTAAAAGAAAAACTAATCATTACTGCTCTTTTAAAGGATATTAAGCCAAATAACCATGCTCTTCTTACTTTTTTCCCCTCCGTTATAAAATTAAGTATTATGGAAACCAAATTAAATTGGGTATTAATTTTATGTTTTTACTAAGACTGAGTAGTGGACTTTCTTTATACGAGAAATTGCTTTTTTGTTATAGTTATGAAGAATTCGAGTTGATAATAGGAGTAGCATCATTAGACTCAGTGAAATAGTTCTGAATCTGAGATTCACTTCCATGAAGCAAATTATTTATTTGAGCCGAATTTAGTTTTAAGTATTATTATGTATATGTTTAATAAATATGTACAGAATGTCTACGATGAAAGCTGATTCATTTTATTGGCCTGTTTTTAAATCTCCAAAAGCGCATAAAAAACGTTCTTGTATTCATTTATAATCTTTAATGGGTCGTGGTGTTCTGCTAGAGTCTCGGCATCAGGACTTTAGGGTTCTAAATTCGGAACCTTTTCTATCAAAGAATCACCATACAAGTGGGTTTAGTGCATTTTAAATCCGTCGGTACCAAATGTTTTTTTTTTCATTTTTTGGGAGGGGTGTAGAAGTTTAAAGGGGAGGATGGTGGCACTTGGGTGGTTTTCATCATCTCATCATAGTTGAAATTTACAAGTTCGATTCCAAAATGCCCCTCCTATTGCTTCGAAATTCAATATAATTAAAACTAAACATAATCTTCTTTACATTGTCATTTGAAGTTCTACAGCGTCCTCTATTGGAAAACTAACATTTTCCTCAAATCTTACTAAGGAGTTTGAAAATAAATTATACTCAATAAATGATGAAGATAGCTTTATTCTCGCTTGGTCTAGCTTATCTCACCTTCATCCTGAACCAAGGAGTCTTTATGGAAGGTGAGAATGACATTTTCTGTTATTCAAAGCATTTGTTACAGTATCTGGAGATCCATTTAGCGTAGTTTCCATGGCTTGTAATGAACCAGTTCTCCCATAAAAATCCGTATGCTTTCCACTTTGAGAATGCATGAACGTCAATTACTCTGACATCAAACATGAAAGATTCAGAGAATGGCAACATATGCGCAAATTATATCATATTATGCCCATATATGATCTTGGACATGCCAAATCATAGATTATATGAAGACTCTGGTACACCTCTAATATATGAAATTGGTTAGCTTCCTGGGAGGTTTTTAATATTGTTCCAAAATTCGGCAGAGAGCTGTTCAACAAAAAAGCTTGACAACGCTTTATTATTTCTGCACAACATAAAGAATACTCAGAAACAAACTATAACTATGCGTGCTCACAACAGTACTTGCAATAAATAGCAGATCACAAGTAGCAAATCGGTAACCAAAAAAACAACCGTAATAGAACAAAGTATTCAGTGAGAACTCGTAGAAGATCCATACTAGAAAGTGAGAATTCCCTCAGCTATTTGTATGGGTTCAACTCAACTACTAATCATCTCTCTTGATTAAACGGTTCCCTGACTGAATCCATCTCTAAAATATCTGTAGCTTCTCTGAAAGGGCATCACACATTCTAGAACAAGCGCTTGAACTGGAGTTCTAAAAAAAACTATCGCCAGGATTCTGAAATATTTATTTCTGTCTCCAAAGACATCAAATAACCGCCAAGTAAATCGATAAAGTGGTTGCTCACTAATTCGATGTCTAATCAGCATCTATTAGGGTTCTCTGTAAAACTATCTTCCTTACTTGGATATTTACTGCTCAGAGAGAAAATATTGCAATTTTTAACAATATTAAGTAGTACATATTTTCTACATATTTCTTCAGAATATTATTATTTCCTTCATATTTCTCAAGAGAAAATTCAGCGAAACTATCTGAAATCATCTCTATTGCAGTAAACATTTCGTCTCTGAAGCATATCTCGATTTGACACTTTTTTTCAATAATGCAAGTTAAGAGTACAACTAGAAAAGAGGGCTCATTATCATACTTCTCATGAACGTCATATTATAATGCACTAAGCCACTGATGTCTCCACTCTAAGCAAGTAACACGTCTATTGTTGTTAACCAATTTAAATTGCTATAAAAAAAATCCTGTAAAAACACGTAAGAGAACATTGGTACTATCTGGCAGAATACAATTTAATTTCAACGCTGTCAATCAGTTTTATTATTTGGGCGCCGGGGGAGGGGGGTATCTAAGCAGAAATGTTCGAAATTTCTTACCATCTTTGCTATTCTAAAATTATCTGCTATTTGAAATTTTTTTCACTGAAGTAAATGGAAAATTTGGTCTTTAATGAGGCAAAATTTTGGTATTTAAGATTTGACAAATAAAAACGAATTTTATTTACGATGCAGATTTAAAATTTTCAACCTGAATCTCTTTCAGAATCCAGGTGAATATCGGTATTATCTGGCAGAATGTAGTTAAACTTTCCAAGCCTGACAATTAGATATATTATTGGAGGAGAGTGCCGGGAAATCTCAGCAGGAATGTATTCGAAATTCTTACCATATTTGCTTTTCTAAAATTTTCTACTGTCTGAAAATTTTTGTCATTGAAGTAAATCTAAAATCTTGCCTTTATAGAGTAATGATTTAAAACTTTGGAATTTTAAACTTGACAACAAAAAAAAGATTTGTATTTACGATACAGATTTAAAATTTGTAACCTGAATCTATCTTTTCCAAAGCCAAAATATTCTTAATCTAGGGTTTCACTGCCAAATAAAATTCTGATTCCTGTATTTCTTTTATATGACTGTATAAATGCTCTAAAAAGTTAGTTTGGCATAACTTTAATTCATGTTTTACGGGAATTTCATAATGCCTTCATTGCCAAAATTAGTCCGAAAATGCAAGTAATTAACTATATAGATGAAAAATTTCAGAATCGTTCGTTATGGCATCTAAAACTCATTCAAAAACTATGGATATTTCAATTCAAATCTGCGAAAATAAATCGGTAAATAAAAGAAATATCTTTTGCAATCCAATGGCTTACTTTCTTGTCAAATAAATCGAAATGATTTGAAAAATGAAATCACTTATGTGTTCTGAAAAAATGATTTCCCCTATTTTTTTCTTTTACACAAATATTTTGCAAATGGAATAAAAACACAAAAGCATTCTTCAAAATTTCGACTTGTAAATGTGATTAAAAGAAACTAGATTGAAATATTAAAATATCAAAACATTCTACTGCATATTTTTTCTCTAAGAAACCATCACAATCCTAAGCCAAAAGTTTGCAAATATCTCTTGCATAATAAATTAAAAGAGGCGGAAATATTTACCTAATGACTCAGTATGCTTATCATTAATTATTGATAACCAAACTAGCGAGCCTTAGCATTTTGAGCACACAGAAATGAGAGCCCGTTAACTATTAATTTCAGAATACCTTTTTAAGCCATGTACTTCACAAATGACTATCCATTTAGCTTCAAATCCATTTAAACCTAATACAGGCTGGTAATTGTCCAACGCATCTATATGCTGCCATTACTAGAAATGGCATAATATAAAGGTTTCTCTAAACGTGACCAATCATTTAAATAATGCGGGCTGAAAGCATGAGTGCAGGGGGTTTACCGTAAACACCGCAGTGCCTTTGTTTCCCCAGTAATCTTTAGTTCCGTGACAAAGCGTACATATCTCTATGCAAAGGCACTCCAACAATTAGAGCACCTACACTCACTTATCTCTAAAGGAGACGCATAAAATGATATTGTTGTTAATGATAACGGATTATGCGCCGGAGAAGGGGAGTGTATGCAACGAATCCTATTACCGAAACATTGCAGGCTAATGGAGCCTTCGTGTCTAATCTTGAAACTGGAGAGGTTTTCGTTTCATCTCAGTTTCTGACGGCATTGATTAATATCGATGGTTCTTCGCATTCCTTTAACACTGAAAACTGGGACGATGATTCCCGACTCCAGCCGAATGACTCATTCGGGCTGCTTCGGCAGAATGGACGAGAATCATTGAATTATAGTCAATCGAGGTACTGTGATACTGTAACGAATTTGGGAAAATTATTTTCAAAGCTCCAAGAATCGTGATTACTTAGTCTGTCAGCCGCCATATAATCAAGAATTTAGTTTATCATATTCGGTGTTAAGTGGATACAGTTTCTCTTAGCTGTTCAGAATCAAGGTTTGTAATACTGGTTGGTGTTCTATGCTCTTGAACTGAACTTGGGAAAATTATACATTCTCTTCGAATCGTGATTGCTTTATCTGCCTGTAAGCTAAATTAAAATTTGATTTATAAAGTTCGATGTTAACTGGATACAGTATTTCTGTACTGATCAAGCTCAGTATTTGAGTGCTGACTAATGTTTGGTGCTCTTGTACTGAATTGGATAATTACTTTTATTTTATTTATTTATTTTAATTATTTTAATTTTACTATTCCAGATTTCTCCTGACATGCAAGGATTCTGTTATTGAAATCTTAACTCTATTAAGCAGGGTAGTATCACTAAAAACGAAGTCGTCCCTTCATCTGATCACACCTTATCCATGAATGTTTGGTTGAGGAAATTTGGAATACATTCTAGAACAAGAAATTTGGAATACATTCTAGAACAATGTGACTTTTTTAGTCACATTGCGCTAATTTTTAGCTACTTTTATTTTTTATGTATTTTTTATGTATTTTTTTTGATATGGTGAAAAGTATAAAATTTCAAAGCTTTGATATTATAAAAAAATAACTTTGTATTTTAAAATTTCCACGATCGATGCAAGGATTATTTGGAAACCTTATATTTTATTATTCGCTGGAGCAATTTATGAATTGCATCTATTCCGCTACCGGTATAAATATTATAACATTTGGCTCATTTTAATTATGGAATTAAACTACAATTCTCCAATTTTTTCTGAATAAAAGGTAATAAACAAAAAAAAACTTTATTTCTAATTACCTCGAAGTAATTACTTTTCTATACACATCAAATATGTTTGTTTGAACTAACAAATGAATAAATTACTCTTTTAAATACTCCTCTATTAAGTACTCCTTTTTCTTCGAAATCAGATAGATTTTAATAGTAATGCACAGAGAGAAAATAATATTGTTTTCCAATTAAATGCTTTTCGCTAAAGAGAAATAGGATGAAATATTATGTGAATTTTCCATTTAATTTTAAAAATGGAAACTAATAAAATAATTGGAACAATCATCATCTTTTCAAAGGTATTAAACTATAAATTTTCTTCATTATGTACTATTAATCGCTTTTCAATATTTATTGAAAAGTGATTAAAAAAGCGATTAATTGCATTGAAAAAACATTAATATTTCTGATTTTAATTCTTTTTAATGCTTAGAAAAAGAAATGAAATTATTAAATTTTATATTAAATATTGAAGATGCTCTAGCATTGTTATAAAATAGAAGCTACTCTTTCATAAAATAGCACTTTTTTAAACGCATAAGAAAAACATTCTCAATCTGTCGATTCTGAAAATATGCATTAGAAATAAACAAATGAGTTAGATCCAACCAATCATTTCTTCTTAAAAAAAAAAAGAAACACCAGAAAAAACTTCAACTATGTAGGATCCCTATAATCCTCCCATTGATAGATCACATCTTTTTCTTTCCCTGATAAATCTAAAGAAAATTGTCAAAAAGAAGCATAACTTTAAAGAGAGGGGAAAAAATCCTCTCAAACAAGAGCAAAAACATCATTTTCTTTCTAACTTTCTCAAAAATCACTCGAAACCAATCAGCAGTCACTTTCCAGAATATTCTTCCTTTTACGAAGAAGAAAGAATCCGTATAAATTTCTCAGTAGAAAGAAGAACCAACTCCCAGCACAGTGCATTCAGCATCTCCGTTCAGCATTAATTCGACACCCATGCATACATATATGCTAAACACACATAGATACCTGTATATGCAGCAGTGTATATAGATGTAAACGCTCAAGTTTGCGGCGAAAATCCATGATTTGCATAATGAACTGGCAAGACCTCCAGTAACGATTGCTGTGTAATGGTCTGATTCGAAGTCTCGGAACGTATCAGTATCCGATAATTTGCATCCACTGTAAGCTATAAGAGTGGGAATAGGGGGGCGAAAAGAATCGATTTGTCGATATTGGAAATACCTATCGATAATACGTTTGGAGGGAGGATACTTTAGTGATCGTGGTGTGCTGGCTAGGCAATTGCTGGTTCTTGTGATGTACTTTACGTCGTGTTGTGAAAGGCAATTTTTATGAGTTTCTTCGGTTCTAAACAAGCGTTGGATTTCGGCAATAGTTAAATGAATGGGGATAGTCAATGGAAACGAGGGAGAGACCACTTACCTGATTAAATATCCTCAACAGTTCTGAAAATGAATGATAACTTTTATGGGGTCAGGGCAAATTAATGATATAATAGATCCCTAGTTAAGGATCGGTTTAGCTGAGGACATTGATAAATTAATTGACTGAAAATTGTTTGTTCTTCTAAGTAATCAACTGATATATTCACTAATTACAATGCATTTATTAATAGAATCTGAAGAATATATGTATGGGAAGAATACGTCATGCTACATATCTTGATTAATAGAATTTAATCGGATATACAGATAGGGCAGTAATAGAATTTAATCGGCTTTATAGATAATATTCAACGGACGATTCCAGCACTTTCAGGTTATTGTATTATTTAATTCAAATTATAAAGTGCTATTGCTACGCATTTCTTAATTTTAAAGGAAGTCGGATTTTAATTGTAATTATCCGTCTTTAGCTACCGGCTAGTTCCGGGATTCTTGGTCTTTTTTAATTCTATTTAAATCGTTTAGATATATTTTTAAATCTATCATTCGCAAAAATTGCCAGGAACTAAAGTCATGTTATTTTAATTGTTATTCTATTGTTTTCATTGTTCTAGTCATGTTATTTAATTCTTCATGAATTACGAATTGAACTCTATTATAATCTGAATAAATAACAAAAACTCATTGAGCAGATTCTGTCATATGCTTTAATTATAAATGAATAACAGTAACAAAGGAATTTAATCATATTTAATAATATCGTTAATGTATATTAGATTATATTAATTTATATTTATTATTTAATAATTTTAATGATATAATACATTCCTACTTAAGGAATCGCATAGATGTAATTACTGATAAATTGACTTAAAATTATTAATTCAGTTGAGGTGTCGGCTGAAATGTTCATTCATTCCAACGTATTCTTTGTTAAAATTTGAAGAAAATATGCAATCACAAAATGATTGGGAAGATTACGGCCTGCAAATATTTTGGTTATATTTGAAAAGTGATAACTAATAAATTTAATCTCGTATAAAAACTTTCAATTTTCTTAGTTTCAAGAAAAGTTTAAAATCTAGTGGCTTTATAGAAAAAAAATAACAAGAAAAAAACACTTTAATGAAAGACTTTTAGCAATTTTCGAATCTTCAAAGCACATTAATTAAATTAATTTTTATGCAATTTTGCATTTCATAAAAAATAATAGATAAATAAGAACAGAAAATTCTGAAACGAAATTTTATTTTATCAGATAGGCTCCACATAGAAAATTAACTTTCCTGAAAATGAATTGTATCGTTATTAGGGAATAATTTAATCTGTTTATTGGATAATCAAATTTTTAGGGAATAATTTTATCTGAATACTGATTAATCAATTGGCATAAAATCGTTTGTGCTATAATGATTAATAATGGATCTTTATTTATTGCATAATAAATCCATAATAAAGGATTTATTTTGTTAAGTGAATATTCAGATTTTTTGGAAATAATTTTAAATAGATACCGATTTATCAATTGACTTAAAATCTTTTGTTCCATCATGGTTCATAAGGGAATTTTATTAATTGTAGTAAAGCATTTATTTTGACAATTCGATACTCAAATTTTGGGGAAAATAATTTTTATCTGAATAATGATGAATCAATAGAATTTAAATCATTTGCTTCTATTAGTCGAAATCTTCTTCAATTACAGCATATGTTGTAAGAATTTTAAGAAGATATATAAAAAAACATGATTTCAAACTTTACGAAAGGTAGTTGCTAAAGGCTTTAATCTCGGTTTAATGCTAAAAATTAAAGACTTTAATTTGTTTGAAATATGCTGATTATATAAGTAATAGTTAGATATATTGAAAAAATAGAACTTCTGTAATTTCAAATTATTTCATTGAACTTTAGTTTTTATTGAAAAGAAAAATGTTAAGTATTTCTTCGCATCATGGATTTGAGCAATGATTGAAGAAGTGAAAAAACAATTGCTGGAACGATTAATTAATCAAATATCGTCTTTCTAGATTCCTAGGAACTAATGATAATCATTATGAGAGCCTGGTTTGTAATAATTAATGATAATCGTTATGAGAAATTAGTGATGTAGAGAGGTGAAATTATTGGCAAAATAATTGGTTTAGAATTGTTTATTCTAATTTTTAAATGATTGTCATTAATAAAATATAGAACATATATCCATTTATTAGAATTAATTATATTTAAATATCGGCATAATTAGATACAAATGTGGAAGATGAATGATAATTAATAAGCTTCCTTATAAATCTTAGGGATTTAAAGGCTTTAAAGAGAACATTACTGATATTATTTGAATGATCCATACTTGAATTATCGTATTTTATAGCGTATTTTATTTTGTGTTGTTAAAAGCTGTCTTTATATTCCACTTTAGACAGGTGTTGAATTGAAAGTTGAAAATTGAATAAGTATTTAAAAGACTATTTATCATTTAAATATTAACGTTTTACAAAATTTTCGTTTTTGGAAATGATAGTATTAAATTTATAATCTAAAGGATGCGTGCCTTAATCAAAGATGCTTTTATGAATCTGTAACGCTGCTTTTCTGCAATGTTAGTATCATCTCTTAAAAGAGATTTACAGATACTCCTTATGCATGCCAGGTCAATTATTCCAAACATGGCGACAAATTTGGTGATCACTTGGCGACAAAAATGTAGGCTTTGAAAAATGCTAGAATTATGATGATGTTTCTATTACGAAAAGAGATCTGGTATCCTTCTAGAAAATTCCATGCCCAATTATATGATTATGAAAAGCAAAACGCTCACACGACAAAATGATTCTCCCTTTGGATGCGTGCGTTATTGTACTACTACCATTGATTAATTATTGATTTTATGTCTGCTTACTGTTAATTTCTATAGAATTCTTCTTGAATACATCGATTTTGTTTTTGATGTCTGTGCTCCGCATCTATCTTGGAATAAAGATACATTTGTCAATGTTCATTGACATTTGTCTAGCTTGTTCTACTCAAGTGACTGTACCTCCCTCTCTCGGAACAATTTCCGCAACAATATCATTTGAAGGAGTTGTACGTAAAGTATGGTATGTTTATAATCATAGATTTTCGAAACATTCTTTATATTATGTCATAAAAGGCAAATTGTATACTTCATTTTAAACAGAGGTTTAGCAACTAAAATAGTAAAAATGAGGAATAATAAGTATTAAAGCGTCTACTTATCGTTTTAAATATCACCTTCCTAACTTTTCCGAGACGGATAGCGTGGTAAATTAATGATTTAACTGATGTATGCTCAGTTGCCTAATTGCCCCTAATTTAAATTTTTTCTTTTATTTTCTGAAATTTTCTTGAAATAGGATTAACGAGCATTGATAGTTAATTCTCATGGGTTGAATTAATGATATATAATAATATCATATTGTTTCTAAATGGTGTAAATTAACAATAACCCTAAGTCTGTTGATATTTACGGTGATGTTTTAAAGAGGGATATTTAACTTATCATACTATAATCGTTGTAAGAAGGCTTGAGATGTATTTGTCGTCCTGTTGTAAGAAAATCTTGGCAAAAAATATGTTTAGTAAAGTTATTAAGTGCATTAAGATCCCAAAGAAAAATACCTCATGATTTTCGTGTGTTGCGCGTTATTTCAAGCAATTGTTTTGCTTTGCAGCTGAATAGAACATGTAAAGTATAAAAACATAAATAAATCGAACATGTTGCAACTGTAACATTTACAATAAATCAATGACGTTGATTTTCATTGCTTCACTTGCTTCTGTTTAAATTATTCAATTTTAAACAAAACTTCACTGAGGAAATATTCGGAGGAAAGATACTTAAGAGAATGTCTATATTGAATTAAAAAAATTTGAATGATCCCAACGTCCAGTTACCAAAGATAATTTTTATGCATTTCGACGTTCTAAACAGGAGATGGATTCTATTGTTCTTTTGTATTAAGCTTTGTCAAGCCATTTCCGTGAATCCCAGATATCCGAAATGTTGATGAATAAAATCTTGTCCTTTAAAATATCGTCTCTGGTAAAATCCCAATTATTGTAGAGAAATACCTAGTTAGCTTAAGACCAATGGCATTCCGAAAAGGGCTTCCATTGGTGTGTCCACTATCAAATCGTTTTAGTGGAAAGTTATCTACAGCTGAAAATGTACTCTTGAATTGATGTGATTCTTCACAGTTTCTACCAAAATATCATGCATGGTAGGATGAAGTTTTCCAAAGCGTATTAATTTCCGTTTTTAATTAAGGAAATTTTTGAGTTTGGTGAGTGCCATGTCCCCATGCACGGTTTCAGCAGAAATAGTCTCGGACAAGGCAACATCTTACACATTGCCTTTTAGTCCGAGATGGAATAGGATCCACTGAAAGTAGATGAACTATCATAAGGATAGTCGAAACATAAGACCTAAAATATTCAATCTTACCCTGTCCTCTATATTAGTCCAACAGAAAAGCCAATGAATTTTAAAGTCAAATGAATCTACAACATTTCGATGAATTCATCTAATTCTAATTCATTCTAAATTCATCAAAATGTTATAAGTGAAATTGAGCTATTATCTGATCAAATACTCATTTCATAGAAATTTTGCATTTTCTGGAAATGAAAGCTAAAAATAATCCAATTTAGATCAAACAGGCTTATGATTAAAAGCCTATTTAAATGAGAATGTTGATAAATTAACTCATTCGTTTACGATGAGTTCTGTACCTTGTGCATCCAATTCTTCACTAATTACCAAATATAAAATTAGAGTTTAAAAGATTTTATACATAAGAATAATTGGCAAGGTTTCTTAATGGTATTTGTACCAAGTAATTGATAAATTACTCTTTATTCAATGAGGATTTGATCTGTTTAAGATGGTCTGAATATTATAAAAGCATTAAACAGTAGAAAATATTAACTAATAAGCATTTTCCAGCTGTTTAAGATTTAAAAGATATAAGATACAGTATCATTATTACGATTTTATAATGCTATTCACAAGGACTGATTCAATTAGGATTTGATAGCTTAAAATGTGCGGACTTCAAAAACATATTTCAATGACGCACAATTTGGAGCTATTGCTATTGGCGCCTATAAAATAGTATTATACTTCTTATCATGATGCACAATATCATTTTGAATTCTAATTTAGAAACTTACTTTGGATTTTAATCTGTGTGTAATCCATACGATGTATCCGAATAAAAACGTGTTTTATTAAATAATTGCAATAAATCCTCCCGAATTTAATTATTATTTGAAAGAGTTAGTTTGCCTTTGAAATAAACGATATTCTTATTGTGAATGTTTCAACACAAATGAAAGTTGAAAACAGGATCTTTATCTATTCAAACATTCACTTCCGGATAGAAAGACATCTTTTTGATTCTTGCCTAAAGATCAATCGAAATAAAATTAAAAACAGCCTAATTCTGTTTTCTGTTTATATAAACAGTATCAATAAAGTTCACATGAATAGATTGGTGACTTCCTTACTTAAATATATAAGCAGGATTTGTTAATACTGTAATTACAAATCCTTACATATAGTTTTATATCTTTTTGGAAAAGACAACTCTTAATTTTTAAACATGTTGTTTTATATTTCGAGAAAGATTAGGTAAAGGGAATTAATTATAAGAATTAAAGATAATGCTGTCTCATTATATATATATTTCTAAGAAGATTAAAGCTTTCAGATATAAATGAAAGAATTAGAGAAATCACTGTGAACTAATAATATAAAGTATTTATTGAATAAACCCAGTAATGTAACTTACTAATGTAATTAATGTAACTTATACATTAATGTGACTTACTAATGTACATTACTATTTACTTAGTAATGTAACTTACTAATGTAATTAAAACATTTATTTACGATTTAAAAAATAGTATCGAAAAGCTCTACTTGGTAATTCTGATAAATCTCAAAGAACTCCTTAAGTTCGAAAAAAAATCTTCTTTTGAAATTACAACCCGCTGCCTGTGAGCGCCATATTTCAAACATGCAACATAATAATAGATAAATAAAAATTTAATATAAGATATTTACACAAAAATTCTTTATTTAAAGTCAGTTTTTGGTTGAATCTATCTAAGATTTATCTTTACTTATGTTCATACAAGTGCATGTGAAGGATATTAAGAACTGGACCGATTATTTTTGTCATATAGTTGTACATCTACATGAAATTTTGAACCTACGATTAAGTCTACGATTAAGTTGACTGCCAATCAATATGCTTATTCGCACATTAATAAACAAATTAACTCAGAAACACAACAAGCTAAGTAAGTAAATTTTTGCTCATGATTTTCATATGCAAATTATGTGAGAATATCTAATTTTGAACAAAATCGAGCAAGTAGTAGACAGGGTTGTTGTTGTTTTTACTTTCTCTTTTTAATATATAAAGACGAAATATTGTAATCGTCAAATATATCGGGGTTTTAAAAAATCTCCACCTTTCAGACTTTTCCGAGTCCAAAAAACACATTTTTGGAACTTTATACTTTTTTTTTCGGTGAGCACGATCATTCAATAACACTTTGAGCTAAGTGTATGAAATTTGATATATAATCTTCGCCTTAAATTTAGATTCCTGTCAAATTTTGAATGAAATCTATTCAAAGAAAGTGTATCTGTCTAACTGTTCGAATATAATTTAAAACGATAGTTGCAAGATGGATAAAATTTGGGCATAGATTTAAAGATACGAACGTTTGGAACCAAATCCGTCAGCTCTGGAACTTCCATTCTGTACTTTCGCACGCTTATAAAAAATAACTTAAAATTTCAAATGACACAAATATGTGAAATTTAGTACAATTATCTTTTTGTGTACAACTTTGGTTTCAATCGGTTAGGAAAGAAAGAGGTCCAAAATATACGCTCTAAGGTCTGGTGCTTGTGTATCAACCGCAGTCCAATGATTTATCATGAAAAATCGGAAACTTTTTGGCAATTATTTGATCGCTAATGGTATGCGGTTAATGGTGCATAAATCTATCTACTTATTTATTATTTATTATCTTCGAGTGCATTCGGAAAACTCTTTTACGTTGTTTTAGACTTGCAATGGCAGCTCAATCTCCACACTTCCAATATCTTTTTTCCACAATTAATGAAATAAATCTTTTTGTAATAATATTTTACTTTATGTCGTTCCAGCATGATGTTGAAACTTGCATGCATTTTTTTCAAAAATAATTTTTATCCTTTCAATATGGTTTTCAATACCATGATTCATTGCACTTTTTGCTTCCCTTGTTGTTTACTAACAACACTCTAAATTTGTTGGTCCATTACCAGAAAACTGAGAGCATACTCAATGTACGCAAAATAGAATTAAAAAAACTTTGCTTGTTAAAAAAACTTCGCTTGGAAGCATCTAATGCTAAAACTAATGAATAGAACGAAACCAAACCACACAGAACACATCATTCCGAAATTTTGCAAGTGGCCCAAGAGCCTAAGGTCCGCGGTGGCCTGATGGTAAGGTCTCGTCTTTGGAACCGGAGGGTAGCATGGCTTTGGATAGTATGGCTTCAGGTTCGAAATCCGATTCCAATTAAGAACTTTCATGTAAGCGGGTTTGGTGCACGTTAAATCCTTAGGAGCCAAACCTACTCCTGCGCTGTGGTGTGAAAATTTGGAGCTCGGGTGTCATCATCTGACCGCGGTTCAAAATTACGAGGTCTGCCCGAAAAAAGCCCTGGTGTTGCTCTAAATAAACATGACGTTAATATAACTAAACTAAACCAGGAATCCTAATATTAATGAAAAAAGATTGTATTTTTCCCTTTTCTTACTGCATATCATTTTGTATATGCAATTCTAATAATTGAAGCATCAGGTAATTTTTTGCATAATGCATATTTAATACATTTATTCTAATTATTGACTTTATTTTGTTATAAAAGTTCCAACATCTTATCTGGCATTATTATTATTATTATTATTATTATTTGGCGGATTTCGTCTTTTTTTAATTTCCGGAATCTTAAAGGAATTTTAATTTCGCACATTTTTATTTCATTGCAGATGTCTTTAAAAAGGGAAAAGCTATTTCATAGCCACCCTATATTACAGCCAAGATTTATTCTGTTATTATTCTAAATTCATTTCTATTAAATCTAAATTCATTTTTATTAAAATAAATATAATTGATTTTTTTAAGAATTAATATCATCATTTAATTAATAGAGTCTATTACAATTCGTTTTGCATATTCTCATCTAATTTTTATCTGGTTTAAATTAATAACATATTTTATAATATTTCATTTAATTGAAACGGCGGAAGCTAATATAATATCATTATTAAACATTCTTTCCAAAGACGGTTATCATTCTTAAAATTAATGGCAATATTTCTAAAATTGGAAACCGAGCAGTAAGTTAATGATTGGAATTAAACATTCGAGGAAATGACAATTAGTTAATTAATTGAGCTGAAATTGTTCCCTTTATTGATTTGCCGACTGAGATTTTAAATCATTTTAACTAGTATTATTAAACGATTATGACAAGTTGATGGAAATATGATATTTTAATTTGTTATTTGCTTTTAATTCGCTAAAGTATTAAGTCTGTGCAAGTATTAAGTATTAAGATATGCAATGGTGAAATAAGAAAAAAGAATTTCTTAAAATGAGAAGACAAGTCCATCATCAGTCGTATCTACATCGCTAAATCTGACATAGAGCATAGTATGGCTTGAAAGTTTGGATGGAGACTCGTGTCGTCTTCTGAACAAGGTTCTTACTTATGAGATCTATTT
Source organism: Argiope aurantia (assembly GCA_026543865.1). Taxonomy (NCBI): domain Eukaryota; kingdom Metazoa; phylum Arthropoda; class Arachnida; order Araneae; family Araneidae; genus Argiope; species Argiope aurantia. The sequence goes on from JAPMOR010029203.1 coordinate 253,501, forward strand.
GAAATCGCTTCAAAACGGGATATTTATCAAAACCACTACATATCATTCATTATTACTTAAAAAAATATATTTTTTTTATTGCAATGAGCTGCCCGACCCTAATATAATCTAATCTATGAACAGACTTCCAAAGTACATATTTGGATATAACCTGTACTTTATCTCTTGACAAATTCACGAACTTTCCGTCTCTCAAACTGGCATTTAGCTAAACGAACTTGATTTGTAAGTTTTGAAAAGATTATATACCTTATTAAATATTCTTTCCTAAGAATATCATTTCTTCTTCAAATGAACGGTAATGTTTGCGGGATCAAAAACAGAAGTGAGAGTGGTAAATTAATGATCTAATAGATTTCGTCCTCAAGACCGTATCTAAACGACTATTGATTAATTAACTGAGTCAAAGTTGTTTGCCTCTCTGACTTCTAAGTTGAGAACTTCATTAATTAATGCGGACAGAGAAACAGTGGTTTAGAAGCTTAAGAATACAAGTGTGTACGAGCATGAATTTATCATGGGGTCTTAAATGAAATTAGCAATATTATATTAAGAATGTTAAATATTAGAATGGTTGGTACATACCTTCATTATTATTTTCTGTGGGTAGTATAGTTAGCTGTCTAACTACGCTTATTAGTTAAATTTTAAATCATTGATTATTATATTAGGGTGTAATCAGTATTATAGTTGAGGAATAAGTGATTTTGTAAATATATTATTTAACATATTTTTATTCTATCATTTCTTTGCTTTAAAATCTATATTATTCTATATTCTCTATTATTCTATATTATTCTAATCTATATTATTATTCTATAAAATTTATTAAAATGCTATTATTTTATTAACATCTTATGTCGACTATTTATTTTTTAGATTCCTATGTGAAAAATACTTATTGCACCGGTTCTCATGACAAGACTTGATTGAAATTTCTGCAGTTCTTCAGGATCATGATTCCTAGAATCCGAAACTGCCCTTCGTTCAAAAGGTTATATTATATAAAATATAACGTTTTTCCCTGTGCTATTTTGTGAAGATTTGACTAGAGTATTTTTGTAATTTTGTTTGTATTTTAACCGGACTTAAAGATGTTGTAAGAAAGGTAAAAGCCCCGGATGAGTACGTAAATGGACCATCTAGCTCAGAGGGGGTGAAAATGGCAGTGGGGGGGGCTGAAATTTTCATTTAGCCATAACTTCTTTAATACTGAAGATAGAAAAATAAATACAATTAGCCAAATTAGCTTCTTATTAAGACAAACACCATTTGTATTTAACATTTTTTGATAACTGCAATATATTAAAAGTTTGGGGAATAAGGGTAATTTTCAAGCTCTAATTTTGGACTAACATTAGTGAACGCCATGCAAGGTAGTTACAAACTCGTGGCGTGGCGTTCACTATCCTTATCCAAAAAATTCGGGGCTTTGTCCAAGGACAACAATTTTATGAAGAGGAGAGGGGTGGTGGAATTAATTGGAGGATATGCGAGGAAGTTTCGGGAAGACCATTCTCGTGGTTTTTTTAGCTAGGGATTGAATCAAATTTAAAAATAGTAACTTAAATGAAAAGGAATCTATCTTTTCCTTCCAGATTGACGAGAGAATTTTTTGGAGATTAAATCTCTTGTATTATTTGATATTTAATGATCCTTTCAACAAAACATTTTTAGTATCTAATTATATTAATCATTAAAGAAATGTTATTTTAAAAGTATTACACCTGTTCGTTTAGTAATAGGAATCTTCCTGGTGAAATTCTTAATTTACGTTACATTTTAATACTGTTTAAAATTTAAATATTCGGGTATCCTATTTTCAGATTTTTTTAAATTTTCCTTCTCAGTACAGTAATTTAATTCTTTCTTTATTGTATAAACTGTTCAGAAAGTAAACGGAAGCTTTAATCACCTAATTTTAACAATAGAAGAAAATTGTGAGAAAAACCATTTGATGAAATATGAAATTATCGAAATGTCATATCAAGAATAAAATTTATCGTTAAAAATTATAAAAAAATATATCTTTAAAAAATGACAAATACTCAGAAAAAATTCAAAACATCTAAATCGATATCGTTAAAAATAAAATTTTTTAAAGTAGAGGAAAAATCACTTTTGTATTGTAATATATCATTCTATGTCTCTTAAATATACATATAAAATGATCCTACCTATAGAAACCAACAGATAGGCACATAATTTCCTTTATTGTAAATAGAAATAAAGTTACAAATGCTTACTTTGCTATCCTTAATGTATTCCTTAAATATTTTACTAAGCCACAGGACTGAAAAGAATTTTATTAAAAAACATATCAACGTGTAACTCCAAATAGGATGATATTTTTTAAACTCCATTATTAATGGGAATGTCAGATTCATGTAAATCAAGGTCTAATTTTGCCTCGTTAAAAAAAATCACGTAATTGAGATTCAAGTAAAATTTTTGAGTTAACAAAATTTGTTATGGTTTTTTTTTTCTTTTTCTGATTACTTATTTGCACACAGAAACGTTTTATCTAAAATTCCAGTGGTGTTTATTCTAGTAAAAATTCTCCAGTCGATCAAATTTGTTATAGGGTTTCCAATTACAATTTTATGAATTGAAAAGCTTAGTTCAGAAAAGTATATGCAAGGAAATATTCTTGAATCAGTAAAATTTTATATAGCCAGCTTCTGGTCATAATTTTATCCATAGAAAGATATCACATCATATAAAAGAAAGTAAAAATTTTTGAGTTACCAATATTGTTTATGGCGGTCTTAAGGTGAAAATTTATTTCTATACAAAATGCGAAAACGTTGATGAGAGAAAATATTCTTAAACCATCGAAATTTGTTATGTCTGACTTCTGCAATTGCAGATGTCCGAGAGAGTTCAAGCCTACAGATAAAACACAAGAAAAGCAATTTAAAAAATTTAAATTCCCATATGCCAAGTAAAAATAAATTGTGAAAAAAATCAAAGAAAATCCCACCAAATTTTTCAATCTTTGTATGAAATTATGTAGGCTGGCATAAGTTCTGACAAATTGTTTTAGTAAGTTAGAAACTTAGATGCTTCAGTTCCTTATCTCAGACAAAATGATGTGTCTTGATTTGTTACTTAATTATTAATTAATCAAATTAAATTTATCTAATAAGCTAAATGAATCCATTTTCTTATTCTAATCTCAAGCCTAAAAATATTTAAACATAATATGACTAGAAAAAAAACGGCCCTTTAAAGGGTTAACAGAGGTTGAACAGCTTCCTATACGTTTTATTAAGTTTACTTATTTATTAGAATTAAATTATTAGTTATGAAACATCGAATCAATAACTTCAATAATATTGTCTACGAAAACGGATGTTGGACAGTCTATAATAATAATAGATAAAGACAAATATATTTTTTATAAAGCTAATGTATACAAGATTAACTTAAAATAAATCATTAACTTGTTAAAAATGTATAAGAAATATGACGCTAACTGGATCATCTTAATAAAAGAGAAGTCTCAGAAAGTGCACTGCCTAGGGCGGAAAAATATTTTAATCTGCTGCTGATCCTCTAGTAAAATTTTTAACCCTTTGTATACTTGGTAAAGTAATTCTCAAAATTGTTCATTTAATACAAGGGCTTGTTTATTGGCTCGAAAAATAAATATATATATATAATTGTTTCAAGTTGAATTTCTCTGAAAAGTTAATTTACATCTTTTTACCATTCTGTAGGTATTTTCAACAATGAAAATTGAAAAATAAATAAAACGTCAAAATGATGCACAGTCTTGAATGGTGACCATGAGACACCTCTTGAGTGCAAAGGGTTAAATTTAATACAAACGAATAGAATTATTTGATCATAATTCAAGAATAAACTAACTATATTCGAAGAATGAATTGATTTTTTTTTATCACTGCGAACATCTAAACGCAAGCACTATAACAAATAGCATTCCTAATAATTTCGAAAACTAAAATCTTCCAACAATATTTTTTATCATAATAAATAACATATGCCATTCTCAAAACTTCTTTTAAACTTTTCCGCCCTTTTAAGCCAAAACCCACTAACACTAAGATATCTCACACCGGCACATTCAAATATAGAACACAGTAAAAATAAATCTCATACTTTCTTTTAAATGAATGTCACCCATTTTCCCAGATAATAAAAGCCATAAGTTCTGAAGCAGTTACATAAAGATAAATTCACCAGACGATAAGAGGTCTCAACATTCTGTATGTTTATCTGTCCTCTTCTGACCCTCTCTGACCCAGTGGGAAAAAATCAGTGTTGAAAACCGTTCCGCGGCTTTTAACCTTGCCGACGAATAAACAAACAGGGGGAATGACGAAGCATATACTGGAATACGGATGGACCAACAACTGAAGATGAATACGTTTCCTGTGATCCAACACCATCATGAAGGAAATGAACCAGACTGATAACATACTGAGAAAATAAACTGAAATAAGGACATTAAAATTACACAAAGATCGTTATGAGAGTAGGTTAGAATTCGCTCTTTGTTAGTTCCTTAAATTCGTAAGTCCGTCCCATGCCAAAATTGTTCTAATTTTTTCCGGAAAAATATTTGGGATCTGATAATTATTTGAACTAGAAAAAATGATCTGTACGAAACATTCTCTAACACTGTCTCTTCTACTGTCATCCTCGTGAAAAATTATGGATCTAGGCAAAGTTCTGAAAGTGCTTAGATTTCTATTTTCATTCATAAAAGTAATAAGAAAAGCATTACATGTACATTAAACACATGACACAGATGAATAATAATTATAGAAAATAAATCTCGCGGTGAAGCTAACTCTTTAATGTAACTAGATTGCGATTTTTGGCGATTTATCCTACTATGTGGTTAATACAAAAGAAAAACGAATGTATTTTGAATGTTTTATCACCAACCTATTGAAAAGTAAAATTTGAATAAAAGCAATTATAGAACAGGATTACGGACAAAAATTCATTTATTGAGAAATCGTATTTACATGCATGCAAAAAAATAGATTATTATACAGTAAATCTTTGACGAATCTGGTTCTCACTTTCATATGGATCTAATTTATAGATATTTATATATACGTTTTGCAGTCATTGTGCTCAATGTTACTGGACAAAAATATTCCTCTGAATTTGATTAATGTCGACAAATCTGATGGACATGTAAAATTTCTAGTTGAAAGCGATTTTTAGCTATCGTTTTCTCGGACAGACAGACGTAATTTCAACAATATATTTTCGAATTCACGTAGACTTAAAACTTGAAGGGAATAATAATAATGGAAGAACAATCTTAAGCTTAAAGGTGATAATTTAATGAAACTATCTTGCGATCTTTGGCGTGTGGTTAATACATAAGTACAAGAAAAACGAATGTATTTTGAATGTTTTATTTCCAACCTACAGAAAAAAGGAAATTGACATAACAGCAATTATAACAAAAGATAACATTCAAAATTTCATTTATTGAGAAATCATGCTTACTTGCATGCAAAAATGCAGATCATTGTACAGTCAACCCTTTGAAGAATCTGATTTCAACTTTGTTACGGATCTAAATTATAGATGTTAAACTTAATTTATCAAATTTTATCTATATATTTTTCGCTGTTATTGGGCTCGCTTTTGCTAGATAACACACTGAATAGATAACTTAAAGCATGAAACTAATATTTTAATGACACTAGCGATCTTTGGCTTGTGGTTAGTACACAAGTACAAGAAAAACAAATGTATTTTGAATGCTTTTATTTCCAAACTGTGGACGGGGAAAATGACATAGAACTACAATTATAGCACTAGATCACATACAAAAATTGAATACAATGATTTAGAAATAGCGTTTAAATGCAGGCAAAGTACAGACCAACATAAGTTCAACCACTTTATGAATCTGGTTCCAGCTTTGATATGGATATACATTATAGATATTAAACTTATTTGTCCTTTATATACGCTTTGCAGTTATTGTGTTCAATTTTACTAGACATAATTTTCTGAATGAATTGCATTCAAAATTTGATAAAAATTTATAAATCTGATGGAAATGCACAATTTAATCATTCTTTTTCAAAGCAATTTGCAGCTATCGTTTTCTCAAACAGACAGATGTAATTTCAAAAATATGTTTTTCGAACTCAAGGGTACCTGAAGCATGCGGATTCATAAAAATCTCGAATTTGAAATTTTGACGATTACAATATTCTTTGTATAGACTTCGTAAGAAAAAGATAAAGAAAAAGTGGGAAAAAATCTTGAAATCTGAACCTAATTTTTTTTTCTTCTAATGCCAAGTTCCGTACGCATTTTGGAGGGTCTGATTAATTTCTTTCTTGCGGAAATTTGTTCCTGACATTATAGGAGTCGAGCATCTTCGGCAATTATCGTGTTCACTCAGAATATTTGCTTTCTTGATTTTTAAATATTAATATGTAATGCATTTTTTTTAAAAAAAATCTTTTTATTATATGATAAGATAGAAAAGCAGGAATTGATTGCAATCATTCTATTACAATTTATACCGATTACAAACTTAAAAGTGCATATTCTACGAAATAAAAGAGGAAGTTTAAGTTCTTCTTCTTAGGTTAGGTTCAAAATAAGCATTTTTTTTTTTTTGGTTTTGCCCTGTAAACTAAGGTAATTAAATAGTTTTTAATGACACTATAAAAATTATTATTAGCTAATGCAATGTTATTTTCATCATAACAATAAAAGCATCACAACAAATTGAGAATTCAGAAGTTCAAAATTTTAAAAAAAATTGTTAAAATTAATGAAAAAATTCTTCCGAAATGAAACTATCGTCTTTAAAAAGTTTTAAACTTAAAGGATTTTTTTTGTGTGTGAGATAATATTTTTGGACAATAAAACCAAAAATAGTCAAATATTTTCTTGATTTTTTGGATAATGTCTGTCTATCTGTGACAAAGATAACTCATAAACATTTTGAACTAGACGAATGAAATTTGGTATGTGATCTTTACACCACATCTTTATATTTCTAACAAATTTTTGAGAAAAATCAGTTCTGAGGAATTCTGTCTGTCCGAATATAAGTTAGCATCGTACTACAATGTGAAGAGAGATAGAGAGATAAAATTCAGTACACATATTTGATGTTTATAGTGTACACTCCAATCAAAATTTGAATCACATTTAGAGAGGGATTCACCATCTGCAGGTTTGTATTTTCAGAAGCATGTAAACGCAATAACCCAAACGCAGTTTTTTAAATATATCAAATATGGTATGTGATTTATTGATTGCAATTGCAGTTTCGTCTCAACTTTGGTTTCAATAAAGTTGCATCTAAAACAGAAATTGAATTTTCAGTTGCTGTTAACTCCATGGTAGGCCAATGATCACACGACAGATTCAGTAAAAATGTGAAATTCACGCCAAAAGTTAGTATTTCGTAAAGTTTAATTTCTTGTATGCCGATGCCATGTAAGGCTATCTCTGGAATAACAATATTATTAGAGAGTATGCAGGAAAGTTTTAGGGAGACCTCTATCACTGGTTATTTAACATATTTTAATTTACTTATGTGCTTTGAGAAGTCGATATCTTCTTCCCATCTTAAATAGCAGGCATACTAAGCAGTTGCCTGGGACCGTTGAGAGCGGATGGCAAGCAGATAGATAAATTTTTTTTCTAGCTACAAAATAACGATAATAATAATAATTTGCAAAGTATTTAAATTCAGTTGATTATAAAATGTTAGGGTGATATTATCATTTTATCAAAATTAGCTGGCCAGGTTTCCATAGGTTTCTTTGCATTCGTTTTGTTATTAGAATATTTATAAACGTCCAACGTCTCTTTCCAGTAACATTGTGAACAAATATGAATATCGGATACTCGGGAATTATATTAGATAACAGTAAATAGCGATAATACCTTTTCTCTAAATTAAAATTAATTAAATAATTAAACAAATTAATTAATTAAGAAGCCCTTAACATATCAAAACTCTTTAAAGTGTGGAATGAAACTGTCCGGTTTATTAAAAAGCAATGATTATAATGCGAACTGTCTAAAGACGTAAGATACCTCCTCCTTTGAGAGAAAGACTGACAAATTTCATCAAATTCGGACGAAAAGATATAGATTTGTATAAAAGAACTGAAATGAAAACTTATCTTTGTAATTTGATTGATAGATTTATAGATGAAAAAGACCTTATTTGAGAAAAACAATTTAAATATACATTTTGAATTGCTTTCGAATATCATTTTCCATATTGAAAAGTTTATCTTTCTGTCTATATAAAGATTTAATATACATCTAAACATATAAAATCTAGTTTTACAATGTATGCCAGTCAGCTTAAAGACTACATTTTTAAAAATTACTTCAAGAGATCCTCAAAAGAAAAACGTATATCTCAACTTGTACTTTTTTATTTTTATTCTTAAAAAGAACAATGCAAGAATATGACAAGAAAACATAGGTTCTTCAAAGTAGCATTTATTATGTATTATGTATTTCGTTTTCCGACATTCAAAGAATACACAGAAAAGCCAGAAAAATATATATGCTATGTTGGCAAATACAGCTTTGCTTGAGTCAAAGCAAATATTTTATAATGAATGCCTGTCTATGCATAGAATTGTAGCCATATTTACTCAAGAAATGCGAGTTTAAAAAAGAAAAAAATAAAAACAGAACATATATTTTATGCATGAAATCATATAATGTAAATCATTTTTAAATCACGTTTCAACACAGAGCACTTTCAGTTTTATAGGTATATTTCCATGGCTGTCAAAAATATATGTTTTGCAGATAGAGAATTTTAAGAAAAGACTGGGAATTTTCAAAATATATTGAGTAGTCTTATGGAAAATAAAAGATATTGTTAGCTTAATCAACGAATCTTGAATGAATCTTGAATAATATGATTAGCAAAACAAGTATTGAAAGTCTGGAGCATTTAACATTTTTCTTAACACTATTTTTTACAGTATCTCCAAATCAATAAGTTGACTTGAAGACATAATTTTATTAGCTGAGCGGCATCTAATAAATAATAACTGAATGAATAAATAGATTGATGACAGTAACGAAAATAAAAGGTACAAAGCAAAGTGAAAGAAAATGATGGATAATGTCTAAAATCCTCACAATACAAGTATGTGAATCACCGGAAATCTTTGCATGGCCTCCAGACTTTCCGTATCTTAATCTTAAGAACCTCTTTCCTTTGTTCTACTTAAATCATTTGTTTGTGATTTTTGAGAAACATGTACATTATGTATTTCTTATGGAGGAATTTCGTTTCTTCTTAAAGAGACAGAAGGTATTCGCTTTTATTCGATACCTTTTTTTTAATTCTCCTGTTTTTTAACTGAGAAATAGATAATTATTTTATTTTTTTATAATTTATTTTAATGAAATCTTGCTTTCTTTGAAAGTAAATGTAGATATGGTAGAACTTCTCAAACTAAAAGCTTTGATCCCACGAGAAGTCATCTAGCAAAGCATTGATACTGCTAAAATCATTAAAATATTTTGTTCTTTTAAATTTTCAGTTTTTATATGCAAAAACGAACTAAAACTAATTGGTTTCCATTAAATTTCAATAATTAGATTTATTTCATTCATCTTCTTTTTAAATACCTTTAATTAATGCTTCATTTTCTTTTTTAAACTTTGGAAGTCGTGACAAAATATTTCTGACAAAAACGGGAACACAAAATCTCCACCCGAAGTATGTATGGAAAAGATTTTTTATAGCCTAATTGTAAAATATTAACATAATTTATTCAATATAACATATTTCTTTTAATGTAGACGAAGGTATTTTTGAATGCATCTCTTAATTTTAAAGCTTATGACAATGATGTCAAAAATTCTGAAGTTGGTTTCGGTAGATATCTACACCACAAGAACAGGTGCACATTTTCGCTCCTGGCAGATTTATCGAGCACAAAGTTTTTTTTATACAGCAGATCTTCTGTGAAATGTGTCTCCATCCACTACATTCCAAGTCTGAAACTGAGACTGAGTTTCGACTTGGGGACAGAAATTTATAATTAGGTTAGTACCTAGTCTGGATCAATAGATTGTTAAGGTATATCAAATTGCTTATTTACGTGCTCATCGGAACGGCTTTTTACTTTCCTGTATGTGTAGTATAGTGAAGGTATAGTAATCTCAAAAAAACTCCTTCCATCAGATCTCCTTGAGTTCGAAATTTGTCTCTCTGTTTATGACAGAGATAACTCATAAACACTTTGAGATAGAGCGATAAAATTTGGTATACGGCCTTTATACCAAATGAGTAGATTTCTATCAAATTTTGAAAAAAAATCCGCTCAGAGGAAGTTTGTTTGCAGGGTTGTTCGAATACAATTTAACACGAAGAGAGCTAGATGAATAAAATTCGGTACACGTATGTAACATCTATAGAATAAAAACCTATCAAGTTCTGAGCCAATCCTATAAGGGCATGACCATTTGTTAGTTAGTACTTTCAAAATCATGTAAATGCCATCAATTAAAGACTCACTGTCAAATAAATTAGGTATGGTATGGGATTTTGTGACTATAATAGTAATTTTGTGTCAAATTTTTGTTGCAATCGAGTGGCAAAAAGGCTTCTAAAACACAAATTAGATTTTCTAATATTTTAAACCGCATGTCAGGGATTAAACGCCAAATAATTGGTCCATCATTAAACAAGAGATTTAGTAAAAATGTTAAATTCACGTCAAAACTAAATGTTTCATTATTATTGTACGCCAAAATAATGCAATGTTTCTCTTGGCAGAATACCTTTATTAGAGAGAACACGAGAAAGTTTCAGGGAGATAACTCCTCTGGTTGAAGCAGTGATTATGCTAAACCTTAAAAGGTTTTTTTTTTTTAAATTTAGAGATAAGTAGATTTTTCAGTTTTAAATTTTAATACAATTCTTATATTTGAATTAAGATTTCTGTTTCGTGTAGAAGTATAATGGTATTTTTCCTTTCTATTATTTAAAAGCCATAACCATTATATTGTATTGAAGAAAAAAATTGTTTTATAGATAAAGACAAGAATTAAAATCAATTCTCTATTTTATAGAGTTTCACCACAAAATAAAATATACGATCTAACAACAAAAAGCAGCACAAACTATAATTTATACCTCTCCATCACAAACAGATAATGTTTTTGACTCTTCAATAATGCTTGCTAGATATCTATTTATCTGAAACTGTATTTTATTTCCAACAGCTCCATTCTTCCATTTTTTTATTTTTTTATAATGTTTTTTTATTGTTGGCGCGGGATAAACCAGTGAGGCGATTGGAACTGAGAAGAAAAACGCATCGCTCCAATAATTTGACCACAACCTAAAATATTTGCTCCCGCTAAATTTAGTGTTCGAAATCGTCGAAGAATGGGAAATAAATTCGATCTTTTTTTTATTATTATTTTTCTTTATACTATTATTTTTCTACCTCTCCTCTTTCACCCCCCCCTCTTTGTTTATTTATTTTTTCTTTATATAAATTTGAAGTTTTGTTGGGGCTCGGACAGTATGTGGACAATCCCCCTTTTTTTTCTAAAGAAAATAAGAGAAGGGGGAAAGGGGGTGTGCGCAGAGAAATAAAAAGCAACGAAGGAAAAGAAACAGCTGGTTGCCATTTGGGGAAGAGGGGAAAAAATGTTGCAACAAAACGCGGCGAACAACAAAACAGAAGGGCAGAAGAAGTAAAAAAAAATGAGAGGGGGGTGTAGCCAAGACCCTGGCAAAGTTCCATGTGTAGGCATTGGATCTTGGATGTGGAATAAGTTAGGTTAAGGGGGTGGGATTGACGACCGTGAAGCAATAAACGAAATAGCGAGAGCAACTTGTCATTGTTTTATCGGTTACTGCCACAACTGCAGATACGTCCTAACATGTTTATTAAGATGAAGTGAAGTGCCGAAAATGTTATTTCCAACTAAAATGCTAACGCTCAACGTTCCGCCTTGTTATCGCTAAATTGATTTAAACGAAACTAATGGATGTAAACTCTGGAGCGTTTATATGAAATGGTCTACATTATGAAGATGGAGCATCGTGCGGTTGTTCCGCAGGTGATTTTGCTTCGGTTTGCTTATGGAAATATTAAAATTTTAAAACGCATCTCTCTCTCTCTCTCTCTTTCCTTCTCTACATTCTGTGTTTTAAAATGGAAATGCTTGCTTTTTATTTGTATTTAGCATTTTGGGGGAAAGATTAAAACTTTATTCGTCAATGTAGAAAGCAAAGAAATTGTTTTGAATACATAATAAATGCTAGAAAAAAAAAGACGGTTTTCTTAACATTAATAAATTGTGCCTTTTAGTTTAAAAGCCTGGAACATTTCTCATTAATTTCCAAATAACAACAACAACAAAAAAATCTTTGAAAATATTTTCAGCAATCAGAAGTTAAAAGTGTTTAGTAAGCAAATTTAAGTTTTTTAAATTTTTTTAAACATTATTGGTATTTTTTGTTCAAATAATAGATACGGTCAAAGATGGATTAAGCTCTGTAGATTCAGAAATAATCTTTCTCGCTTCTTATTTTTTCATTTTAATATAGAATCCGATCATTTTTATTTTAATTTAGAAACAGGTTTTTTTTTTTTAATATAGCATCTATGTATATTTGAACATCATATATTAAAATGAATTTAATTCATTAAAACATTTATTCTTATAATACTTAAAAGAAATTTAGTTACAGTATCGCTATTTCGTCGGACTGTTCCTTACGATTAGAATTTATTGATTTTGGTTGGGAACCAAATTATTAATTATATAGGGGAACAATAGATAAGGAAGTTGTTATAAAATATTTATATTACATAGGCTATTTATTTTTCAGAAGTGTTATCATACAATTCGTTTAAATGTTGTACATGAATATAATGTTATAAACTCGTTTGTAAGGTGAAATGCGGCTAGTAACAAATCTTATAATACTTAAAAGAAATTTAGTTACAGTATCGCGTATAAACAATAATAAATTTAAAAGTAAATAAAGTAATTAAAAATACAAAACTTTTTAACTCATTCCAAATATTTAAATAAACCTTTTGCCAGGACTATTGGGCTTTTAAAACAATTGGCCGAATAGAAATAAAAATTGGTCACACAGATCTGCTAGACAATTTAATTATTGTCTTAATGGCTAGACAAATTAAGACAATAATTAAAATTTACTAATGTTCTGAAATATAAACGATACTTGATTTTAGTTGGAATATATATATTTTTTTAATGTAATCAAGTTTAAACAATTTTAATTTAGGTTTAATTACATAAATCAAGTGAAAGCGCAGGAATAGATCGTTCAGATCTAAACATTACTTGATTTTAATTTGAATATGGTTCTTTTTACCATTCTTGTATGCATAGTAGAGAGAAAGTATCTAAATCATCAAAAAATTCGAACTCTAGATTTTGACGAATCTCCACATTTTAGACCTCCCTGAGTTCGAAAAACACATTATTGGAAAATGTCTGTCTGTCTGTTTGTGACAAGGACAACCAAAAAACGCTTTGAGCTAGGGGAATGAATTTTGATATGTGGTCTTTAACCTAAATTTGTAGATTTCTATCAAATTTTGAGCAAAATCCATTCAGAGAAAGTCTGTCTGTCCGGCTGTTCGAATATAAGTAAACACGATAACTACAAAACGAAGAGAGCTAGATAGATGAGACTCGGTTCACAGATTTAATATCTACTGTGTAGACACCTATAAAATTTTGAGTCAAACCCTAGAAAGAATTGACTCTTTAAAGGTCTGCACTCTCAGAAACATGTAAACCGACAACTCAAAAATACAACTACTTAAATATATCAAATTTGGTATGGGATTTTGTGACTACAAGTGTACTTTTGAATCAAATTTTTATTTCAATCGGTTGGGAAAAACGCGTTTAAAACACAAATTTGACTTTCGGATACTATTAACCACATGCCAAGGATTAATCGCCAAAAAATTCGCCAAGGTTCCCAATTAGATTTAATAAAAATTCTAAATTCAAGTTATTTTGTAACTATTGAACATTGAACATCAATGCTATGCAAGGTGTTCTTTGGAATAACTCTTTTTTTATTAGAGAGTATTCCAGAAAGCTTTGGAGAAATCAATCCCGCTTTTTTATAGTTTTATTCATTTTGAACTTGACTTTAATGTGTGTTTAATTATTTGATTATTATAAATGAAATAAAAGCGCATAAATTAATTGTTCCGCAAATAGCACATGGAGAAAAAATTACAACTTTCAAACTGTCCTGAGGAGTTGTTTTCTTTGTCTATTTGATAAATCGGACGAGGGTATAATTCTTACCCATTAAAGAAATTCCGTGAACTTCAAAATTCATAAAACAGTTGCTAAATATACGACCATTTGCAGAATAAATGTATGGTCTGCAAAACATTTTTATGTAATTTTAAATTTTAAAAAAATCCGGGTTTTTTTTGTTTGTTTGTTTGTTTCTGTCATTTGAACTGTTATTGGCAGCTACAATATAAATTACAATAATAATAAAAACTTGAAAGATCTTCAGCCATTTCATTTATTAAAATTTGAAAGATCTTCAGCCATTTCATTTATTAAAATTTGAAAGATCTTCAGTCATTTCATTTATTAAAATTTGAAAGATCTTCAGCCATTTCATTTATACCATACCATTGATGGAATTATTTTTTTTTCCATGTCAGAGTTAAAAAAAACTTAGATGGTTATTTATTTGGAAAAAGAAAAAATGTTGCTGATTACTTGTAAGTACTAGGTACAGCGTTTTGAATCGCATTTTCATGCATTGCTTTCTCAATAGTATTTTGACGAATAAAATATATTTGAAGTTTTTCAAATGGATTATATTGCACCTTTAAAAGAAAATAGAATAAACAACTTATTCACATTCGTTTGTATAATTGTTTATAGTTTCTTAAGACATTTTGTTTCCTATCAGTTCATCAAATGTGTATAATTCTGAAATAATGAAATCATTATCATAATTAAGATGATTTCTGGTATCAAGAGATGCAAATCTTCATTAATACAGAAAATGATGTATATACTAAATACCTTATCATTACAATGGTTACGAATGAATCTTAGTTGTTTTGAAACAACATATAATTTGCATAAATGATCCCTTACTCAGTTTGGTTTTAATCCCAGTTAAAACGGGATATCCTCTGGGTTTTACTTATTACGCGATATCATGAATACTGAACAATATTGCAGAAATAATGTACAATAGTGTTCAGAAAAATTGTAAAAATATTGTTGAGCAATATCGTGAAAATTTTGCGTGGTATCTTAGTGGAAGTGACACTATAGCAATTAAAAAACAGAATAATGAAACAATCATCTTTCGGTAGGAAAATATTTAAATAAAAAAAATCATTTATCGTTTGCAGAATTTTTAAAAAAATATTTATTGGCAATTATTATATCTTGAATACTGAACAATGCTTTAAAATTATTGGAACAGCAGTATAAGAATATTAAACAATGTCACAAAAATATTGAGCAATAATATTTTTGATATAGGCATTATAAATGTTAAAAATGAAACAATAAATTGGAATCTTTCATTATTTCAAAAACATTTTTAAAGAATGTTCATTTATGGTTTGCAGATAATTGTAAAAACTGTTTATGAACGATTTTTATTATATAATATAATATTCCTAATTTGACCGATTTCATAAGAATATTGAGCTACATCATAAGAAAATAGTACAATACAGTAAAAATATTGGGTTTTATCTTTGTGACACACACATTACAGCGGTTGCAAAATGAGATGGAATCTTCCTTTCTATCTCAAAAAAAAAAAAAGAAAAAGAAAAAAAGAAAGAAATTATTTAGCATTTACTGAATATTTTAAAAATGTATATTAATTAATGTGATTATCTTATATGCAATATTTATAACATTGATGCATCTATGTACAAGTACAGATATTGATTGATTGATTGAAGTATATGGAAAACAATTGAATCATAATTGCACCACAATTTAGAAGAAGAAAACTTCTTAAATCCTTATTACCAAGATTCATCCGTAAAGTTCTTGAATTACGGGGAGACACTGAATGCATCTGTTCCATTTTTTTTTGTCTTCTATGAAATTAAGACATGATTTAGAAGCAAGTCTACATTCCCATTATTCCGTCCTACAGCTTGTTAGCAGGCAACTTTCCCTCATGTTTCACAACCGGGTCATTAAAATTTACATCATAAATTATTTCCTCTATTCAAGTACTATCTTATTAAAATAATATTTCTGACATCTCGGGTTTTATTTACTAGAAACTAACTTATTTAATAGGCAATATGCGGAAAATTTTCATCTATCTCACTCTATTTGTCCCCTTTTTTCTGCAAAGACTAATTATATATCAAACCAAGGTTGTTGTTTTTTTTGGAAGATCTCTGATGTTGACCCAACAGCACTTGGTTTTAAACTTGGGTAATTATGATGCGGTGGGGAAAGAACGCAGCTTATTTACATAAACGGGACTTAATGATCGTTTATTCCGTGTTTAATTGGTGTAGAAGCGCGATAAAATATTAAATGCGTACAATTTCATCATTGATAAGTTTTGTCACAAATAATGACTGATTAGTTTTTGTCATAGATTTGGTTTCGAGAGATTCACCCAATTAAAGAATAGAAGCTATAAAAGAAAACATTGAAGAATGATTTTCCCTGTATGGTTTTAGACAGCATATGAAATTTATCAATGACCATCAATATTAAAAATCTATTATTGATATTGATTGAAAGATTGATTTTCACTATATGGCTTTAGACAGAATATGAAATTAATTAAAGATCATCAATTTTAATAATTTATTTCTGATACTGATCGGAAGAGTGAATTTCACTATACGGCTTCAGATAGAATATGAAATTAATTAAATCCCGTTAATATTAAAAATCTATTGCTGATACTGATTGAAAGAATGATTTTCTCTTAATGATTTTAGACAAAATATGAAATTAATTAATGCCTTCAATATTAAAAATTATTGCTGATATTGATTGAAAGAGGGATTTTTACTATATGGGTTTAGACAGAATTTGAAATTAATGACCATCAATATTAAAAATATATTTTTGGTATTGATAGAAAAAGTCGTTTTCAATATATGGTTTTAGACGGAATATGAAATTCTTTAATGACCATCAATATTAAAATTCAATTGCTGAAACTGATTGAAAGAATGATTTTCACTATATGGTTTTAGACAGAATATAAAATTAATGACTACTAATATTAAAAATCTATTGCCGATACTAATTGAAAGAGTGATTTTCATTATATGGTTTTCGATAGAGTATGAAATTAATTAAATACCATCAGTATTAAAAATCTGTTGCTGATACTGATTGGAATGTGATTTTCACGATATGGTTTAGACAGAAGTCAAATTAATCAAAGACCCTCAATATTAAAAAAATGTTTTGCTGATACTGATCGGAAGAGTGATTTTCATTATATGGTTTTAGACAGATTTCAAAATTAATTAATACTATCAATATTAGAAAAATTCATTGCTGATACTGATTGAAAAAATCTATTGCTAATACTTTATTAGTCTTTAAAAAAAATAATGACTGTCTATTAATAATTTCTAAATGAAAGTTGATTCGAATAAATATTTGTGAATGAAAACAAATATGAATGAAAAATTAATTCCATTTCTGTAAATATTGAATGTTGAAAATGATTTTCAGCGAAAAAAAAAGTTTAATGTAAATTAATCAGAAACTTTTTCATCGAAACATTTAGTTATATGTTTCATGGTCAAAGATATTTGCTCACAATTTAATTCCGTTTCTGACATTTGTAATCAAATGAATTTAATAAAATCTTGAATAAATTAATGAAATAATAAAAATAAAATGATGAATTGAAATTTGCGGTTTATGAATCTTTTAATAATTATGAAATGAAATAAGGAATTAGAAAATTTAATTATGAAAAATTTAATGAATAGGAAATTATCTCAGTAATTTCGCTGTCTTTTTGGATTTTATGCTGCATTTTAAAAATTCGTCTTCCTTTTGAGAATAAAGATTAAACTATTTAGTTACAATTATTGATTAAAAAAAGATATATTTATAATCTTACTTCGGTATTTTGTGAAGTACTAGCCAAAATTTCTTATTTTAAAAAAATATTTATCTTTTTAATAAATCGTAAATGTTAATTCTTTTCCTTGACTTTACACTTTCGTTTAAGTATTTTTTTAAATATGTAGAATGATTTATACAGTTAAGGATTAGTTGTTAATAACACTTTCGATACAGTGATTTTAATAATGATTTTATACTTATTTTCTCCATATATATTATTAACATATTCTTAAACTCTGTGTTGCCAACCATTCGTGCAAAAATAGGTTATACTTAAAATCTGCGCATGTATTAGATTGAGAAAATTAATGAAAATTATTTACTTTTGATCTAAACCATGTTTCAAATGGCCAGCTAGTTCCAGATCTTCTTCATGTAGTTTAATATAAATAAACTAAAATTATTAAACAACTGATGAACAGAAGAGGTTTTGTGTTGCCAATCAATCGTGAAAAAAATAGGTTATATATAAAATCTGCGTATGTATCAAATTGAAAAAGTCAATGAAAATTATTTACTTTGAATCTAAACCATGTTTAAAAATGACCAGCTAGTTCTAGATGTCCTGCAAATAGATTCAAAAACAGAACTTTAATATAAATAAACTGAAATTATTAAATAGTTGGTGAACAGAAGATGTTCTGTGTTACCAACTATTCGTGCAAAAAATAGGTTATACTTAAAATCTGCATATGTATCAGAATGAGAAAATCAATAAAAATTATTTACTCTGCATCTAAACCACGTTTAAGAACGTCCAGCCAGTCTCAGATGTCCTTCATATAGTTTCAAAAACAGAACTTTAATATAAATAAACTAAAATCATTAAAATGCTGATGAACGGAGGATGTTCTGTGTTGCCAACCATTCGTTCATAAATAAGGTATATTTAAAGTCTGCATATGTACCAATAAAAATGATTTACTGTTTGCAATTCAGAGAAATAAAAAGGAAAAGAAAATAGAGAAAATTATTTCGATACGGAAATGCTTTCCCAAGTATAAATGCAATAACAAAACACATTTAAGAATTTCAGCACTTGCTTTCGTAAGCCTTAAAGAATATCGGGATCATTATTTTTCCCTGCTAATGAATACGGGGTTGAAAATTGAAAGAAAAATGATTTTCAAAAAACGAATCCACCGAAAAAGGCATTCGCCTCGGGCCGTGCATCTTGACTGAAATAATTTTAGCCCGTTTTAGTTATGCCTGAAAAACTCCTTTTAAAATTTAAACAATATTCAAGTTTTGTTTCAATGCAGTCGAAAAGAAAAGGCATTGTTAAGACTGCTGCATTCACTGTTCCTGGCAAATCGAAAACGCGAGTTGTCGTTGAGGCAGAAACATTTCTATAATGAACTTGACTTTCGTGCAATTAAAATGTTTTTAAAGACGTTTTTCGGTCTAAATTGCTTCGCTGACTATTGTGGTTGGAGATTTAGTGTTGTTGTTTTTCGTGGTTTTTGAAGATGTTCGGGTATGGGTGAACTGTTCTGAGAGAAGAAGCTCATTTTTCTTGAAGAATGCTTTAGAATTTTAATGATGGTCGGATTGAAAATTAGCATTTCTTTTATTTTTCTTTTCTTATAAAAAGATCAAAGTAAGAACAATGGATCTCTAAATTTTTTGAATGAGTGAATCATATAAGTAAAGCAAAACTCGGTATCGCGAAACTTTAGATTTTTATAACATCAAAATGAACAAAAAGAAGGGGGAAAAAAACTCGCATCAGTTGAGCGAAATTAGATACGTGAAGATAAAGATTTTTAAACCTAAGCTTCTAAAAAAAAGGAAATGCAAATAAATATATTGTGGATGCGATGAGTTTAAGCTCCAGCGATCGATGGAAATCAGAAGGCAGTGTTTCGCAGAGAAAAACAAAATAAACAATGAAAAATTCAATATGATGACACATAAGCCGTCATTTTTAATTAATAACAATTTCATATTTCTGTATAATCTATGAATGTACATGAATAAATGTTGATTGTTTTTATTTGGCATTTTTATATGAACTTCGTACTTCCGTATAATGTCAGAGATACCCTCTATATAATTGTCACTTTATGAGTGCCATACTTATCGCATTAATTTTTGCCACTCCAAGCACGTATCGAGTTTGCAGTAGCACATATTGCTAGGGAGGTGTTATTTTTACCTTATGTAGAAAACCGTATGTAGAAAAATAAAGAGAATACATAAAAGAAAATATATAGAAGAGAAAGTGTAATAATCATCAGAATATTCGACCTCAATATTTTACGTTTCTCTACTTTCGGATATCCCTGAATTCGAAAAACACATTTTTGGAAAATATCCATTTGTCTCTATGTCTTTCTGTGACAAAGATAACTAAAAAACGCTTTAAATCAGACGGATGAAAATTGGTACATAGTCTTTACATCACATTTATTGATTTCTATCACATTTTGACCAAATTTCATTCAGTGCGAATAAGTCTACCCGGAAGTCCAAATATAAGTTACCATAATGACCACAAATGAAGAAAGCTAGATAGGTAAAATTTGATACACGTGTGTAACATCTATAGTATAAACACTCCAATCGAATCCACACCCAAATCCAATGAGAGTTTGACCTTTTGTCGGTCTGTGTTTTCAAGAACATTAAATGCGATAGCTTAAAAAAACGCAGTAACTTAAATATGATAAATTTTGTATGGGATATACAAGAATAGTTTTGTATCATATTTTCGTTTCAATTGGTTGGGAGAAACGCCTATAAATCTGAAATTCGATTTTCAGATATTATTGACCTCATGCCATGGATTAATCGCCACAACACTCGTGAAAGATCAGACGACAGTTTCAATAAAAATGCTATATTCAGGCGAACGTTTAATATTTCACGAGTATTGTATGCCAGTTCCATGTGTAGCTTTTACTGGAATTTTTTATGATTGTATGCGAGAAAGTTTTATGGAGACCACCACCCCGTTGGCTGAAATTATGGCTATTCTGTCTGTAATTATGGCAGCCCAATAATTCGAAAATGCGCTGAAACACAGTGATTAAATGCTACCAATCTATCAAATCTGTAAATTTTTGCTACATTTGGATGGAATTCATTGAAAAGAAAGTCTATCTATCTGCTGGTATATATAAGAATAAAGTAACTCAAAAACGCATGTTGATTTATTGTCACAAATGTATGTATGTCTTAAAAGTTGGGCTAAATTTCTCAAACTGGGGAAACCATCTGTTAGTATGTATAATCATGAGTATATGAGCATGATAATTTGAAAACACAGTTTAGAAAAAGAATAATTAGCATGTGGTTTTGAAACAAACAAACAAACAAAAAAGAAAAAACGTAAATTTGTGTCAGAATTTTCATCAAATCGATTGAGTAGGAAATGTCCGAAATGAATTATCAGTTTTCTCCATTATATTGCGAACCATGTGTAACATGCCGCATTGCGTTGCAAGTGAAATGTTTGGGGGTGAGGGTAAAAAAAGGGGCTGCCAACAGTTTATGTCTGTCTTGCTGCTAGATATAATCTTTGAGAGTTTCCCTTCTTACTTTAAATTACTCCACTAACATTATATGTTCAGGGGATGCAGAGGATAATAATAAGAAACAGCTAATTTAAGTGTTATTCTGCCCTAGGCGGTGTGTATTACGAATGCACTCTTTTATTCACATATTTATTTCACATTTCTTTTATTTGCATATATTTATTTCACGTTATAGTTTTTATTCTATTAATTTTGTTATAATGTATTTTTTATTTATCTATTATGGCTTCAGATTGCCCGGAATCCGCATTTATATGCAATGTTATTGAAGCAGGTTTTCGGTTTTATAAACCTTCTGATATCTAAGTGAATGAATGTAAGGAACATTTAAGAACCTGATTATGTACTTGGTATAATTATAATATTATCATAAAATTTTATTATTCATGGAATTTTTACTTTTTATAATTATGGATTTGGTAACCAGGAAATTAAAATTTTTAATCTACCTGATTTCAAACCTCCTTTCTGTCTAGCAACACCAGGCAGTTGCCTATTTTACGTAGTTGAAAATCCGTCATTAATAGAAGAGGGACAGAGAAAAAAAAAGTGTCTACACCTAATCCCCTGAAGGTACATTGCAAATTTCAACGATCGAAATGTCTCAACCGCATTAACTGGAACTATAGCTGAGTCCTAATGATCGTCACTAGTCATGGTACAACTCTTTCTGTAGGAGATGTGTTCCATTATCGACAGGGGTAGCTGACCCTACTTTATTTCTATATCCACCAGGAAAGCGAGAACCACCCACTATATTGGAAGCTCATCATCCCCATTTCTGAGATGCTCCAGAGGTGGGGGTATAGATTATCGGAATATAGGAGAAATCCGGTATAAAAAAAAATCCTGCTGCCTTTAAAGCTGTAAACCTCACGGTTTATATTTAAACAACATGTAAATATACACAACATGCAAGTGTACAAAAATCAAAAGTATGAAAATGTGAAATTTATCTTTTAGTCAATTTTTTCGTTTGTTTGTACGAATTGTAAGACATTAATTGCGTGTTTATTTTATCACTATTAGACTCTTCATTCAGTAATTTGATTGATTTTAATGGATTCAGATGTGTTCAAACACATGGAAAAATTGTGTGGAATTTAGTTTCAATATGAGCAAAATTACTCGAGATTATAAGGCGCTAGATAAATGAAATTTAATATGTTTATTTTATATTAATTTTAAATACATGTCTACTTTTGAATAAAATTCATCCAATCATCTATCTGAACTCCACTTATAGAATCACTTTTGAAGTGAGCGAGGGGGATGAGAGAAGAAAATTGGAAATCAGTCATCAAATGATAGAACTTTATAATCTGGAAACACTGATGGAATCTTTATTAGTTATTTGTTATGGAAATTGTGAAATTTCCCTGAATCTAAATCGTTATCTTTCCAAAAAATAAGCAATTAATTCTAAACAGTTTCTTTTAGCCATATCGATATAATAAAACGTTAGGTGCCACTGAACGCTTAACTTAACTTCCAGATCGCGGCAATCGCCGGTGACTGACTATATAAAATACAATATAAAACTAAGAATTGCATTCTATTAATATATGACTCTAAATAATTTTATCTATTAACATTTTAATGGGTTTCATTAAAACTCGGTGAGCATCTTTTATGAGATGAATCTAAACCTCGTGAATATTGGCAGAGACCGTAGGATAAACGGAAAAGAAAGCAATATCAGAGTGGAGATTAACAAGTTAATAAAATGCAGATGAATAATTTACTCTTTGAACAAACTTAGACCTTTTCACTTCCAAAAAAATCAATATATTGACGAAGAAAGCGGGGCAACTTCTTGACATAAAAGAGAGTGACTATGTTATGCCAACCCCCTCCTTGATTAAGACAAGTGTCCACAAGCCCTGATCTGTTAATTTATTACAGCCTTTCTGCGACAAAGATATCACGCTGAATATCAGAATGAGTTAATGCCTACTCATGGTAAAAAAGGAAGTGCTGATCGAATTGCGACCACACCTAAAACGGACGCCAAATCCGAGCATCGTCAATTATGTGCCAAAGTGGACCTTAAGACATGTTACATCCAGCAGGACTTTTAACTTCCTCGGCGACAGCTTTATTATAAAAGGGGTCGCAATTTATTTACTGCTGGTTCCGAATTTCCGGGAGCGACGCTGAAATGAAGGCGTCACTCAAGTTCCTTGCCTAAGCTGATTTGCATAATCCACCCTTTAAACAGGTTCCGAAGAGACTAGCTCTTAATAATTTTGATCGACGCTCCTGGTTTGTTATTCGCCGATGGAGCGAAGGCCCCTGAGCCGATGTAACCATCCATCAATACGGGCCAGATTAACATGACAATTAATCATCATAACAATAACAATACCGTAAAACCCGCTCCGGAAGATGGTGTACGTGTCGGTTTCACGGCCGTGTTCTTTAGATAGGGCTTGCTTCAGCAAAAGCATCTCTGCCAGAAAAGTAAAAGGGGTTTATGTAAATGCCACTAAATTGGAAACCTCTTTTGAATAGGAAGAAACTTCGAAATTATGCCCCAGGCATGAAATATGGTAATACGGGAGAATTCTTCGGAGAGTTTTGGCTGCGGCGCGCACAGATATGAGCAAGTAAACATTTTATTTTAGAAAGATTTCGGTGAGAGTAAGTGCGCCTGGATGGGTTTTTGCTGTCAGATTTATTGTGAAGGAGACTTGGAAGTTATTCTGGGGACGACACCTGAAGTTTTCTGAAGAATTGTGGTTGCACTTGGAGAGTAAAATTGATCTGTGTCCTTCTATTGATTTTAATAGAGGATTACTGAATAAGTTAGAGCTTAAAGGTGGATAGGATGAAATGTGAAGGCATATAAATAATAAATAATACATTTTCGTTTTTTAGTATCATTATTATTTTAAATATTAAAACAATTATTACCTTTCTATGCTCCACATTGTTTTTACTCTCTTCTATATGAAATATATAGATAGAAAATATTATAATCGTTAAATAATTTTGGGATTATATCTGTCTGTTTATGAACATATCAACTTTAAATGCTTTGAGTTAGAAGGATGAATTTGGTATATAGACCTTACACCCTATTTGTGGATTTCAAACAAATTTTCATAAATACCGTACCAAATTATATATATAATTTGGTTCACAGTTTAGCATCCAAAATATAGATTCTTATCAAATTTTGAACCATATCTAACAAGACTGACCATCTATCGTTCAGTAATTTTTTCATGCAAGTAAACACAATAATTTAAATAAATGAAATTGTGTATGGGATCTTGTCTCTACAACAGTAATTCTATGCCTAATTTTCGTTATAATAGATCGGAGGAAAGCGCCCAAAGTTCAATTTCAATTTTCGAATACTTATGCATTAATAAGGGGGATTAAATACAAGTAAAAACCCAATGATTAATCGAAAGAATAAGTAATAATGATAGATCCACAATAATGATTGCTATTTCATAATATAAGTTCTCCATTGTTACGCAAGACATTCGCTGCCTAATCAAAATTCCATAATTTTGCGAGAGGAGATAATGCATTAACTAAAGAGTATGCAAAAAAGTTTGAGAAGCCATTCCTGCCGGGTTTTTTTTTATTATTTATTTATTTTAAATTTGCATGTCTTTCAGTGGTAACATTATTTATATTAATTATTTTTCTAAAAATAGGTTTTAATTTTTTATATCATTATAATTTCATTAATCCTGATATTTCAAGCCTTGTTTATATGTATTTTTATCAGTATTTATTTCATTATACTTCGTCATAGCTTGTATTACACGACCAAAAATATAACACCTGTTCCGAAAGTGTACTTATTTTCACCTCTAAACCTTCATACCTGTGCGTCATATGAGCATCGAATCATTTCCTTTTTAAATTTATAACCTTTAAATGCTATAGGCTATCGTTGTATATATTATCGTTAATTTTTGCAAAAATTACAAATGATCCACAAATAAGTCGTATATTCTATGAATTCTTAGATGATTTTGTTAAGCATCGGATTTCAGAAACGGAATATGTCGTCTAATTAAATAAATAGAAAATAAAACATCTAAGTGGTGGAATAATGCATTTTTTTCATAATATTTTCTTTTAATTTAAAAGTAATTACTTTTGAATATTGAACAATATTCGGTACTTAGAAATGGTCAAATTGTGAAAATTTCTTCTCACTGCTGATTACTGATTCAAAGGATTTCTTGTGTTAGATAAACAAACAGATTAGTACTTCTGCTTAATATTATAAATTATTTCTTTCAGTAAGGTAAGAAAATTGTTGATATTGCAATTGCAAACACAAAAATTGAAAAAAAAAACCCACAAAACAAATCTGTATCGGTATATATATTTGTAGTATGTTAAAATGAACTTTCGTAGCTTGAATATTCTATTGTAAATAGATTTCGTTATGTGATTTTTTTTTCTGTCTTTCCTTTAATCTAAAGTACCATATATAAATGAATAATTTTGCTCGATTTTTTAAAAATATTTACAGTTTAGTATAATATAAGCTTTTGATATTTCAGTTAATATAGATTAATAAAAAGAAAATGTCAAAATGTATTAGTGCGCCCTTGGTAAAATAATACAACATTTTCCTGAAATTCTAGGTAAACCAAATCCTTAACGGTTAAAACTCTCTATATATATAGTAACATGTTATAGACTAATGAACTTAAATATTGCACAAAATTCTTTTAATTCAAACTTGCATCAAATGTTATAATTTTTGAATTACATTTGGATGATATTTTTAATTTAAACGTGGTTTTAATTTAATCATTTATTAGATAAATAATTTGTGTTTTTGATTGAATTATAAGTAAATTTATTTCTGTAAAGCCAATTCACATATCCTGTCACAAATGTGAACGTATATACATCTGATATATAACTGTAAGCGACTTTGTCCAAGGAAGTGGCATAAATTATGCTCTTGTTTTTTTCTCGCAAGATGCATGATGTCGCTCAAAATCAAAATAGTACGAGGAGTTCGACGCATGTCAAGTGAACATGAATTAACATTACATCTTCTCGTGCTGAATTTAATTCATTGATGTAGAATTAGGTTCAATGTAAGGTTTTCTTTCAAGACGCGTAATATCCCCTTGAATTAAATTGACACGAGAAGTTCAGGAAGTATAATGTGAATATAAACTGATATTGCTTTTTTCCACAGCACAGAATAAACATCTGCCTCATGTTGAATTTAGTTCTTCTATAGTCATTTGATTCTAATATAAAAGAAAAATTCGGAGAAGTAACAGTGAATTTATTTATAGTCTTCATCACGTAATTACAAAGAAAGATTGCTAGAATACCTCAGAAAGCAGTCTATATTTGTAACGATGTATATTTGTATTTTGTCTAAAGCAATCTATATTTGTATTTTGTTTAAATCAATCTATATTTGTATTTTTTCCAAAGCAATCTATATTTGTATTTTGTCTAAAGTAATCTATATTTGTATTTTGTCTAAAGTAATCTATATTTGTACTTTGTCTAAAGCCATCTATATTTGTATTTTGTGCCTCAGAAATCCATCTACCTTTTCAAAATACAATTTATCTACTGCAATGATCAAACGTAGCAATTTTAAATGGTATAAGGTAAAAAAAAATTATTAAAAGTTTACTTACATTGAGATTATTATTATAGAGAGTTGAAATGTTATGATGTCATACATTTTTGTACAATTTTTTGTACAGATACGAATGCATCTAGTCCAGAGTCAGACTTTTGCATCAAACTACTTTATTAATACTTTTATTCCGATTCTTAATTTTTTTTAACTTAACAAAATAAAAGCTATTATTATTAATAAAAAAATATTTATGTAGTTTCCGAATATTTCATCTTTTCTATCAGAAATAAATGTGATCTTATTTAACAATTAATCAAATTTAATTAGCAAGATTTTAAGAGCAATTTCTCATTTGTTTAAGTTGGGATATCTTTCGTGCCTGTAAAATTTAGAATGTTTAACTATTAAAACTGCAGCATTGTTATTCTTTGCAATTAATTCAAAAGACAAAAATTATGAAGAAAAATGTAACATGCCTCCTATATTTAACATTTTAAAGTCATATAAAATAAAGTTGAATTTCTTTGATGTAATTTATTTCGTTAAAAAATACTTATTATCAATTCTATCCTTCGAAATTAAAGACTTTAATTTCAAAGGCGTTAATGTTATAACTTATGTATAATATTTACACCTAATATGTAAGATATAATTTTATATACATAAGCAGAATCTAATTGAAACCAACGAAATCTTCATAGTTCCATAGAAATTCTACTAAGTTATCCATTTACAATGAAATGAATGCCATGATTAATTTAATTTCAGTCGAATTTAGAAATATAGATTTGTTTGTAAATAGAATCTTTCATAGAAAATTTACTTAAAAAAACAATTTTAATGCTTACATTTTATCTAACTTATGCTCAAAGTAGACAATAGAATTTAATTTATAGAATTTACATTTTTTTGCCGACAATATTTTTTTTATTTCAATATCATCGATTCTGAAGCAAATTTATTGCAAAATATTCTCCATGGGGCTTTCTGTCCGGTAGAAAAACAGTAACAAACTAATTCCTTAGAGTGGAAAAAAAAATGGGGCTTACAGAAGAAAACAAAATACTCTTCCCTACTTCTTAGAATCTTGTATCGATATTCCCATGAATACCTACCATTTCGTTTGAATGCAATTGGAAGATACTCTCTCGCTTGGGAATCCGTGTTCAAAGAATCCAGTTGACAATCGGATTAAAGAACAAAGTTTTCCATTTAGCCACTTGAACGATTTCAAGGATGTTGTTGATGAAATTAGATTTTGAGCTTATCGATTTTAAGCGGATGAAGTCTGAGATATGTTTAAAAATAACTTTTGAAAGCTTCTTAAGCTCAAAGCTTGAGAAATTGGATAGACCTGAGAACAGTATTTGATTGTAGACATTATTTTTATTTTACATAGAAAATATTTATGTTCCACATTGCAAAACTTTGTGGACTATGAATGTCTGAAAGACAATTATGTAATTAAAAAGAATTGTAAAGATATTTTCCTAGATCGTTCATACTAGACAACCTTTCACCTAAAACGTATTGATTCGTCTATTTTTATTTTATTTTTAAAATGTGCTCTTAATTGTAAACTACAGACAGCGTGCTTAAATAAATGTCCTTTATGTCATTGCAAAATGCTTTAGCTGAAATCTAGTAGCTAAAACGATGAAAAGCATTATTTTGAAATGTATTAAAAATATTCTTTTTAAAGTTTATTAGAATTAGAATTTATTACATATTGTAACGAAACTTG
Source organism: Argiope aurantia (assembly GCA_026543865.1). Taxonomy (NCBI): domain Eukaryota; kingdom Metazoa; phylum Arthropoda; class Arachnida; order Araneae; family Araneidae; genus Argiope; species Argiope aurantia. The sequence continues at coordinate 282,527 of JAPMOR010029203.1, forward strand.
TTCTAACTTGACGCGGACTGATAACTGAGTGGTAGATTGCTATGAACTGAAAGTGATAGTTCGCAAGTTCGTATCTGACTGCAGGCAAGTTGCCTAAAAATTTTGTTACTGATTTACTTTCTGTTATTTCTCGTTTGTTCCAGAATGTTCTTATAATTTCTGTATCTTTTTAAACCTGGAAGATTTGAGTCATTTCTTCTTGGATAAAAGCAGATATAAGGTTTAGCTCCTTGAATAAATTCTCGAATTGAGATTAGCGAGTGTTTTCTTTGATTTTAGTTAAAACACGATTTATCTACGCTAACTTCATCTACGCGACAATATATTAAAATTTACCCTCGATTGTAAACTAAAGACAGCTTGCATAAAAAGATGCGCATTTTATATCATTGCAAAATGAAATCCAGTAACTAAAACAGTGAAAAGTATTGTTGCTAAATATATTAAAAATATTCTTTTTAAAGTTTATTAGAATTGGATATAAAAAAATTATGTATAAATGTAATTAATACAGTGAAACGCTTGTTTCTTGAATTTTAAAGTTGTGTAAGAAAATTATTTGGGGACAATAATGTACTTCGAGGTTATTGTGGATAAATGTTATAAATTTAATTAATTTTTAATTAATTAATCTAAAAAAATCTTTCACTTTGAGAACTTACTATCCTCCCGGTAATTGTGGGATATTAAGATAAGTTCTAACAATAACTGTGGCATAATAGGAAAAACCAGATGGGCTAGTTCTAGGTTTCACTGTTTGTCTATTAGAGGATTGCATCTCGCAATTAGCAGAACAGTATGATTTCACCTCCGGAGAATCGTTTGTTCATTTCACCGTAGGATGGTTATTTTAGGATATCTGACCAGTTTAGGACAAATGTACACTTGATAGTGAGATTATAAATCTTACTAGATCTGGTGTTGTCCTCACCATTTAACCACTGCTCAAAATTAAGAAATTTTTCATTGTGGGAGCCTACTATCTACGTGGTAATTGGATATTAAGATGAGTTCTAGTAGTAACTGTGGGATAGTATGAACAAGACAAATGTGCTAGTTCTAGGTCTAGCTAAGATCTATTAGACTACGTCTATTAAAGAGTTGTATCAAGCAACAGAAGTATGATTTCCCCGCCAGAGAATTATGTGTTAATAGTCTCATTCCACCGGAGGTTGGTCATTTTAAGAAATTTGACCAGTGAAGGGCAAATTTATATTTGATGGTGAGATGATAAATTTCGGATAACACTAGATCTGGTGTTGTCCTTATCATTTCACCACTGTTCAAAATTAAGAAACCTTTCATTGTGAGAATCTGCTATCCACGTGGTAATTATGGGATATTAAGATGAATTTTAGCAGTAATTGTGGGATAATATGAAATAATATGAACAAGACAGATGTGCAAGTCCTAAGTCTAACTGTCTGTCTATTAGAGTTTTATATCATGCAATTAACAGACAATATGATTTTACCTCCGGAGAGTCGCGTGTTTAAAATCTCATTTCTCCGGAGGTTGGTCATTTTAGAAGATCCAGCCAATCAAGGTGAGATAATAAATTTTGGATATTTGGATGCCATATCTGCTGTCTTCCCCACCATTTAATCACGACTCAAAATTACGAAATCAGTCCCAAATTAGTCCAGGCATAGCAATAATAAAGTTACTACTATATCATCTATAAACAATGTTAAATTTTGTGTGTGGTTTTATTGTTCGATTAATTAACTTTTAAGAATCAAACCCAACTATAACCGAATAAATTAATATCAAAATAGATAATTTTTTTCTATTATTGAAACAAATATAGTATATAAAAAACATTTTAAAATTTATTCAGTAGAGAATATTAATAAAATATAGTAATAATTAATGTCAAACCATCGTCATTATTTTATTTTTCCTTGTAATTTCACTAATCCCCACTTTATAATTATGGTAACCCTGGTATTTTTAGCCATATAAACTGTAACGACATTTTGTCTTAAGGTTCTCTTTGAAATTCTTCTGCAATCGACAATCGCTTTAAGGCTTATTTCCCTTTAAATAAATACTTTGGAAATTCTTGAAAGATTTTTTTTTAATGTTGCGATTCATTGCCTTGAATTATTTACTTTAAATTTATTTACTGGAAACAATGTAACAATGTGAAAATAGAAGGAGAAAACGTCTTTGAATTAATTTTTCGAAAGGGATTAAAAAGTTAAGTGCATTTTCATAAATTCTTATTTCGATGGATATTTTGTAGATTTAGAATTCTAATATAGATATTTTTGTAGATTTAGAAACTCAAAATCTTATATTAATGTTTTTTTAATATTTGATCTATTTTAAAATGAGATTTTCTCGCTTCATGTGATAAGTAATTATAGATAGAAACACACTATTATTATTTGAATATGCCTTTTATATAATGGATATCATTTACGGAATTGAATATACCTTTATTTTCATATTAAACTAAAAATTCAAATGATCGCAAATACTATTAATGAGGATAAATTTTGATCGAAAGTCAGTCTGTTTTATTCTGGAGTATACATACGTAGAGTTTATGACAAAAAAGGTTAACCTCTTCGTCGTCCGTAACGCGTCTAGCGCGTTAAAGTGAAACTTCTACAGGGCGCTTCGTAACACGCTTCAAGCTTTCTTCTACATTTTAAAACGCTTTGTAAATGTTTACTTGTTTGAGTTTTTAATTTTGTTTGTTCTAATCTGTACAAAGATATCTGCATTAATATATTATAGTATACAGAGTATATATACTAATAATATATATGTGTGTGTGTGTGAGTGTGTGTGTGTGTCAATCTGTACAGAGAAAACAACACTACATTCTGCGGCGAAAAACTGAATACCGCACGGGAGAAATTATCGCGAACAAGATAGGACGGCGAAAGGGTTAATATTTAGCTATCGTCTTAAATATTTGGCATGCAGTAAAGTTACATCATGGGATTAAAATATACTATTTGTTAGTTCATTCATTGGATAAAATTACATCAAGGGACTACCAAATTCACAAAACCTTGCCTAAATGTAAAATAATAGCCAAAAGATGCCGTGTCGAATAGTAACAAAAAACAACGTTTCATTTGAATCGCATTGCAATTTAAATTTAGTGGGTAGCCCTTTTTTTTAGAGTTATCACTTAAAGAAAAAAACATGGCGACCGTATCGCCTTGTTTACTGTTTGATTTAAATTGCAATGCTTGTTTACTATTACCGGAGATTCATAGCATTGTATTTATATGAGGCTATTATTGCTTGCTAAATTTTTTATATATTTAAAATCAAAATATCAAAATTATGAATTATAGGTTCTATCTATTAGGAATTTGTAAAAATGATTAAAAACATTGATTAAATTTAAATTTAGGTCAAATATTTTTTTCGAAATTGATAAAAAATTAAAGTAAGAGATATTTACATATCATATTTTTTTCTCAATTAAGAAAATTTATTTTATTAATTAAATTACATATATATAATTTCAAATATCGGCCGAAACGGGAAAGAAACATTGAATTTTACTGAAAAAAAGTTGCGAAATTATCATTGTTGTCTGAATGATAAGCTTAGCAGATAGATTCAAACAATATATTGAACTTAGCAGATAGAATCAAGGAATCTATCTGCTAAGTTTATTTGCTTTATTTACTATTTAATATATGACAAATTATATGTTTTATAAGCTTTACTTTACTGTTGAATAATACTTAAAACTACTGCCGGACATTTCATTTTTTATAACACAAATGAAAAATATTGGGTTGTTCGAATTTCGTTTTTTTTTATTTCGGTTTTTTTTTTGTTGTTGTTGTTGTGGAAATAAAAGACAGTTTTCGTATAATAAACAAATACTTTATTAAATTATATATTGGACGTTCTGGTCCAACACCTTTTGCCATTTTTCTGGTAGTAGCATAATTCCACGCTCATAAAATTTTTGGTCTTTGCTGCCAAAAAACTGACCGAAATTGGTTTTTGACCTCCTCATTTGAGGTGAAGGTTTTACCGTCTAAAAAATTTAGCGAACCAGTTCTGGCACTGGCGTACTGTCAACACACCTTCTCCATACACATCGGTCCATTTCTTTCTGGCTTGAACAGCATTTTTACCCTTTCTGTAGTAAAACAGTAAGATATGTCTAAAAGGCTGTTTATCGCTTTCCATATTTAAAAGTGCACCAACCAAAAACTACTGCGTAGAATTAATTGGAATTTTTTACACACAAGCCTTGCTATATGAGCTCTCAAAGCATAAAAAAATTATATGGCTTAAATGTGAAATTGGGTGAAAAAAAATACAATTAAATCCTCTGTCGGGAAAAAACGAAATTATTTTCCGAGCAACCCAATACATGCAATAATTTAAATAATAAATAGCATCTAATAGCATAAAAGGCAGAACAAAAAGCAGTAATTGCTTTTTGTTCTGCCTTTTTCTGTCATCTACCGCCAAAATGAGTCGCCACACAAGCAATTATTCTCTCCCAAAAAATGTTTATTCCAAATAATCTACAAAAAGTCGGCACTGTCAGCGCCCTTAACAACTCATTCACGTACTGCTCAAGTGTTTTGACAAACTTCATCTAATGAAATGCTTCTTTTATGGAACTGCCATGCATATATAAAGAGATGTTGAAAAGTCTCTCCTAACCTACATACAGTACACTCATGAGTATCCGGTTCACGATTATCCGACTTCCGTACTATCCGGCCTTGTTTTCTTTCATCGTAGTTAAATGAAGAAGACAAGGCATTGCATTGGCACCATTGTTTATATTTCCTGCCTTTAAGTTAGACCTTAGACCCTTTCCTGCCTTTATGTTAAAATGTGAGCAATTTATATCCTTTAACTTACTTTTTCTTTGATAAATTATTGAAGCTTGCTGTGCAGTGTATAAAAACCAGTACAGAGCTTTCTGTTTTAGCTCGACACATTACCGGCACATTATACGTGACTTGAGATAAATGGAGCGTTTAGTACTCAATAAGAAGGGAGAAAATACGTATTATAACTGTGGGTTTTGGTATAAAAACTTTTGCCTTCGGGTGTTAGTGAGCAAAGGAATGAGTTCATCGAACTCCGGCCTATCTGGCTTTTATGTTATCAGGCCTGCTCTTCCTTTACATTAGGCCGGATTCTCGGGAATTTACTGCACTTATATTTTACAAACATGTCTAACACTTTTCTGTGAAAAACTGCGCAACTATGTGTTTGTGTAGTAATATTTGCATGAACATGTCTTTAAAACATAATAAATATAATGAAAATTAAAAAATAATGATGATAATTTTTCAAATTGATATAGTATATTAGGTATGGATTACAAAATCGATGTAGATTATAAAGTATTCGACAATATAGATCAATACTGGTGAAAATTTCACAACAGCTTGTCTTTCAAATTCGCCAATATTTGCTGCCAAAAACTATTTTTAAAAACCCACACTCAAATAGATTTTCTTTAAAATTCACTTAAAAATGTGAGCATGGATTTAATTTCTTTTCTTATTTATAATTCGATTAAGGCTTTATTTTCGTGTTTATTTTCGAATTTCGAGGTTGCGACAAATTTTTACAGAAGCAATTAGAGTCTAAAAATTTTTACCTGAGAAGAGATTTCAAGTTGGAAATGCTTTAAAATATGAGCATGATTTATAGAAGGAAAAATAAGAAGCCAAACATTAACCAAAATACGAGACTGGAAAAACCCACATCCGCATATTGATAATTCAGCCACAAAGCTATTAATGCTCTTACATTTATAATCAGACGTATTTCCAACTACGCAGACCAGGCAACTCTTAGGACTGCTGATCTAAGAGACCGATTAAGATTTTTTTATACCTAGTTATAGAATAAATCAATTTGTAAAAAATACACATGCAGTGATTTTTTAAGAACTAGAAAAATATTAAACTTTGTCAAGTATAATTAATTAGGTTCTTATCTGCTTCATTGTATCACCATATCTTTGCTGCTCACCATATCTTTGCTTGCTAACTACAAACAGCAATCAACTGTTTAAATATAAATGTACACAAACATAGATTTATGTAAGTTATAATAAATAAGTAAATAAATAAAAATATGAAATTTTACAAAATTCTTGTTGTTGTTTCTAATGGCATTTGTCATAGACAAGTCCACTGACTTTAGAAGTCAGTGATTTTAAGCCAAGAGTGCGTCTCTTATTTTTTCAGTAACGCCACTCGGGCCAAGAGTACGAATTAGCTACACACACGGCACAATCCTCTTTACGGGGCGGACTTCATTTATTTATCCACAGATCGTAATTTAGATCTGAATCAGACAACGATCACCCCTGATAACCAGTGGTATTACTCTCGACATGGAGGACTTTATGACCACGACAGATGTATACGTGCGCCAGCCACCACACACAAGGAGAGTCTTCGGCCGGCGAAGTTCGAACTCGCCAAGGGAAGCGAATCCAACGCCATACCAACCAGACTATCCCGGCCCACGAAATTCTTAAAATAAACCAGACAGAGTGGTCTTCCAAATATTTTCTTGTATCCTCTCTTGTAAAGGTATTATCCCAGAGCCTGGCAATGGCTTGAACATTTATTATTAACTTTGGCGTGAATTTAGCACTTTTACTGGATTTATCGTGTGATCCTCAGTTTTTTCTTTGGCGAATAAACCCTGTCATCGGGTAAAAGATATCCAAAAATCAAATTTAAGTTTTAAACTCTTTCTTTCCAACAGATTGAAACAAAAATTTGATACAAAATTACACTTTTGATCACAAAATCCTATACAAAATTTGATAAATTTAGGCCATTGCGTTTTTCAGTGATCGCGTTTACTTGTTTCTGAAAGTATAAAGCAACAGGCGATTAACTTTTGCTTGGATTTGACTCAAAATTTGATAAGCATCTACCCTATAGATGATAAATCTGTGTACAGAATTTTATTCATTCAGCTAGTTATCGTGCTAACTTAATTTAGAATGACTTCCTCAGAATGGTTTGTGCTCAAAATTTCATACAAATCTATTTTGGTGTAAAGACTGCATGCAAAATTTCATCCGTCAAGCTCAAAGCACTTTTGTTTTATCTTTGCCCTATATAGACAGATATTTTCCAGAAAAAAAAATTCGAACTCAGGGAGGTTTAGAACGTTGAGATTCATCAAAATTTCTAGTTCGAATTTTTTGACGATTAAAATACTTTCTCTATACTTAGTGTGCAAGAAAGTAAAAAGTTCCTTTAAATGAGTAATTAATAATCTGATTAAATATTTAAAAATACTTTGAAAGATGGGTCACACTATATGTACTCCCTAAGGTTACAAAATGCCTAAATCATCATTAGTAATAAAATATATGAAATGTTGCAAAAGACGAAATTGTAAACTAGACGAAGAAGAATGAATAAATAAAATTTTTCAGAACAATGAAAGTTTTAATATAAAGGATAAAAGTAAAAATCTGATGGAAAAAAAATCTGAAATCTAAAAATTTCTCTAAAATTGGTATTTTTCTTAAACCATGAAGTTTATACAAATAATAATTAAAATAATTATACATTTGAAACCCTACTTTGTAACACAAATGTAGGATATTTAATGTTATAATATTAGTAGCAAAAAATCCTAAGAAAGACGTGTTAAGAGATTTAAAAAAAGTTGTAAGTGTCACACTTTTTATCGTTGAAAAGTTTCTTACTTCTTAAATTACAACCAAATCGTCATCATTTGTTAGATTCAGGATTATGGTATAGTTTCATATCGGTAAATCGAGAAATGTTCATCAACCGTTAAAATGCCCATAAAAACAAATATCATCTAAAATAAAAGCAAAAGGCGAAGCTCCGTTAAAAAGTCCAGTTTTCGTCTTTTAGAGTTGCATTTGTAATTTTGTAGATTTCCATATTTAGTGGCTTTTAGTACTGTAATTTGACAATTATGCTACAGTGCGTATTTTATTCAGAGAAGTACAGATTTGAGTCAGTTAATAAGTTCCGTTGATTCGAAAATTATATTTTATTCGAAGATTAACCGTTAATTTTCGTCTGCTTACATTTTAAAGCAACTAATTTATTAAATTCCTTCTGAACATTTTAACTACTTACTTCTTAAAACTGAATTGCCCTTCCCCGCTTTATAACTTCGCTATAATTAATTCATATGTATTCATTTAGGAAGGAAACTGGTTAAAAAGTAAATTTCTTGGAAATTAGCAACACACTTTAATTAGACTATAAACTTGTAATTATACCGCGGTTTGAAATTCATTCAATATTTTTATCATATTCAGACTAAAATAGATTATACATGCTATGGAAGAAAATAAAAATATTTTCTTTTTGTTATTTCAGAGTTACAGCCCATTAAATTAATCACTTTGTCTTAGATATTTTAATACAATTTTAAATTATAAAATCATATATTTATGAATTACTTTTAATTCTCAAGACTTCTATATAAAATGTCCTACATGTATGTATATACCAGTGGCTTCTGGTAACCAGTTGGTTAGAGAAGAATATCGGCTAAATTTAATTTAATTTAATTGATTCAGATATAATATCGCTTCTGAATGTACACTTTAAAAAAAAAAAATTATAAGTAATTTCTGCATACAAGGAATTTATCCAAACTAACACTGAATATATCAACTAGTATGAAATAAAAATTTTCAAATTTGGTAAACTGGTTGTGCTGGCGGCTTTATCCAATAGAAAATATACATTGAAAAATCGGTTTGGAGCTTTTTATCGAAATTGAAATATAGTAAAGGATGGACCACTGATGGTGTAGGCATATCTAGACCGTTGATCATAAACTTTCACATCAATTAAGGGCAGATCATTTTAAGCAAACGATTAGATATAGAAGACTCGTTCTTTGGGTTTTAATAAATTATTTTATTCATACAGATAATGTAATAATATAATTTGGAACATTTTGCAATATTTTACACAATAAACATGTTTTTTTAAAAAATAAAATTGCGATTTAAAAAAAAACAATTTGTATATTCTCATATATGATATCCGTTGATTACTTTCTAATATTAACCAAGTGAGCCTAATAATCATTTCCTGTAGCATTTCCTCCTGGGTCGCTAATTATTTCAAATCAATCTGAAAGTTCTCCTTTATTTATAAATAAACATCTTCAGTTGGTCAGTCATATTCTAAACAATAGAGTTTGAAAATAAACATAAGACATTATTATGATCCATTCTACTTACATACCCCAAATTCCAGTTGTTTATTTACCTTTTCTGACACTAAAGTAACACCATAACCTTACAAGCATTTTGTCTTAAGGCTTCATTCATATAAATTCATATATAATTCATTCCCTAACGTAGCCTAATCAAGATGTCTGTTACTCTAATAAAGGCAACCTATCAGCTAGAGTAATTCATACGTATAAAGTGTTCCCTGAAAGGTTAAATCTGTATTTATACCAATAGGTGACTATTCACTTGGATGGGAATTTGTCTTGAGAGGAAAGTGATTCATTGTCACTTGAGTAATAGAACAAGTTAAGAGCGGTTATTAATAATTTAATAGAGAATTTTTAGAGTTTTATTTGCATTATGGAATGGGATTTAATTTAATGTTTATATTCATTTCTCATATATATTTTTATTTTCTCTTATATGAATTAAGCTTGATAAAATATTATAATCGTCAAAAAAGTTGACAGTTTGACATTTTAAATAAATTAAAGAAACCCCATATGATTTTTATCAAACTGAGTTAATTAAAGATGATATTAACATTATTAAATATGAAGTAGCTCTATAAAATATGCATATAATCAGAAATATTTTATGAGTGTTATTTTTATGTTTATGTAATATAGTGCAATATATATCATTGAAGAGGAATACATTGGTTTCGAAAGGATTAAAAGTTCTTTATATTGGCTTTCAAAATGTTTTAGGAATGTTGAAAAAGATAAATTATTGTATTCATATTTTAAATTATTTAATTCCAGGAATGCTACTGCACGTTCTACGGTGAATGTCCAATCATAGAAATCAGCAATGAGATTTTTAAAAAAATGAACCGAGGAATATTTTGGAATACGGTTGATAAGAAGCACACGAATAAATATTTCTAAAACCTTATTCTTAAGACCCATAGTGCGGCCGATTTAGCCTTAAATATGCCATTCTCCCTGTTACGGGAATACAAAAACATGCAGTTGGCCCGGGGGATCAAGTTTATTATGTCATTTCTTACAAAAACGCCGGTGAATTCTCAGACATCAAAAACAGCGAGTGGAGGGGTGATAGATACGCGCATAAACACCATGGATATGGCGTTACTGACCAGACCCCCATAAGTGACTAAGTACGACTTTGAACAAGTCCATGAGAATAAGTTTTAAGAAGTCCAGGAAACTTAATATCAAAGGCTAATCAAATTGTGAAAAAAGAAGTTATAATAACTTGAAAGGCAAGGGAACAAAGATGAAATTGTTGCGCATAAGATTTGATACTATTACGGAAATTCTTTCGACAGTTGTTCGGTGCAAAGATTCCAAATTATTCTATAAAAGATAAGGATGCTTAATTCCACAAGAAAACACGAAACAAAGGTAGAAAAACACAGCCGAAGTGTAAACTAAGACAGAAGTTGCAAACACTCGTTATAAAATTAAACAAAATACAGTAACAATGCTCAGAGTGCAGATAGAGAGCTCGTCAACACTCTTAAGAGTGAATTTATTCTTCGTTTGAATGATTTGTCGTTTATTCTGCAATGGAGAGTGTTTTTTAGAACGATCTGAAAATTTCATCTCCTATTAAAAATATCGCTATAATCCTTTGATTGTCTAGAATCCTCGTTTTTGTCGTCAAAATCCTGAAGTAGCAAATGATCACCAGGTTTGTCGTTGACCGGGGTATATTAATTTAGCCTCCATTCCGAAACTTAAAAAAATATCTGTAAATCGTTCTTCCTTACTATACTTCCTTTGCAGAGAAGCAATATTACAAGTTCATCATGCGATACATATCTTACACATACATGTACTTTATCATGAGATAAATTTCACGGATAGCTCCATACTTTAATGTGTCTCTTTTAATGTATCTGCTTTAACATACAGAGAAAAGTTATTTTAACAAGAGAAATATTGGGTTCCAAAATCAAAGGCTGTTCGTTATAAAAGATTCCTTGCCAACGAATTAAAGAAAAGAAAAGTTTGCATCTGATGAAATCGGTGACACAGATTTAATGAAATTCAAATTTTCAAAGGTGCAACAACCCAATGAATTAAAAACAGCATTTTAAGTCCTACATAGCATGACAAATTTGATAATATCAAATAAAGCTCTGCATTATCAGCAATCCTTTGGAGTAGTTTAAATATTCAAAGGATTTGATACACAAAGTAAACAAGTTTCACATGTTCTGTATCATGTAATTGTGTTGTTTCATTATTCTAAATTATCATTCTATTACATCTAAGTTGTTTGTTTTGTCTCCTATGCCCTTTTATTTCACTTAATTCAATGACAAAAAAAACCACTTGTCACAACATCACCCCCTTTTGCTATCGAGACTACATGTTATTGAATTGTTTCTATATGCCTTATTGACCTTAAAATTAGTCTCATGACTTTAATAAGACTCTCTATGTGGCAAAAACATATTAGAAAGCTTAAGTGTGTAATATTTTCTATCTTTAAAATATTAATTTCGTTAAATTACTTAAGATAATTGCTTGCTTTACAGAAAATCAGAGTGAAAGATTACTTGATCTTGCCGAATCGTATCGATTTTTCTACTCATATCTTTTATGTAAAAAATTTACAATACATTTTATTAAAAATATGTTTCTTCTTTTGAATATATTTTACATGTTTATATAGTCACATAAGTAAGAAGTTATTTTAAATCCCGCTCTAACTTGATCAATGGTTTGTATTTTATATTTTCAAACATTTCTGAACTACGTCATTTTTATATAAGAAAATAAATTTCTTTATGTTATAACATATAAAAACCACATACATACCACCTGCAAAAAAAGTAATCTTAAATCTGTCTATATATTTAAACTTCAGTGATGCAAGTTAAGTTGTATTTTGGAACAACTTCCTTATATTGCATTTTTGTGGAATGCACTTAATAGATCTTTCTGCCATTTAGAGAGATGTAAAGTTTGTGTTATCTTCTTGTAAATAACTCAACCAAATTCATTTTTTGACAGATAATGTGGGCCTGAAAAACGGAGATAAATGTTCAGTTTGTATTTTTGAAATAACTGGAACTCGTTTCTGTTTTATTCAAAATAAGCTCTTTCACACCTACAAAAACTAAGATAAAAAAAAAGAGAGAAAAATTGAAAAAGGGGCTTCGTTAAAATGAAAAATATCTCTTCCGTCTTCATCACAATGGGATTTCTGTTATTGATGTTCCCATTTCTTATTTTTTTTAGAAAATGTTAAGTTCACAATTCTTTTTGATTTTCAGAGTCAACTATTCACGAATTGGTGGCTTTCTTTTTAGGAAGATTGCTGGTATCTGGTTTTGCTGTATTAGGTACAGTTTGATATACTCGATTGTATCCAATACTTTTTTATACTTGAAATTTTACCTGACGCTTTTGTACTAGGCACATCAGGTAACTGACTGAGTCTTTTCCCATTTTGTACTCGTTAGGTACTGGTTCTTGCACTTATGCCAAGACAAATTCTTGGTACTAATACAAATATGATTTTAAATTGAGATTCTTTTCTTCCGTAAAGATATTAATGACTACGTACCGGTGCTCTTCATTTTGATAGTGACTGGTGGTTGAAAAGAAAAAAGGAAAGTCTTTGCTAATACAGTTAGTACAGAAGAAGACTAGGATTCTTCGCAGGTATGTATACTCTCACATGGGATAATGGGCATTAGAGTCTGGGAGTGAAATACATATAGTTAAAAAACACCACTCATGCAAAAAGCATCGCCAAGATGGCATGGTGAAGGCCGTATTGATCTAATACTTTTATCAGATTGATGCAGTATGACCGGATAAAAAACGAATGATGTCGAAATTACTAGCTGGTATCAATCACGCTCAAAAAATGATACCTGAATCCTAATACTCTTAATCTATATATCTTTCGTCTGCCTGATACTTTATTTAAGGCACCCAATAATGATATCAGGCTGATATTTTATACTAAGGTTGAAATTACATTCAATATATTAACTAATATCAAGTTGGTATTATATGATATTACATTCAAGTTGATATTATGTTCAGGCCAATATTATATTCAGGTTCATATTATACTGATATCAGGTTGATATCCTCCAAACCTAGTTATAGGCAGAATGAAAATCTGGATTCAGCTCAGAGAATCAGGGATCTAATTTTCATAATATCAAACAGTTTTTGCATTTTAAGTTTTTTGATCCTTTAAAAATTAGGGACCGAAAAGAGATTTTCAGCACTTAATTTTACATACTTTTTTAAACTAAACATGGGACACCTTGTCGGAAGGTTATGACATTCTTTTCCATATTTTTCAACCTAATAGTTGTACTTTTACAACATTCTTGGAAATGGTTGAGGGGAGATTTTTCATTTCTTTACATCTCAAGATAAAAAGAATCAGCCTCTACTTTCTTATTTGCATATTTAAATGTATTTCTTATGAACATAACTTCTACCAATGTTTTACAGAAAAATTAATTTTCAAAACTTAGAGGGAGAAAGAGATTGCGCCGTTTGAATATATTTTCGATAAAGGAATACTTCGTTTCAAAAAATAAAGCAATCCTCAAATTGATGTTGATTGGAAATATAAAGAGTAAGAAGGCTCCTCTAGTGTTATTTTGTCAACCAATCCTGAATAATATTTGTTAAATTCTTCTTGAAATGTTCATCATGTAACCTCATAGAGAAGCAAAAATACAATTGGACTAAACCAAGAATGAATATTATGTATTATGTATTCAAGAAAGACAGACATTCTTCAAATACATAATAATATTGGATAAGATAATAATTCCGATATTTATGGCATTTGCAAAATCCTTTTCGGCATGATCATTGTCTACTACCGATAGTTTATTCTGGAATCTGAGACATTAGTTTTCCTACAATCGTTTGTCTCTCCTTGTGGGCTGTTTCCTTCAATTTCAAGATTACTTATCCACAGTTTAATGCAATTCTAACTTACATACATTCAGCTTTCACCTTTGGACATCTGTTGATAATAAGTAAAAACAGAATAGCCAGATTGAGTATTAATTAAGCTAAAAAATAATTAGAATTTCTTAGACATTTTAGGGTTAAACATTGAAATAGAGCACAGGATACATCAACTTAGTAGTGGTATTGATCTCGGTTTGAGGATAGGCTCAGGCATGAATGCCTATCTGAAAGTAGTAGATTTTAACTAGGAATTCTTTTCCCTTACATTGGTAGGGCGTAGAATTTCGATATGTTGGGAAGTAATTTAAGTGTCTTTCTCGTGCTTTAACACAAGTATAAAATTATGATGCCATTTCTGAAATGGGCTTAAAACAGACTATTAATCTAAATCCTATTATCTACCAGCTATTTTAATACGACACCAATTAAAGTCAGCCTTTATAATATATATTTATAACATGGTATATATATTATTTCGTATACTTGCTCTCTCTGAATTATATTTTTGTATATGATTCATAAAAATATAAAACCGCAATGAATGATATATATATATTTTCAAAATAATTTTTTAAAGAGAAATAACTTACATTCGAAACATTTGCATTGAATTATGCATTAAAATAATATTGTTATACATTTAATTACAATTTTTAAATGACTTTTTTTTAACTGTAATGTTTCACCACTACCATTGTTGAAAAAATCAAATATAGCTCAAAAATTGAAAAAAAAGTCATTCCTCTAGTTCAAAATCATCCTATAGAAATGCACGTCAATTTTGTTCCTTCTATTAATTCAATCTGTTTGTCGCGCCATTTAGCACAACCAGTAATCATAAACGACTAACAATAGAAATGAATAATAAGGAGCCATACATGGAAAATCAATAACACTGCTTTGCAATAATTAATTACCTATCATTAAAACACATATTATAGTGTAAAAAAATGTAAATTACATAATTTCAAAAACTGATATCAATAACTTTAAAACCAAATTTTGAAATGAATTTTGTCTAATATTATGAAGTGTCAATTTTTTTAATGGTTCAAATTGCTGTATTTAAAGCTTAATTGCTGTATTAATTGCTTCCTAGCTGTTGTGCAGCTAGGAAGCTTCGCTTGTCCAATTATATAAGTGAAAAATTACAGTTATGTTTTAACTTCAACACTCATCCCCGCCTCCCCCCATCCCAGTAATGTGCCGAAATATAGGCAAGGATGCATGTAGAAGATTGACATATATTCTCTAGGCACAGTCTTGAAGGGATTGTCGATATGTTGAGGACGGATTCAGCGAAGCTGGAGATCATTTTAACTGTCATTCAAAAAGCGCGCAACATTTCCTCAACTCCATGGACTCAATCAAAATTCCCTGATAAATATTTCAGTTTTATGGATTTCTCCTGTCTTGTTCCAAAATGTTGGGAAAAATCTTACCTCTGAACCAATACACAAGATATTTGAGCAGAAATCAACATCAACTCGGCTCAAGTATATGGGGTGATCAGTAAAGTGTTTTTTAAGTTCTTTAAATTACAAACGGCGTTTCGTATAGCTAGGGAAGTAATTCGTATCTATAATAAAGTTATTATGCTGAATTTATTAGGAAAGTTATAAAGTGCTTACAAGCGAATAAAGAAGTTATAAAATAATTTTAAAAAATAAAGGAAATCGACTAAAAGACGCATTAGAAAAATGTAGACTGTATCTGTAAAATTGGCAGAGATATTTACAATTAAAATTGTAAACTTTTGACTAGAAAAAAAAATCGTCCTAAGTATAAAAAAAAATGTATTATCCGATATTACCATACAGTTTTTCCCAGTTAAAGCAACGGAGGAATACAATTTAAGCAACAAAGAAAGTAAACAAAAATAATAATTTTAAAAAAAGGCTCAAAAACACAATAGGAGATGGGTTTTGAATTTAGGGAGCTTATAAGTACTTTACCGATTATTCTATATACAAATGGATTCAAAATTATTTCAGAAATTTTGATATGTTTGGTACTCCATGTGCTAATCATACCTTCTCCCTGAAATTTATTTGATTAATGCTTTTGCTGTCTGTGGGTTGTCAACTGTAAGGCCCTTTTCTTACTTTCAAGCAATTTTTCAGCGATATTTATAGCGAATCCAATACGGTATATATCTCCAGAGATCAAACTGATATGTAGATGGAGAATAACACTATGCCCGAGTGCCATCTACCTCGTCTACGTCACCACTGCCTTTCCATCCTCTTGTGACCACGCCACTGTTTATAGAATCATTAAAGCTATAGGCATAATGCTCCTGAGCTTCTGAAACTCCTGAACAGTAAATTACTGATGCATTTACTTTAACTTCCTACCATACGTATATTATCTAATAGAGATGCATCCCATGTCTTATCATAATAGCTTCAAATACTGAAACCAACTGAACATTAATGGAAATTTTTAACCTCAAATTTCAAAAATTTAGAATTTCAACGCCTTTTGAAAATCTTAAAAGGAAACAATTCTCTTTTTTTTTGTAAGCAATCATGTTGACTTTGAAATAGATATTATTATAATAGAGATTATATTAGAAAATTTAACAATTATTCAATGTCTTGAAGTTTGCCTAAAGCTCGAATCTAGGTAGAATATACTTTATATAAAAATAAAAAATATCAATTACTCTATACAAGGTTATTAATTAAACGAGTTTAAAAGCTGCTTGTGTATTAGGTTTTCTTAGTTTTAAAATTTAATTGGATTTACTTACTCTTGTAAAATAAAATGAGGTTTCTGCTGAGACTGAACTCAGTAATTTTCATGACAAGAAAGATATTTTATTCTACACTATACCAGCAAGAAGACTTTAGACTATTGGGCGGCAAATCCTGGCTAGTAAGCCACAGACGAAATTCAGGATATTCTTAGTAAAGACCAGCGTAAAAGTACCCTAATTAAGTGAATAACAATATACCTATCTATATAATTTAAATTTAAAAAAATGTTGTTCTCAAAAGAGATTTCAGTCTTTGAACTGTTGATAATTGAATCTGTTGACTAATGAGTTTGTCGACCACTGCGTTAGACCAAAGATCTTAAGGTATAAAATTTTGGAATCGAGTTGAATAGAAATTTACTTTATGTATCGAGTTGATAATAACTGATTGCCATTGAAAAAAGACTATAGATGTTATTTTCTTTTATTTTGTAACTTTCTTTTCTAAACGCGAGTATAGTTTCTTAATTCTATCTTAATCTATGCCACACCAGCAGAGTGTCGTAAGACCTGTAAAAATCCAATGTCCACAGTACATGGTATTTTGGAAACTGCTTTTATCTTCCCATGTATGAAGATAACTAAAGTATTCACTTACGAAAATGTGATAATTTTATTTAAAGACATTTATTTAATAATTTAATAACTATTGCTGATTGACTATTGTAGTAAAAAGTCATTTGATCGAATAAGTAGAAATTCATTCTATCCTAATGACAATAGTAATATTTAATGATAAAATATCACAATATTAGTTTTGCGAATCGTGTTCCAATCGAAATAACCTTGCTCGTGCGGCACTTTGTTTCTCTTTGTTCTTTATTGGAGTTTGTTACTCAAGAACTTCACGAAGTTGTACCGCACTATCTTGCTTTAGAGCTATTATACTTACTTAAAAAATATCACATTACTTTTTGTCAGAAGAATTCAAATCAACTACAACAACGATAAAAAAAAACCCAAAAAATTCTGGAGTTTTTTGTGATGCTTTAAGAATTAGAATTAATGAGAGTTTTAGTTCTTAATGGCAACTTTCACACAATCTAAAAATAATAATTATTATAGAATTATAATAAAAAATTATTATTATTATTACCTTCTTAAGAAACAAACAATTCTAGTAATTATTTATGGCCAGAAAATTTTGTAGAAGATCATAAGACATCCTTTAAATCCCACAAATTAGGGTTTTTCAATATAAGAAGAGAACATTTTAATCATGCATAGATTAGAAAATCGGCTTCGCATTGAATTCAAAAGGTTTATTTAAATTTGCTAAGTACGTATTTTTGAATATTTTTTTTCTTTTTATCTATTATTATTTAATACTTTAAGATTTGATTAGTGTATGTGATATGACGATGGAAATAATAAACGAATATATTTATATATATCAGCAAAAACGGAAAATGATAAATGCTGGTTCTGCCAGTTTTCAGTTGGAATTTGTTCTTACTTATTCATTTTATGTTACATTTTACTTATTTATTAAGGTTATTACTTATTTATTATTTTTTATTAAATAATTATAAGAGGTAAAGAAGAAAATCGAGAATAAATAATCAATTTACAGTGACAATCTAATAAATTTGAACATCGACACTTTTTCTATAAATACAGTTATTTTGTCGAGTTGGTAAAGTTGCAAAAACTTTTGAACTGCCTTTGTTAAGCAAATTGTTTTTTGCAAAAACGGAAACGTGGTTATTTTATTTAAAAGCCTTGTGAAACATTCAAATATTTAACAACCGTTGCGAATTAACAACGGTGACAAAATGTCGGTAGACTTATTAACGAAGCAACGCTACCAGCCTAGTGATTAAGATTCAAGCTGATGATTTCTGACATTACTTAGTTCTTTCCTATCACGTACTTGAATGCCTGCACTCCTGCTGTGAAATTCGTCAATCAGTTAAACTCTTACGTGTGATTCGATTGAAAATATTTCGAGGTGTGGACTAATGATAGAAAATCTCATAATTATTTTTTCAGCAACGCAATAATGAAACGTTTTATTAAGTACAGTCTGTCAATATAAATTGATGCAAAAATGCTGTATAATAACTTACAATAGCAAATTATTGATTATATTCTGCATTAAGCAGAAATCTGTCAAAGACTCTTAACAAGCGGAAATACCAGAAAGGCAGATGTTTCTTGGAATAAAGGTTGCATTGAATACGTAACCCAGCAGTAAGAATGTTCTGTGAATCTGACCCACAGGCATATGGAGATTTACTAATTCACAAGTTTTCGCAGCCGGATCAAGCACTTTATCCACTTTTATTTCCTACATTAAGAATTATACATGCAGAAGAATCCACTGTACTCTGCATTAGGCAGAAACCTATCATCGTCTTTACTAGTAGAAATACCAGAAAAACAGATAATCTTTATTCTATGTATTATGCATCTCTTAAAAGCAGAGATGACAGTTTAGGATAAAATATTGATGGGATGCATTAAAATCGAAGTGAAAAATTTTAAATCAGTTAGACCCAAAAATGTAAAGAGAACTTTAATTATCATTTTTCAGTTTAAAGGGTTAAGCTATTTATACATTTTCATTTCGTATATTAAATATTAAACATGCAGAAAAATTCAGTATATTCTAAACTAAGCGAAAACCTATTAGCAAAAATTTGTACTCATAGAAACAACAGAAAGGTAGATGATTACTTTGTAAATATTTAGAACGGAAAATGTTGAACCAGAACTAAAAATCAGTCGATATATAAAGAACTCTATTTACTATTTTTCATGCTCCAATTGCCGAGTAAAGCTATTACGTATTTTTACTTTGTATAAAAATTATACATCAAGAAAAATCGAGAATTTTTTAATATATTGTGTACACACAAGTAGGGAAGATAGTATAAAAATATTTTTTGCTATATGGTGGTCTGAAGTCATAACAGAAAAACGTAAAATCGTTCTGATCCCATTTCACTCTCTACAGAGGATGTAACAATTTTTAAATTGCTGAGTTAATCCTTCTTGGGGTTAAGGCGTATATATGTTAAATTTCAGTCGATTCCGTTAGGGAGTGAGAAATTATATGAAGTTCAAACAAAGAAACGGACATTCAATTTATATATATATATATATATATATATATATATATA